>JAFBJS010005440.1:371757-394969 GCA_016785265.1 Paraplagusia blochii
GGAACGGGTGGTGGTGGTGGTGGTGGTGGTGGGCGTATGTGTTGGGGGTGGAGGAGGACTGTTGATTGACTCCAGAACAACCGTGCGCTACTGCAACTGTTGAAAGAGAAAATAAAATACTTTGTTGTCTGTTGTTGGTTGATGGCTTTTTATTGACCTTCAGCAGAGACGAGACAAATTTATTGTGACGTATTGATTTTAGCCTGTGCTCGAAACATCTGTCTCTTATACACATCTGAAGCATCTTAGCCTTTAGTATAGAGCAGTACATTTCAGAACTCATGATGCCATCAATGAAATGCAGGTCTCCAACACCAACAGCACTCATGCAACCCCACATAAGAACACTACCCCCTCCATGTTTCACAGTGGGCACCATGCACTTTTCCTTGTACTCCTCACTCTTGCGACGCCAAACCGTTTTGAAGCCATCGGTTCCAAAAAGATTGATTTTGGTCTCATCACTCCAGAGTATAGAGTCCCAGTAGCCTTCATCCTTTTCAGCATGGGCCTTGGCCTATGGCGGGCTTTTTTGTGACTTGGCTGTAGGAGAGGCTTCCTTCGGGGACGAAATCCATGCATGCCATTCCGCTGCACTCTATGGCATATTGTGTCACGTGACACAGTCATTCCAATTTCAGCCTCTACCTCCTTAGCCAACTGTTGTACACTTGCATGTCAATTTTCCTCAACTTTTTCATCACGAGACGCTCCTGCCTGGGTGTTAATTTTCTTGGCCGGCCTGTACGTCTCTGTACTTTGGTTGCAGTTCCATCTCTCTTGAATCTTTGGATCACTTTTGCGAACGTGTTCTTACTAATAAGCAAGGCTTTACTGATATTCTTGTAGCCCTCACCTCTCTTGTGCAAAGCAATAATCCACTTTCTCAGATCCAGAGACATTTCCTTGCCATGTGGTGCCATTGTTGACAGCAGAAAATGGTAAAGGGCGGTTTGCTTTAGGTAACAGTCTTTTTTAGCCAACTGCCTAATTAATGCAATGTAATGAGTAATTAGACTCACCTGTAGTTAATTGTTTGTCCAGGTCCACATTGGGAGCCTAAAAGGTTGCTTTACTTAGAGACCTTCAGTGGGGTGTACTCATTTCTGCACCACACTAATTTTACTAAAATGGAAATAAAACAACTTAAGTTATATTATTAACCTTAATTTTAAGTTCAAACGCTCAACAGATCTTGTGTTTACCTTAGTCTGTGAACATTTTGGAAATATGGTTTTGTGTTCCTTGTCATATTGTATGAAATGTAACTTTTCAAAGAGGGTGTACTCATTATTGCTGTGCACTGTAGATGTCACTCACCTGCTGTGACATTGAAGGGTGCCTCTTAACCTGAGCCGTAAGAGTTCCAACAATAACCTGCAGGTGACAGTCTAAAGCATCATCACAGAACTGCAAGGCGGCATGACACACCGAGGTCAACAGATTGCAGCACAAAGAGAGGCTGCGGGTAGAAACCTCATTGGACTGCACAGACCTGTAGAAAAAAATGGAAGATCATTGCATTTACTGTCCTGGCTTCAAAATTCTACTGGACTTCTTTTTGAATAACAGTTGCAAGAGGGATGAAAAATCTCCAGAAGAATTTTCATGGGAAGCCGAGCAGGGGAATTTCGGAAATATTTCAATCATATACAAACATAACAATGAATACTAATTTTGTTATTTGGTCCAAGACCCAAACAAATAGGAAGATGCTACCCACAATAACCTGAGCTCTTGCTCTGTGATTGTCTTTCATGTACAGTGTGCCTGTCTTGGAAAGTATGAACTCCTCTGTTACCTAATCTCTCTCATTTGTTTTTATTTTCATTGTACAAACACTATTGTCATATAATTGTGTGGAAAGGGCTAATAGAGACTAGGAAGGGTTGATAACAGTGTGGGGGAGTTTCATGAAGGAGAAATATAGCCATCAATAATCTAATTATTATCTGTTCTGAGGATAAAGAGAGGACTTTCAGTATCAATTCTTGAATGGTTCTAGAAAAACTGTCTATCAGGAGTCGGAATAAACAGCATTCCCTTTAGGGGGAGCTTTAATAAGCTAGTCTAGTGGGGCGGGGCAGTGGTTAGCTTACAGCTGCAGCTGAGAGAGCAGGTGAGTGGCGAGGCTGATGCTACACGGTGCGCAGGTGTTTTGATTTCTAGTAATTGTCCCTCTCCTTTTACAAGTAGGATCCGGGTTCACAAGAGAGAGAGGCGGACAAAGAGAAAGAAAACCAAGCTGAACTGAACTGTGCGGGTAATGAACTGTGTGCATGTGAGGCTGACAGAGCAAACAGCCGGGCATATTGTTGAGCCAAAAATAAAGAAACCTGTGTTGAACTCAGAAACTGCGTCTGTGTGTTCAGAGGACTCACTATCTTCTACAAAATATTTATTTAAATACTTAAAATACTAATACAGATAAAATATATTTACATTTTAATGTTATGAAAACTAACTTAACTTTATATAATCCCCTGGACCAACTGTGTGGAGTCATCTGTGACTGTGATGGAGGAGTGGACTACAACACTGTATAATACAATATTTTTTTATATATATATATATATATATATATATATGTACATATATATATAAATAGTCATGGAAAAAATTATTAGACCACTCTTTCTTTAATGTCTTGTCCATTTAAAAAGTCTGCTTCCACTTAATCTACATTAATGGGCAAATCTGGACAAATATAATAACAACAAAAAAGGCTCATAATTAAGTTTAATTTCAGATCAGATTTCTGTCCATTTTGCATGGTTTTATTGACAGTGACAAAAACCACTTCCGTTCCTACATCACTAGCAATAACATTGTACTGACAAATACAGTGCTTTTAGTCATTGCATGGTTTTGTGTTCGTTGCGGTAAACCTTTGAACAAGGCATTAAGATGAACAAGGAATTGAAGAAAACAGCAGAGTGGACTAATAATTTTTTCCATGACTGTATATACCTTCAATTATGTGAAATACTGGTTTATTCCAATGAAGCCCCATTGAAAGTTTCCAACAATCCCAGACTTTTGCAACCCTAGTTTGAAGAAAACAAATAATGTAACAAAACCTGCTGTTGATGTGGTGTATAAGTGTGTAGATGATGTCTCTGAGTGCGAAGGCCCAGGCCCCGCCCAGTCCGTCCTTCACCTCCCGGAGCAGCAAGCTAACAAACAGGTGATACATTAGGAGAACACGGTGCCGCTCATAGCAATTGGTCGTCTCTGCTGCTCTCTCACACACGGCCAGCAGGATCCTCTGGATAGAAATCTGCAACAAAAACAAAGTTAGTCCAACGCAACAAGGTGATCTGTGGAAAAAAAGACAGAAGTGTGACGAGGAAAAGGAGACTTACCGGGGATTTGGAGAGGATAGTGACCAGGGACCTGTTGCTGCTGCTGTGACACTTGCTCAGGTAGATCAGAGTAGCTTTGATGACATGAGAGTTGAAGTAGGGAGGGTTTGGAACGGGGTCCAGTTCTCTACAGGGTCAGACAGATTCAGCTTTATTAGTCAGTTATATTGTCAACCTTTCTATCAAGGACAGGCCAATGGTTATTTTCAACCAATATTTGATGATGGCCAATATTCGGTCTACTTCTTCTACTTTGATCATGGCCCTTTTTCAGAGGTTTCCACAATCGATCATCCTTTTTCATCTCCCTTTGTTCTCTCCATCTTCTACTCTGACTCAAACTACCCCCATGTCCTCCCTAACTGCAGCCATCAATCTCCTCTTTGGCATTCATCTTTCGCATCCAATTTTCATTATGAATCTATATTGTGTAAGTCTGTACGAAATCAGACTTTTTGGGAAAAAAAAAGAAAATTGAAGGGATTTCTATAAACCCTCTCAGATTTGGCTGAAAACCAAAGGCTCTCAAATTACATCTTTTTGTATTGTAATGTATTGTATTAACTTTATTGTCAGTTAACACTGAAATTCATTTTGCATCTCTTAGCAAGACCCGCTCAAAAAGGACAGGACATACAAGTAACATCAAGAGATTATTGCACAAGGAGCATAGAGCAATAGCAGACGGGGGAAAAAAAAGACAAAAACATACATACATCGAGGACGACATCATCGTGTGGTTGAGTACACTACACGCAGTTTAGAAGCTGCAGTGTTAAAAAGCATGTGTTGATTGGTGTATGAAGGAGTGTTTAAGTCTGTTGTGGTCCAAAGAGGGAAATCTGAAACGTCTATTTCAAGGTAATAACTGATATTACTGGTGAAGAGTGTCTGTGACGTCAGTGGAGATGCATGTAGCTAGTCTAAGTATGCTCTTATTGTGGGTCTATGATCTATGAGCAGATTTTGATTTGGTGTTAGAGTTTGGCTTTATCCCTGACAGAGAGGCTGCTGTACCAGGCTTTGCTGCAGTAAAGCATAATGCTCTGGATCACAGAATAAAAAAAAAGTGGATTATTCGGGCACTGGCACCAACCGATCTTAATCTTCACATGCGTTGTAAATTTTGCAAATAAAGTTAACGTGGTCAGTCCAGATTTTGATCAATCATAACACCCTGGTATTTATAGGATGTGACTTGATTGATGTTATGGATTTTAACTGAGGGTGGTTGGAGATTGGGTGGTTTTCAGGTGATTGTTGTCACACAAGTCAATTAACCATTCTTTACTATAATATTCATTCATAAATTTGCCTTGGCACTGTGTGTGATTGTCGTATTTCTTGAAAAGAGTCACTAGAGTAGTGTTGTCTGAGTATTTGAGGAGATATTGCTTTGGCACCTTAGTGGTGCAGTCAGAAGTATACAGAATGAACAGCCTAGGGGGACTCCGACATTGGTGGTAATGGGAGAGGATAGTGTATTGTTTACCTTGACCAGCTGTACCCTGTTAGTGAGAAAATAGAAGTACCAATGGGTGATATATGGGTTTATCTGAAGCTAAATAATTTTGGACAGGAGAATGTATGGCTGAATAGTATTAAAAGCAGAAGAGAAATCAAAGAAAAGAACCCTAACATAGGAGCTAGGTTTAATCCAGGTGTTTGGCTATAATATGAGCCAGTGTGACCACTGCAACCTCTGCACTGCGGCCTTGTTTGTAAGCAAACTGGTACTGGTCCAGATCTTGAAGCCCCCTATCTGTCTATTGAGAATTTGAATTATGATTTTTTTCCAGTGACTTCATGATCACTTATTCAAGTGCTATTGGCCTGTAATTATTGTGTTCCTTAGGACACTTCTTTTTGGGGCTTAATGTGGGATGTTTTCCATGTTAGGGGTACATGGTGGGTGTCACGTGATTGTTGGAAAATGGGTTGCCATACAGGGGCTAGTTCCCTGGCAAAGGTTTAAAGGATTCGTGCATACTGTACAAGCAGAATAAAATATACAGTATCTTTTCTGTATGGTGATGAGGAGTTCTGTTGAAGTTAGGTGTCAGCAGCGGCAGAGAGTGCACAGGAGAGGTGATGCAGGTGCAGCAACGGATACAGGTGAGAGCAATTCACATAATCAGGTCTCTCCCTGTATAAGTAGGGCACAGGACCAGAGAGAAGAGAGCTGTGGGATGAGTGAGACAAGAGACGCCAAATCAAGAAACAGACGCCCAAGACTAGTTACAGAATCACGCCCGGGCGTAACAGTGTTGTTGCCAGCAGAGCGCCCAGAATGCATACGTGAACAAAAAAGCCTGAAACCTTCATAAGTATTTGTGTGATTGTGTCCACGGAGAGCTTGTGTATTACAATAGTCAGTTGAAGGTGCTCAGGTACTGTCAGCCCAGGACACACTGGAGCCACAATATTTCTCTCCTGGCCTGTGAATACCTCTGGATCCTGAGCTAGAGAAAGTTTTTAAGGATAAGGATGACTGGGTATTCCTAGTAAAACGTTTTATATTGTGCTCAGTATTGTGATTGTGACACTACACACTTTGAAATGGCTGCATATATTGTTACTAATGATATCGAAATCAAGAATTAGTGTTTTGACAATATCGCTGTATCAGATAATGTCAAAAAGTCACTATAATATTATATTTACCCTATGAAACGTTTCAGGTCTCCTCTTTCCTCCCACTCCTCCTCCTCCTCTTCTCCACCCCCTTCATAGAGTGTCATCAACAGCTCCACCACGATGTCGGCCAGGTTGGTGTGGATTAGAGAGTCAATTTGCTTTAAAAGAAATAGCAAGGGATCAAACATATTCAATGCAGAGTTTCTGTTAAAACCCTGGTTGGTCTAACTGTACTCTGACAGCACAGGTGCATGCAGGAGTAGATGTATAAAATGAAGGAGAAAGGAGTTCAGACTCCAGGCTCCTTTCAGACTCTCTGGTCACCTGTTTGCCCAGACAGTCTGGGTCTTTCAGCACATCATACACTTTGTGGGCCGTCTCTCTCTGCCGAGTAACCTGCGAGTCCTGCCCAGGCAGGGCAAAGTAGGGCAGGATGTTGACCATCAGTTTGGGGAAGCAGTCCGCCAGCAGCTGCTTCCAGTCCTTCTCCAGCAATTGGCCGATGGACTTCACCTGCTCAAAATCATCTAGGAAGACCAGGTGAGGCACCAGCACATGGTAAGAGGAGCTGGAAAAATAAGAGATGAGAGGAAAGCTTAAAAGAGTCAAGCAATCTGTGGACTGCAGATAAACACAAACTGACAAATCCTCACTTGAAGAAATCTTTGACAGTCTTGTGGTCTAGCAGTGTGTAGGGGAAAGAGTCAAGTGTGTATCTGTCATCAGACTGTCGCTGTGCAAGCCACTCAGAAACTAGGTAGTACAGGTGGGAGCTGATAAACGTCTTCACATTCCTGTAGCCCAGATCTCTGGATACGCTGGTCAGCATCTGTAGTAACACAAACAAACAAAGACGACTTTTTCTGACACAAAATAACATTGATAAGAGATCAAATTATCCATAGTCCCACTATTTACAGAAATGAGTCAGATATTAGCACACATGTCATAAAAACACAAGGTGCCCAGCTATTTAGCTTTTCCACTATAGATTTCCCAGAATTAACATTGTTAATATCATCATCTAAAAGACCTGTCAGTTAATTCCCATCCCAACCAAACTATATAAAGAAGTCTTCCCACTAATTAATGTATCTGTATTAAACCAGATTAAAATCTCCTTAATAAGTTGATATGTGCCACAAATAGCAGTTATTAAACTGTTATTAGAAAGGCGACCTTCGACCCAGATATCCTAGCTAACCATCATCCAATATCTAATCTGCCCTTTATTTCCAAAATACTTGCAAAGGTAGTTGCTAGGCAGTTACGTGAGTATATGTGGCAATAACTTTTTTGAAGAATTCCAATCAAGCTTTGGACTACACCATAGCACAGAAACAGCCTTAGTTACAGTCACTAAGGACCTCCTTATAGCTTCAGATAATGGTCTAGTCTCCATACTTGTTTTGTTAGATCTCAGTGCTGCACCATAGACCACTTAATACTTTTACAGAAACTGGAGACCTTAGAGACATCGGGTACTGCCCTCTGTTGGTTTAAGTCGTATCTTTCCAACACAACTCCAGTTTTTCCCCGTTAATAACGATTCAACACAACATGATTCAGCACAACACTCAACACAAGCTAGTGTTAATTGTGGAGTTCCATAGGGCTCAGTTCTTGGGCCTATATTTTTTTCACTCTACATGCTTCCACTAGGGTGCATTATTAGAAAGCACAATGTAAACTACCACTGTTACACAGACAACACACTCTATTTGTCATTAAATCTCTGAATTGCTCAACTCCAGGGATGTCTTGAAGACATTATGTCCTGGATGACCTGCAACTTTCTACTTCTGAACTCAGTTCCCGGAGTCCAAAATAACAGAATGGGAGGCAGGTCTTTTAGTTAACAGGCCCCTGTGCTCCCACGGTCGGTTCGGGAGGCACACACCCTCTCTGTATTTAAAGCCAGGCTTAAAACTCTCCTTTTTAATGAAGCGTACAGTTAAGGCTGTCTCAGGACTGAACTAGAAATTAGTTCTGCTGCTATAGCTTAGGCTGCTGGGGGATTTCACGTCATTCGCTACAAACAAATAATGCAATTGATTTACTTACCACTAACCTAACGCTTTCTGTTCCTAGTTCGTGCCTCTCCTTCCCGTCCTCTCTTTCTCTCAGGTCTCAGGATCTGGATTCACCTTTCACCTCCACATCATTGTTTCTTATGTTATCCCCTGTTATCCTCCTCATTCCTGTCTCCCCCCATTTTTTTGTCCCCCATCTTTCTTCTAACCCCTCCCTTTCCTCTATAGTAGTAGATAGTACCCAAAAGTATTACCCTTTTGATAAACTGCTCCTCAATGTTGTTCTCCTTGTAGGACTGAAACATGGCAAACAGCGACTGTTTCTCACACACTGGGCTACAACAAATCACCACACACAGAGTCTTCAACAGTGAGGCCTTGCAGTTGTAAGACTCATCCGGCCTCTCCTCTGCTGAGACTCTTCTCTGGGGACAAGGAGACAAACAGAAGATTAGATTAGATTTTTTTTTTTATCCTGATGTCAAACTTCCGTGTTTCCACTCACTGGCAGCCTCATCGCCTCCTGAGCCTTCAGGTAAACATGCTCAAATGAAGCCTGTTGATGTTTGAGTGGCAGCATTTTCCTCTGGTAAAAATGCTGTGGTCTCATGTCCAGGAACAACCTTTGCTCAAATGGAAACAAAGCATAAATACAATTTTAGATATGCTGCATAACATTGTCTTTACGCCATTCTTTTCTGTTTCCTTCTCCCACCTCTCTGCAGACATGGCCACCAGCATGCGAACCTGATGATGTGTATCGGAGAGGTAAGATGGGAGGATGACACAGACTGGATGATCATTCTCCCTGTCAGACTCTCTGATGCTTAGGATGGCCCACTCGCAGCAGGGGTCTGCCTGTGGTCAACACAGGGAAATGTTGGACCTGTTTTAGATTTTTGGGGTTCAAATGAACCACACTTTATCATCATAAAACTAAAGCCACAGCAGGAGAGTGGTACTCACCTCTAGTAAAGACACCAGACAGTGAACTAAAGCAGCCCGCACTGTAGCTGTGCATTTTCCATTCTGGCTCAAGAAACTGAATAAAAGTATAGAGTAAAAAGACCAGACCACAGATATTTTGATGAGTCAAGTCATACAGCAGTATCTACCAAACTATCTATCTGTCTATCTTTAAATATGTAGATAGATATAAAGATTTTAATTTTTTAAGTAAAAACTGATCATCTGCTGTCACCTCGTGGACAAAGATATAATTGCTGTGCGTGTCATGCATTGACCAAGGAAGAAATATCTGCTTGATATAAATAATATTTTTTCAGAGACTTTTTTTCTGGAACCTCCTTAGTAGATGACCAGATTCAGGTTAGTCTGACATTTAAAGATTTTTATCGTAAAAAAAAATCACTGACTCACCAGAATCCAGACAACATCTGCAGCAGTGACCCCTGCACATGTCTCATCTCCTCGGGTGTGTAGCGAGTTTTACTCAGGATCCTGATGCAGGGCAGCAGAGTCAGTAGAACAGCAGCAGAGACCTCCTGGTCCTGATGGTACAGACCACACAGGCCTCTGAAAACACAGGCCAATTGCATAAGTAATCCATGTAGATATAACTGGATATAACTATGTGACAAACTTACGCCAAAGGACGGAGCAGCAAATCAAACTCCTCTGGAGAGAGTGCATCTTCAGCAGGTAGTTTCTTCAGCAGTATGAGATACTGAAGGAAAACAAGACCTCGTAGTCTTCAGCATTTTTGGTGCAATTCACATGGCTGTTTTTTTTTCTTTCTCGGCAGATTCTCACCATGTTCAGGTCTAATGGTTTGCTGAAGTCAGTCTGTTCCAGGAGGAGCAGTAGCTTACGTCTCACCTCCTGAGTTTTGAACAGCACACCATGTGGATCCTGACCAGAACCACACTCACAGAGGAAGTCAACTACTGCCAGGAGAGCCGTGTCCTGCTGGGCCAGGTGATTCTCCGCTAACAGACTCTGAGGTCCTGGGGAAGAAAGGGATCACAGTTCATCTGGGGCTAATCCAAAAAAGGTTCTCCAACCACCTACGGTTATCATGATAAAAGGTTGGAGTTTTATTTATCAAGCTCTAGACGCAGAGGGCTTTGCGTCAGAAAAAGCTGAAGGTGTCCCATTTGTCTTTTAATAGGTATTCATTAGGAATGTTCAATAATGTTAGATGCCCAATATTATTAGTGCAATATTAATGTGGAGTAGGAATACAAGATACAAACTACCTACTCTGAACCTAAATTTTCGAAATTACCAGTCAGCAATTTTTGCTAGATTTTCTTCTTGATACAAGGAGCCATTAAGATATGACTGCTCATCAAAGTTCCACCTTTCCTCCTGATCCCAGGTCAGTTGTCTCTTACTGTCCAACACTCTAAGTGATAGAACAATATTGGTGGACCATATCTGCTTAAACATAATAGAAATGATTGAAGTCTAATTGATAGAGAGGCAGCACTGAATTGGCAGTTACAAGTCTCTTACCAGATCCACAGGAAGCATCTACATTGTCTCCTTTGCCTCCGCGGCTCCCATTAGCACTGATGCTGCTCTGAGGCTCTTCTCCGTCCTCGAAGAGGTCCACATTGTCCCCTGGCTGAGTCCTGGTCACATCCATGTCATCGTCCATTGGATCGTCTTCATCCAAAACAATTGTTTTCTTTGGAATGTCACTCAGCTGAGAGAAAAAGAAAACATTGTCTTAGAAATAAAGAAGAGTGGAGTTTTTAGTGTACGTGTAAATGTGACTTACCAGCAGTTTGCAAATCTCCGACAGTTCACTGAGGAGACTGGCTGGGAGTGTTGAAGTGAACAGACTGGAGGAGGTGAGTGTGACTCCCACCTGCAGAAAGAAGACAATGTTGTAATGTCTTAAAAAATGTTTTACACTTTTTTCACATTAATAATTTTTACTTTGTTTACCTTCCTATCCCTTCTGGCTGACTGTGTGCAGAGTCTCATGACAGACCTGAGAGCAGCCATCGTCGAGTCCTCACTCATCTTAACTCTCACACTTAACAGAAACCCAGTTAAATCCTGGGAAACAGCCTGTACACGCCAACACAAAAAAAACAGGAAAAAAAATGTTTTTAGAAAACAGAACTTCTTTTAGAGACAAAGGCAACAATATGACATTATAAAATACTATAGGTCAGCCGTGAGTACGGCTAATCTAAAGTAATCCTATAGTGATCAGACTAAGAATACACTCTTTAAAAAAGCTATTTACGCTACCAGTGTTGTAATTTGTGTTGTAATTCCCACTTTGTTTAAACCACATACATTCACTGCTTTAAGACACATAAACAACAAACTGTACAACGTGATAAAGTTAAATATTTACATGCAGCACTCTGCTGCTGTTCCATCAGAACCTTAGGTGACTAACGCTGGACTACAGGGGACGCATCAGGACACACCTTAAGCCCTATTTATGTTTGTGCAGTGTGACGGGTCAAGGTAAAAATCCTGGGATAATGGAGACAGTCTAGAAGTACTAATCGCTTGTTGTACATGATTGCCAGATGGTCTTGCAACTGAAAAATGGTGGCAAAATCAGCTAAAAAAAATCACAAAGTCTTAAATGTGAAAAGTTGAGAACCACTGGTAAAGAAGATTAATACTGTATTGTAAAATTAAATATTGTGATCATATTGGCGTAAAGATATTTGCTTTTACACTGGACACAGTCATGTAATGACTCTACAAACAGTTATAACACAGAACCCTTCTTTGTTGGATGTTTGACTACCTTTGCTTTAGTAAGAAGCTGGGAGTGCCGCGCCTCCTCCTCCTTCAGAACCCCCACAGACGTGTACCCTGCAAGAACTTCAATCAGCAGACTGAGACAACGCACCAGACCGTCGGGGGAGGGCGTCAGAGACTGTGGAGACCGGACATACTCAGTTATGATTTGTGGTTAAGATGCTGCAACACATCAAAACTGAGAAGCAGGAGCCTACTGACATCAGGGGAATAGCAGTTGAGCAGAGTGTCAACCACGTTCAGCAGCGACTGCTCTAACTTCTGCTTCAGATTGGAGATGACTTTAAACTGCCCGCCTGCTGGTCCCGTCTCTGGTGACTGTTTGTTCACTGGCTCCTCTGGTGGAAACTTGTTAAAACTACACTGTAAGTACAGCCTTTGGATCTCCTCCAGATTGTCTTTGGCATCCAGTGTTGACTTTTCTTGTGAAAGGGAGCTTTAAATCAAATCATTTTTTATTAATGTCATAGTAACAGAAAGGAGGAAGTAAATGAAGTTGAAAATGCAACAAAGAACACAAAGAAACAGAGCTCACCTCTCATCTCCTTTAGTACTCAGTAAAAACTTGAGGCCAGCTTTGGTGTCTTTCAGTGTCAGTGAGACCAAGATATGTGATATTAAGGTGAAGTCAAAATCTCTGTGGTATGAGATGTCAAACAAAGAGATTAGAGCCCATTGGTGGTAAACAGGATATACATCTTTATAGTGGCAGATAAAACCTGGAAATGACAGGATGAGGTTTGGAACTGTCCTCCATGTCATCACTGTGATCACTCATCAGCAGCCAGGCTATCAGAGACTCTTTCAGATTTGATGATCCAGATCCTTCTGCCATCACTACAGAGTCCAAGCCAGATCTTGTGACCGGACCCTTTGGAACTTGACACTTAAGAAGGGCCTGGCTCAGACAGACAACAGCGCTCCTGTAGAAAGATCCAAACACAGACAGATAGGCCATTAATCTATACATTGAAACCTCAAGACACGTGCAAAATCCATTCTAGGACAGATAATCTGGCTGGCATCTAAATCTGACTTCCCTAGCTTTTTCTCCAAATCTTCTTGTCTGTGTTGTCCCTCTAATGACCTAATTCCTCATTCTTTCCATCCTTGTCTCTCCTAAAGAGAATCTCCTTTAACTCTGCAACCTCTAACTCAGGCTCATCTCTTCTGCTTATTGTTAGTGTCTGTAATCTATCTATCATGGCTGGTCTCACAACCGTCCTGCAGACATATCCCTTCACCTTAGTTGACACTATTCTATCACAGATCCCTCTTCTTCTGTTCCATCCTGCCTGTACTCTTTAAACCAGCCACTAGGGAGTGAGTGATTTTTTGTGCCGGTTCCAAGCCTAAATAAATGGTTAAGACGAAAATCTTTATCTAGAGCATCCGATATAAATCTTTGGCTTATTCCTTGATGCGAGTCAACACAATTATTATTGTTAGGAAAAACAATGCACAAAGTACAGCTAAAACTTTGAAGTAAAAGTTAGCTTGAGGGTTTGCTTTAATCTCAAAACATATGCCTACATGTCAAAGCACTCGTTTCATCATAATTACACACAACTCACTGTGACACTTTGCAAATAGATGATGAGAAAAGCTTCCAGAATTCCCTGTCAACATTCAGCAGACCACAACTGATGATTGCGGCCAGCAGTTCCAGACTGAAGGACTCCATCTGAGGTGAGCTGACTGCTCTGAGTGCCAGGCCCCACACCCGACCCCACACCCTGGTCAACTCGCCCAAGTGAATCTGGGCTTTTTGTGGGAATTGGGCCTGGCACCAGGCTAGCTCCTTCAGACAGCGAAGCACGTACGGACCTCTCTCTCCTCTTCGCTGCTCTACAAGGAGCTGGTGCAACACAGACAGCAGAGGGAGCAACTCCGTACTGGGCACCATGGATGGGTACCTGTGCAAGAGCAGCGCCGTGACCTGCAACCTGGGAGGAAGGAAAATGAGACTGTGATAGCTTCACTTTATACTAGGAAAAAACAAGTTTAAAGCGATGTGTCAGGAACTATTGAAGGAGAACATGAGGAGGTGAAGGTGATGGAAAAAAGGATGATGGGTGTAGGACCATAAGAACATTTCAGTGATACAGAGAAACCAGCTGTCTCTCAATTGAGTGAAGAAGGCCATCAACATCAATCTTGAGAAAGCTTCAAAATTATGTATTTTCTTAATCTAATAATCCTTGTTAATCCTGTAGACCAAAATTATCAACAGTGTCCTTGTACCATCACAAACTCGTGACTGGGATCAACTTTAGCAATAAATCCATATTTCAGTAGGACAACTGGTTTTGTCAGTTAGAGTTAGCTTTCTTCTTCTCTGTGTTTGTCACCTAAAAAAAGTATTATTTAGAGGGCATCGAAAAATGAACATGTTATTTTTTGATTAAGGAATGAATCATGAATGATTATTAAGATCCTCCGGAGCTGCTGTTTTGATTACTAATGTAAATAAACAAATTAATGCCCAGGGGTTGTGGAAGAGCACTCTTTGAACCTGCATCTGTTCCAAAGCCAAATATATAGTTACGCAAATGATCATAGCTTGGCTGATGTAATAAAATAACCTCACCTGCTTGATAAGACATCTGGTCCCTTCAAACAATATAACAAGTGATACTAATACTAATCTCATCCGAGAGCCAATTTAACTTAGTTAAGAACTGAACCAAAGAAACCTATGGACGAAGAGGTGAAATGTCTCCAATAAACTTACTATGTCTAATTGCCCTCCATGGAACTATTTTTGAGAGGGCAACATACGACACAATTGCTTGGTACAGGAGTCCAGGAGAGAAAGTAGTGCAACAAAAGTAAAGAAGTTTGGAAATAAAGTCAGAGAAGAACAACAGATACATGTGGAGAAGAAGAACATCGAGAAAAAAATGGACAGAGTTGGTTTCTAAACACAATTTACTTGCTGTTGTAACCCAGGTCATAAGCACTGATGTGTTCGTACCATGGTATGACATCAAAGTCACTGTGCTGAGGCTGCAGACGGTCACATATAACCCCCCAGCCCAGTTCGATGCGGCGACGCTTGCTTGCAGCTCCATGCAGGGGACTTCCTATCTGAGTGGCTTTGACAGTGACCTGGGTGATTTCCAGGATGTGGGAGTCACTGCTGTCATCAAACAGCTGCATGTTTACCAAAAAAAAAACAGTTAGTTGAGAAAATCCAAGGTGAGTTTTCTTAGGCTTCACCTCTGTTACCTGACGACAGATGTCAGCGGTCAGCTGGATGAAACTGTCTTTCACAGCGATTTGTCTGGTCCCAGTCAGATACTTCCCTCTGCTGCCAATATGACTGATCTCTCTTACTAAGGCATCGTAGAGGTTGAACAGCTGACTACGCCACTTTGTCCAGTCTTCAGCATGTGCACCTCGAAAACATAATACATGAGAACTTTATATAAAATTAGGGTTGCAGAAGGATGAAAAGTGTTCAGTACATTTCAAGAAACTTTCTGGAAACTTTCCATGAGAAGTCAACCTGGAGATTTTTTTTCCATTCAATCACAAATATAACTGTAAATATTTTATATTTATTTATATATTTTTTGCCATAAGACATTTAGAAACTATTTAAAACATGACTTTGAAACTTTCCATGAGAAGTCAACCTGGAGATTTTTTTTCCATCCAATCACAAATATAACTGTAAATATTTTATATTTATTTATATATTTTTTGCCATAAGACATGTAAAAAATATTTAAAAACATGACTTTGAAAAAGATTTATTTTGGTAAAACTTTTGTTTTAAATCTTGAACAATAAACATTATTATTTATTGTATTAATATTAATAACATTGTTGATAAAGAAAATTTCTCTACCAATTCTGACAAAAAAACTGTCAGAAGTCACTTGGGAGGGAGCTATAATAGGCAATGAACGGTGGAATGAAAGATAGCTTTAAATTTGATCTTAAATTAGTATTTTTTTAGGTGTGAAATAATAATACATAACCCCAACAATAGTTACTGCTTCTGAAAATGCAATAATATACAGCTTCACAAAAAATAAATCCAATAATCCGAAAATAAACCATTACAGTTGATTTTTTCAATGCCAAAAATAACCTCAGCCAACCTGTTTCTGGACTTTTGACTCCTTTGGGGTGGTGAGCACAAATCTGCACCCTGAAGAAATCAACAATCTCCTCTTTAAGGGCGGCACTGGGCTTCATGTCAGTCCACATGTACAGCATCGAAGGCACAAGCTCCTCTCCCAGGGAACAGATCCTCATCCTACAGTTCATGGCCGAGGATCTCAGGAAAATGTTGAGCGCGGTGACCAGGTGTTTCAAAACACTCAAGTGCCTCTCCTGTCTGATGTGATAGAACAATTTTAATTAGTTTATTGGCACAGGGTATTATAATAATCAAGGATGGATGGATAATAATAATAATGCATCCTTCATCCTCTTATCTGAGGCTAGGTGGTGGAGGCTAAATTTGGAAAAGGGATATCCAGACTTCCCTCTGCCTAGATTCTTCCTCCAGCTCATCTGGGATATTCACGGGGCATTCCCAGGCCAGCAGTGCAGCATTGTGGCTCAAGTCATGTCCTGGGTCTTCGCCTGGGTTTCTTCCCAATGGGACAGGACCCAAGGGAGGCGTCCGGGGAAATGTAATTGCCCAAGCCACCTAAAGTGACTCCTTTGGAAGTGAAGGACCCCAAGCTTATCTCAAGTGAATAGAAAATTAAGAGCTTCACTCATGACAAGATACTTAAATTCCTCAGCCTGTGGGGGTCTACTCCTCAACCTGTAGGGTACCAGCCACCTTCAGGGCCAGAACCATGGCCGGACTTAAAGGTGCTAATTCTCATCCCAGCAGCTTTACACTCAGCAGCTAACAGCCCCAGTCCATGCTTTAGGTCCTTGTAGATGACATCATCCAAAAAAAGGCAGAGATGAAATCTATTGGTTCCCGAATCTAACCCCACCTGTCCCCTGTCTACGCCTCAGAATTTTGTCCATAAAATAATGAACAGACCTGTTGTAGTGGACAGAGCTGTCACAGACAAAAATGCATTGGGAATCAACCTACTACCGATAATGTATCTTCTCTGATCGTAAAAGGTCTGTACAGCCCTTGTCAAAGGGCATATGAACAACTTACTTAATTTAAACACTGAGTTTTTTTGTCTCTCTATGCCAAACGACTTCTGATCCCTGATCTAGTTTAGTCTTACTTGAGTGTAGTGTGCAGGTGTGAAAACTTCACCTGGTATTTGAAAGTGCTTTGTTGAAAAAGCTGAACAGAGTGTTGTTAAATCCGTCTGTCTGTGTGCAACAGCCCTGCACCACCATGTGGATGACTTGACTCAGCAGAACGCGGTTGATGAACTTGGATGAAGAGTTGAAAAGTTCACAGTACAAGTCCAAAAGACCTTTACATCACACAAGAAAATAAACATTTATAAGAAACGAAGAACAGTGTTGTTTGAAGAACAATTCTAAAAGACAACAACGAATGCCATGTTAAATACAAAATACCACAGAGAAACTGACCCTGCCACTGCTGCGGATTGATGTCACACCAGTACTTTCGAACTGAAAGGACGTCTTTGACCAGGAGGCTGCTGTAGTACTCCCCATAGGCTGAGCAGCTGTAAGAACCTCGCAGGACCTCCATGATGTGCCGCAGCAGCTCACTGCATTTCAGCCGGGGGCCGCCTGGAGGGACACGGAGTCAGATAAAGCCTTTACTGTTTATTGACTGTTTATTATTTTCATCTTAGGTTTAGAGCTGAAAGAGCTTGGAGGCAGGATTGCAAAGGGGCAAAAAACGTTCTTAAAACGTTTCATAGTGTCAACACTACCACTACTGCCTCTCCCCGCTGAGGTTGGTTAAGGGGAAATTTAGAGGTCAATAATCTGATACCTGTTTGACTTTATTTGATGATAAAGAGAGAACTTTGGTAAAGCACCTAAATTAGCAGCTAGATAGATTCTATAAGAATATATTTTATTTAACCTTAATAGTATTATAGATCAAATTTACTTACCCTATATTATTATTATTATTATTAACAACTGGCTCGATTTTCTACAATCCCCAGGATCAACTATGTGGTGTCAATAGTCTGTGGTTTGGGCTCAAAAGCGTGGCCTCCAACCAATCATCTGGGGAATAAATCTAGTTGTTTTAGCTACAACATATTATGCCACAATAGATTTTTTTCAAACCAACTTGAGTTCCCTGTTGAGGGCAAACAATACATTTCAGTTTTAGTCACAGAAAACCCCCTTATTTACTGAGGAAAGTTTTTTAACTTTTTCTAAATTTTGAAGGGAGGGAAATGTTCTTACTAAACAGTAAATGTTCTTACGTTTGTTTGCATAGCGAATGAAATATTTGATTAAACTGCACATTTCGGCCATCTTCTTCTTGCGTGTAGCCAGTGATGTTGCTGTGACTGCTTTGCTTGACTGCATGCTCTCTGTCTCCTTCTGCACGTAACGCTGCAGAAATCTAATTGGAATTAAATTATCACTTTGTGACAGTGCAATCATTTGCAAGAGTTGATTTTTTCAGACAAAGTGCAGTGTATAAAAAGTAACCTGAACACAGCATCCCAGGTGAGCTGCTTGGAAGATTTAGATTGAGATGCTGAGGCACGGTCCAACTCCTGCACAACCTCAGGACCTCGAAGGAGCCTTCTGAAGCGATCAGCTTCTTTCTATAAACATGAAAAATTAATTAGGTTAGAATAATAGTTTTTGTTGTATTGTACTAAATTAAGCTGGAGATTAAGTTTAAGTAATTAAGTATGTGCAATTACCCTTCTCTCTGTTGCTTTATCATTTTCTAGCCCTCTGCAGCAGACAAGGAGATCGTGTAGAGCAAGACTCATGGTTCTGTTCACTGGATTTACTGGCTCATGGATTTACTGCACATACAAGGTAACAATAAGAGTTGCAATTGATTGCGGTTCTTGTATTAGTATTAATAAGAGGAGAGGGAGAACAGAGGGGTTCATACTGTCCGTACCGTAGATGAAAGGTGGTTACAGAGATGGAGCTCACATTAATTCGGTAAACATCACACAACAAAGCTAGTATATTTGCAATTATGTTTGTATATGATGGGAATATTCCAAAAAATGTCCAACCTAACTTCCCATGGTATGTCTATGTTCAATGGACATTTGATTTATTGGAAAACATTTCACCTCTCATCCAAGACGCTTCTTCAGTTCTAACTGTTTGTGGGGAGTTCAATTAGAACTGAAGAAGCCTCTTGGATGACAGGTGAATGTTTTTTCCAAAGTACTGAACGTCCAGTTGCCTTACTAAACCCGTTCCCATGAAATGTTTCTGAAAACTTTTTCGCCCCTACGAATTTTAGATTGAAAAGACAGATAGAACTTTAATAAGCCCCCAGGATAATAAGGAACTTTAGTTACAGGGTTACAAGAAACATAGGTGGTGGAGGATGGACAAAATCGGGAATGAAGTCATTTTAGGACCAGCACAGATATTTTGGACATATTCAGAGGGGTGACAGTGGATACCTAGGAGTTAGATGCAGAGTTGGAGTAAGAGTAATGAATGGAGAGAACTTGAAGATGGAAAAGGATGATTCACTGTACAAGCCCAAAGGCACACACAAATGTCTTAGTAGAAATAGCAAGAAAAACATTATTAAAATTAGCACTTAACACAATAACTTGGCCATGCTGCATCTCTATACTTAACCTTTATAACCAGGATAACCAGACAGACAAGAACGGTAACATTCAATTTGGCCTAGTGAAGAACCTTCTCAGCACCAATATCATTACCACTTTCTACTTTCACGATGCGTTTACTAACCTGCTCCAGACAGACAGCAGTGACCTGCAGCTGGGAACGTCAACAGCTGTGTTATTCTGTCTTTCAAGGAGCTACTCGTAAATCCCAGTGCTGTTTCCCTTGTTATTGTTGATGTTGTTTCTGACGGACATCCTCTCAACTTTCCATATTCACCACACGTTGCTCCCATTCGTTTGCCTGTACGCAGGCGCAGCCACACAAAATACTCCCGCCCCTTGATCAGCCCCAGGAAGTTAAATCAGAGTATGGCGGTGCCCAGACTCCACTGAGTCCAGCGACGCAGATAACAGCACTAATATCAGCTGTAGTGTTCAAGTATTCACTTAAATTTTACAAATACACTAAATACCTCAAAATAATAATATATACACAATATATATTTACTCACGTATCAGCCTAAAAATACAAATAAAAGAGAGAAAAAAGTTTTCACTACATTTCCCATATCTTATAGTGACACTCGCGGTTGTACTTCCGGGTTATATGTCCTTAAGTTCCCCGCCTTTTAAGTAAGTAGCATAGGGAGTCTGTCAGGACACTATCCTCGACACAATATCGCCAACATTTTAATTCTGTTTTTATAAAGAATAAGAAACACTAAGTGATTATGTAGCTGACCAACGACTACTGTGTCCGGAATCATGCTGCTACCGTCGGATATCGCTCGTCTTATTTTAGGTGAGACTTGTCAAATAAGCTGTCGTCCTATGTGTCGTATTTTGTGACAAAAATATGCGTTGACTCCCGAGTTTGTCAAATACACGGTACTTTAAGGTTCTTATGTTGTTATTATGCACTACTTTTCAATTGTGAGTTTCCCAAATTGAGTGTATA
The DNA here is from genome assembly GCA_016785265.1 of Paraplagusia blochii. Taxonomy (NCBI): domain Eukaryota; kingdom Metazoa; phylum Chordata; class Actinopteri; order Pleuronectiformes; family Cynoglossidae; genus Paraplagusia; species Paraplagusia blochii. Next base: position 392,231 of record JAFBJS010005440.1, read on the forward strand.
ACAACAGGCTGGTGAGTTCACGTTTTCGTCTAGTACCTGCATCGTTGGTTGTCCGTTGTAGTTGGTTGTTAAACTGACACCCTCCAGTTTAACATCTCACAGTTCACAAAGTTGCCATTTTTTACTTTGTCTATGGTGACAAGTTTTTTTTAGATGGAACAACGGGAGAAGAGAGTCAGGACTGATCTATAATAGAAGAGTGTCAGCAAAGGTTCTCTTGAGGATGGACAGATCTGATCAGGAATCACATCATTAGAAGAAACACAGACAGGAGAAAAAGCTAGGAAAGCCATATAAATCAGATGACATTAATTTATAATCTTGTAAATGTTTTACAACACCTAAAGGTCATGATAATTAGTATTGCAAATCCTTTGAGAACTTCCCTATGTTTAGGCCCCCAACCTAACACTGAAATTCTGAGGACAAAATCTATTAACAAAAAAAAAGATGTAAACAGACTAATATAGAGGAGAATGTTGATGTTTTACTTACAAAGAATAATGTTAAAGTTTCTTAATTATGAACCTCTCAATCATCATGCGATGAAGGAGAAGAGAATGGAAGCCATATGTTGATAATTCTGTGGTGTCACTTACTTAAACAGACAAGTTACAGTCCAAAACTGGAAAGATATTGTGGTCTGTCTCCACACCAGAACAGCATTGAAGATGTAACTATCCTAATGGGATCAAAATAGTTCCAGTCCCCAGAAGGTATACAGTTAGTCATGACCAAAACAAACAAAAAAATGTCATTTATTGGAGGAGGTTATAAGTTATTTTACCATGATTTGATGAAGATAAAGTGGTGGGAGTTAAGGAAAGAAAAATGTTGTGAAAACTTCGAAAAGAAAGTAAGGGAAACAGGTAGGAAGGGTCAGGAATGATGAGGTTCAGGGGAGTGTTCAGAGGAAGAGATTAGCGAAAAATTGGGATTGGGACAGATCAGAGTAGACTAGAGTATAGAGTTGTGAAGATTGGCACGGCAGAGGAATCAATCTGGGCAGCAGGTGAGGTTGATTTAGGACCAGGTTGATTTATTACCAGTGAGGAAAGTGTGCTAGGAAGATGGGAGGAGTACGTTGAGGAGTTGTTGAAAAAGGAAAAAGGATAGGAAGCAAAGTATTGAGGAGCCACATTCTAACAGGAAGAAGGTAGATCAGAATAGAAAAGAAGTCCTGAAGTTGAAAGAGTGGAAAGGCAGTTGGTCCAGAAGGCTGACCAGTGGAGGTATGGAAGTGCTTAGGGGAAGTAGTGGTTTCTAACTGGGTTTTTTAATAGAATTTTAGAAAGAGACAAGGATGGGGATGGTGAAGTACTGAGGGGGTCAGAAAGAGCTGTATTGTGTTTTTGTAGGTTTAGAGAAAGGCCTATGGCAAGGGTGCCAAGAGATGAATTGTGGTTTTGTATGGGGGCAAGTCGCAGAGATCTGCATAGAAAAAATACAACAGGCAAGACAAAATGAAATAATACAACACTTTTTACAAGTACTTTTGTACACTTTTTGTACAACAGTACAACAGTGGTCAGGTGTGCTGTTGGAAGGACAAGACTTTAAGGTGGAGGTGGGACTGCATTCAGGATCAACCCTGACCCCCTTCTTGTTTGCTTTAGTGATGGACAGATGAGGTTAGAGAGGAGTCTCCATGGACGATGATATTTGCACATGACATTATGATCTGCAGTGAGAGTAAGCAACAACTAGAAGATGAAGGGTTGCACCAGAGAGAAGAGGAATGAAGGTCAGTTGTAGCAAGATGGAGTACTTGGGATCAATTGTTCAGAGCAGTGGAGACTGGAGGAGAGGAGAAGAATAGAGAACAGCCAGTATGGAACAACTGGAGAAAAGAGTCAGGAGTGATCAGCTAAGGTGAAGGAAAAGTTTTGCAGGATGGTTGTGAGACCAGTCATGATTTATAGTTTAGAGACACTAGCAAGAGGCAGGGCAGAAGGTGGCAGAATTAAAGGTGCTTAGATTCTCTATAGTAGTGACAAGGATGGACAGGATCAGGAAGAATTGTCAAAAAATAGTAATCGCCAAAAATGTTTAAGGAACATTTTCAAAGAACAGCAATTTATGCGAAAAATCAAACACTAATTTTTATTTATTCTTTTTTGTGGACCTACTTTAAATTATGAAACAGGCTTGTTGTGTGGGCATCGGGTGGGGGAATAGTCCTTAAACACAGTTTACATATGTCTGTCTTCTGCTCCATGCCTCTTGAACCCGAAATGTAAGCAAATCACAGCGACCCTTTGTTCAGTGGGGAAACTCCAACACACGGCTAGCGAGCTGGGAGGCTATAAGCAAGCCTACTGCAGCTCTCACCGTTGGAGTGAGAGGCGAGAGCTCTCCTTTCTCAAGGAGTTGGGTCCCAGAACCCAAACTATGTGTGGAGGTGAGCTCGACTATACCTAGTCTGTATGGGTCAACCTCCCGCACAAACTCAGGCTTCTTTGCCCCCGGCGAGGTGACATTCCATGACCCCATAGTTAGATTGGTTGTACGAGGATTGGGCAGCTAGGGTCTCTGCCCACGACTGCTGCTCAAATCATGTGGCTCCAGCTCATTGTGGGCCTTCCTGCGAGTGGAAGGCTGGTCACCGTTTTTTCTTCAGGTGTGGCCCGGCCAGGTCCTGTGGTCCCAGACCAGGCCACCAGGCGCTTACCTATGAGCCAACCTTGGGCCTGGCTCAAGAGTGAAAACCCTTGTAATGCCAATCTGGGTGACGTAGAC
>JAFBJS010005440.1:395161-423628 GCA_016785265.1 Paraplagusia blochii
AACAGAACAACATCATCTGCAAACAGCAGAGATGAAATCTGGTGTCTCCCGAACTGGACCCCGCCCGGCACCTGGCTGCGCCTAGAAATTCTGTCCATATAGGTGATATATTTAGCTTGTTCTTAGAATAAATTTCTAAGGAATCTCTACACTAAAATACAATAGAATTCAACTTTATTGTCCTTGAACATTTCACTAGAGAACAGAGCAATCACATGCTATTTGCTACCCTCCAGAACCGTTTAGCACTATACGTATTACAAATGTATATTGGTATAAGATGTAAAGCTGGATGTATTGTTAATATGCTCTTACTTTAAGTATATACATACAGGCCTATAAATGTAGTGACTGTAGAGGCTCTGAGTAGGTTATACCAAAATATGATTTTATTTATGCATACACACATATACTGTGTGTGTGTGTGTATATATATATATATATGTATATATATATATGTATGTGTGTGTATATAAAAAATGTAAAACTATAGTTCTTGAGTGCAGCATGGTGTTCTATACAATATTCAGAGTAGATAGATTATTATTTGTAAAAATACATTATATTTGTAGCTTGTGTATCTTTCCTGTAACATCTCTGCATATATCTGTCTGTTTTTACAGGCTATCTCCAAGAAGAGGGCCTTTCTGCAACAAGTCAGACTTTTATTCAAGAATGTCCTAACCTAAAGGAATATGCAGATCATGCCACAGGAGATGGAACTATTCCTGCTTGTGTATTTGTAAGCATCTCCTCTTTTCTCTGTTGTATCTCCACATTCATCATCTTCATCTGCTTGTCCGTTGACGGGTCGCATGGGCAGCTGACGCCACCCAAATCACACTGCACCATATTGTGAGCCTTTCTGTGGCTGATGAGCCCACAACAAGTTATGTGGGTTGGGACGGTGCTATTCCGTATCTCCACTTGTGTAATTTCAGGGGCAGTGGTGGCCTAATGGTGAAGGAACCTGACTGGGGTCCGTAGGGTCCCAGTTATGACTGAGGTCCACTGTGCATGGTTCTCTTACCCTCTAACCCTTAAAGCTTTGGTGATGGGTTATTTACAGAGGTTAACTTAAATATAGTTTGGACAAATATATTGTAGAATAATTTTGGCAAAAAGAACTAAATTTATTTTAAGACCTGCATCTCCATCACAGTTGCAGAGACCATACTCGTGAGCCCAAAGTGCAAACTATTGACACCACACAGTTAATCCTGAGAATGAAGTTAAGACAGTTTTCTACCATGGAATAAATATATATATGAGTGATATTGGTATGTAAGTCAAATAAAAAAATATATTAGTTACTTAGCTGCTAAGTTTAATGGTAACTGTAAGCTATCTGTCATTCCATTGACCATTGAAGAGTCTACCTCAATATAGCTCCCTAAAATGTGATGCTGTTTCTTCTGACTCCAGACAGACGGTTTTCTGGAACATACAAGAATTGACACAAAAGTCTTTTTTTTTTATCAGTGCAGTTAATAAGACCGACTGAGAATAGGGAAAATCCTACAAGTAGAGTCCAGATACTTGGAGATTATTGATCTCCATATCTATATAGAGTGCACTGAGTGTGCAAGTGTATGAGAGTACAACTTAAGTTAAGTATGAACACTCTCCATACATTAGTATTAGGAAATAATATTAGTAGGAGATAGAAGAGGAGTACATTTGCTTAAGCAAGTTATTCGCTTTTGACAAAAAAAAATTATGATTACTGTTATGTTATTATGCATACAGTTGTATATGTATATTATTGGAATATTCAAAAATTCCCCAGTTTTACTTCACATGGAAGGTTTCTGGAATTTTTCCAGCCCTAAATGTTATATTAACAACATGTTTCCCATTTTTCCTGGTCTAAGATAATCTTTTGTTTTTACACAGTCCCTCTTTGGAAAAGGTCTAACAACCATCTTAAATGAGTATGTGGCCACAAAAACAAAAGGTAGGAGTTGAGTTTATTTGTTTAATCTAAAATGTACTCTTTGTTATTCATGCAAATCCATAACACTTTTACTTTTTCTTTTTTAATCAGAGACTCAGTATGAAATTCCTGCGATGATGACTTCCCTGTGGAAAAAGCTGGATTTCACTCTGAATCAAATCAAGTACAAACAACACTCAGTTATCTGATGCAAAACCCTTGAAAGAGTCTTCTTTACACATGTCTTTGGAGTAACCTTCAGTGTTCTTTTCTTAGATCAATGCAGAATTCACCAGCCATATCAGCATATCAGAGAAGTAAGTACATATTTTATCATTTATGTCCTTAATCTCTGTTGATTACACCACTGGCATCTATATTCTTATAACTAAAGGTCATTGGAAAAAAAATAAAAATAAATAAATTTAACACTTTGTCATTTGTCCACTGTAGCACGGACCAGAGTGGGGTTAGCAAACATAGCCAGACAGCGGGCTCTGACTGTAGCGTCAACCGGTGGCGCTGTTGTCTGCTCCACTGTCTCTGAAACAAGCTCCATTATCAGCCCTGCCCATGTGACCAGCAGCCTGATCAGCCACTCCACACCAGTGAGCTTCACTGCTCCGCTCAGCAGGCTAAATCCCGCCAGTGAAACACATCTACAGATTCAAGATGGCGCTCGACTACTCAACACTCAGAGTGAGCAAAACTCATGCACCTCAGGGGCTATGGGGTATTTGAGTAATTGTGTGTGTACTTAAAGCCAGGCATACACTGTACGATTCTTTTCGCTTATTTTGTCACCATTTCTTAGTCATGAAACCTTTAGTGTACACGTGGTAACAACAAGCGATTATCACCTTCGCATTGATTGTGCAAAAATCATCCTGCTGATTTACCCAGGATTTTTACCTCAACCTGCCACACTCCACATTTGAGAACATGAAAAGAAAGGAAAGCAATCTCCTTGTCAATGTGACATTGTGATCCACACACAAAGAAATGTAACCCCTTCATTTAACCCATGACCAAAGTGAACAGTGGACAGCTTTGAGTGGCTGGGGAGCAGCGAGTGGGGACAGTGCCATGCTTGGTGGACCTCAGAGATAACCTGTTGTTGTGAGCAGGGAATCTCCGTGGAGCACTAGATGGCTGCTAAAATTGGAAAAGAAATCACACAGTGTATGACCAGCTTATGATAAGAGTCGATGCCAAGGACTGAGTGTATGAGTTTGTGTTCATTACAGAGGATTCATCTGTTCATATAATGGTGTCAGAGCAGCGGATTAATCCAGGTCCAATGTCTCCAGGTCGCAGAAAGTGGTAGGATTATTTATCTTACTTTGAAGTTTGAAGTTATCATGAAACTTAAAATTCCAATTTAAATGGATTTTTTTTTTTGGTTGACTTCAGGGACACACCAAGGAAAAGAGGTGCTGCTGTTGCTGTGTCTGTGGGCCCTGGAAGAACAGCAACAATGATAAACAGCACCGATACAGAACAGCCACAGCCTGAGGAAGTAATTGATGAGAATTTCCCTGTAAGTAGAATTCTCTTCTGCTGTGCTGAGTCCGTCTTTTCTATGTTGCGGTTCTGCCATTTTTTTTTATTTTTTGAAAATCCATTCTTGCCATAGTATCACAATATTGCAGTATTTTGCAGATTTTTTCACATGCTGGCTCAGTGCACAGACCTAAAATCACACACACATCTCATGCAGCCCTCTCACCAACAGTTTTTATATTACAGTTATTACTGTTTTATATCTCCATTATCAAACTTAGACAACAGTCTAGGGAGGGTTGATTACAGTGAGGGGGAAGTTTGTAAAGAGGAAATATAGAAGATAATGAATATCCAGATGTTGAGAATTGTATTATCTATTTATGAGTTGGTTAACAAGACCTTGACTTTTTTTCAGTAGAATAATTTATAAATTAACAAAAAACTTAACTCTCCACAGCAACTTGTGATACAAAACGCCCGTGACAAGATACTTGGAGACAGGACGTTACAGGAAAAACTGGCTGAAAACATAAACAAAATCCTTGCCAAGTAAGAACTGCTATGGAATTCAATGTAACATTTACAGTGGTGGACAAAATGTTTTTGGACTCATTTAAAATTTTACACAGTTTAAGATATTGTCATGATATATTGTGTAAATATCTTTTTTGTGTTTCTTAAGGAGGGACTGCATAGAACAGACAAACATTATTTTATTCATTTAATATTTATAAGACAAACTAACAATGATAATGATCTCTGCATTCGCTATCAAAGTCAACAAAAACTTAATTTGCTCAAAACTGAACAAAAAATTATTAAACTATCACATAATCAAATTAATATTTAGTTGTTCTGCTTTTTTCTACCACTGTTAAATAGTGTGTGTTGATAGGAACCACACGGTTAATCATTTCATTACATACAATTTTTCTCTTCTGGATTATCTGTAACCTCAGTGAGCCAGTGCCAATCCCATCAAAAGCTCCTGCTGCGGTGGAACAAGACCAGTCCATCGATGAAATTCTGGGGCTGCAGGTACTAAGAAATGCTGCAGTTTTTGTTGATATAATAATAATAATTTTTAAGTTTTCATTCATTTCTATCTGGTGTTTTATTTTATAACCCATATTTTCTGACACAGGGTGAGATTCATATGAGTGATGATGCTATTCATGACATTTTGGAGCAAACTGAGTCTGACCCAGCATTCCAGGCTCTCTTTGACCTATTTGAATGCAGTAAGTGACCTAAGTATATGTTTTTGACCCACAGTCTGACTTAATCCTAAAGAGGTATGACATTGATGAGATGACGATTTAGGAAAGAATAGTTGAGGCAAGAAGTGTAGATTTATGAACAACAGTATTTTTTGAGGTTTTTTTTTTTTTTTTTGCCTCGAAAGAGTACCACAGATGAGAGAAAGAATATTTGCCAGGAGGATTTTGACAGAAAATTACAGAGGAAAGAAGAAGCTGCATTATGTATTTATAGATCTAGAAGAGGCCTATGACAGGATGACATAGGAGGAACTGTTGGTAACTTGTTAGTGAAATCGAACCTGGGACCCTACAGACCCCAGTCAGGTTCTTTCACCACTAGGCCACCACTGCCCCTGAAATTACACAAGATGACATTGTAAACTATAGTGAGAGTAGGCAGCAGCTAGAAGAGAATCTTGAGAGGTGAAGCATTGGACTAGAGAGAAGAGGAATGATTAAGTTGTACACGTGTACGTGTATAAATAGGAGAACAGTGGAATGGTGATTTTACGAAGAGGAGAAGGAGCAGGGGTTTAGTACTTACTTAGGATTAACTGTTCAGAGCAATGGAAAGAAACAAAGATGCACAGGAACCAAACAAAGATGGTTTGGAATTGTTCAGAAGAAGGACAGTGAAAAAAAAAACCTAAAAAAAAAAACAGGTAGGATACAAAGAGGAATGCCAAAGGTTGATTGATGCAGTGAGGAAGATAGCTGGAGTCAGTATAGAAGATGGATAAAACAGGGGGAGATTGAAGAAGATGATTCAATGTGGAAACCCCTCGAGGGGACAAGGCCTCAGAAGAAATATGTCTTGCTTTATCTTGTTTGTTGGCACCATACACATAGGACAGATATAATAAAACAAATATATTTTATTTGTGATCTTAGATAAATCCAAAATTACTGATGGGGGACAAGAGAATGGTGATACCAGCAGCAGTCCAGAAGAAAGTGAAGCAGCAGCTCCTGCATCCACTGTTGAGCCTCTTATAAATAATGACCAAGGTACAGTCTAGTGAAAAGACCTGTAATCTCAACAGGTTAGAGGAGCAAAAATATTTTATATTTAAACTTTCTTTTTTGTTTATTCTTTGTTCCCAGATGTGACACAAACGGACTCTTTTGTTCAAAATACTTCAGCGACCACAGCAAAAACAAACATTGGACATGAGAGTAAGGCTGGAAGGAAGAGCACTTCGACCACATTGTTTAAGAAAACGTTTCTTTCATCAAGCAGCAGAGCGTCCAGAGTAGAAAGCTGCTCAGCTCGACTGCTGGTCACTCCAAGCGGCTCATCTGCCACAGGCAGTTCCTCCAGAAAATGTAGACCTGCTTCTCTAAATAGCAGTGCTGTCCTCACACCAATGGACACAGACGAACCATTGAATACACCTCCTCTCCCCTCAGATGACATGGACACTTCTGCCTCAGCCTCAGAAGGCTGTACATCCACCGCAGCATTTACAGGTTCTGCCATGGAGGGAAGAACACAGGGTTCCACAACGCAATCTGTGCCTGAGAGTCATCAACAAGCAACTGTGAACAACCCTACACTGTCTCCGCATCAGGGAGACACGGCAGCAAACTCTGGTGATGGCCACTCTCCACAGACTGGTCCCGGATTGCTGTCATCCCAGTCTGGATGTTCTACATCTTCAAGTGTGACCGTTTCAGCTGCTTCCATCACTCCAGTCACCTCAGTCACAGTGACTACCGACTCCCTCACATGTGCTGCTTCATCTGCTTCACACAACTCACCTACACCTCCTTCTGCACCCTTAGATACAACGCCTCACACTCCCTCCTTTAGCCTTCCCAGTGTCCCAGCTAAAGCTGCAACAGATTCCGGTAATGTTGTTTCTTTGAAGATCATCATTAGTGATAATCAAGAAGACAATTCCACTGACTTGGCCTTAAACCAAGCCATATCAAGCATTTCAGGGGACAAGATCCCCACCATCTACCTGTCCTCTCCCGCTAAATCCCCTGCTCCCATCCTTTGTCCTGATACCCCCAAGTCCAATATGGATGAAGTGGCACAGGCAGTGAGTGGTTTACAGAATTCTGAGATCTTTTCAAGTCCAATAACAGGTAAAGCTTGCCCATTGTTAACATCACCGCTGACAGGAACATCACAGACCCAGCAGAGCTACATACTCCAGCTACCCATGAACTCAAATAACAATACTTTTCAAGGAGTAGGCACCGCCCCCAGCTATTTTCTGGTGACTGATTCCCCATCTAAAGATGCAAGAAACAGGCAGGTCCTACTGCCTGCTGGTCCCCCCCCAAGACAGACTTTACCTATCAACCAGTTTCAAGGAACCGCACAGAGTGTCCGTCCAGGCTTTACCAACGGTAAGAGTACCTAATTTGAAATAAAACAAAATGTTATGTTCTAATGTAATGTTTTGATTTCCCTGTTTGGGGTTGGTAACATGACCCATCAGTGTAGCTACACACTGTATACCTATATATATCAGTAATTGTAATGGCTGTTTATGATTTACCGCAAAAAAATATTATTTTGCAAAGTCATTTAATTAACAAGAGAACAAAGGTCCTGACTGAGTTTTCTATGAATAAAAACAAGTTTGTGTTTTATTTTGGTTTTTTTTTGTGTGTGTGCAGCATCAAGGCTCATCTTACCGTCACCTGTGAAGCCTGTAGTGTTTCCAGTGTCAGTCATGGGTCAGACTGCTTTAGGAAATGTCCAGATGATGCCCAATCGGGTGAGAAATCTTTCTGTCTCTTTTCTGTCTCTCTCTCTATTTATATATAAATACATATATATGTATATGTATGTATGTATATATATATATATATATATATATGTATATATATGTATATATATATGTATATATATATATATGTATAAATTAGGGATGTGATGATTGGCTCACATAATGATCCGATTCAGGAACAATTCATGAAAAACATTAAACGATCGATCCAATTCGGTTTAGTCCGGTTAGTTTTTTTTTTTTTTGAATCTTGAAAATAATGTTGCAACTCCGCTTTCAACAACACTAAACAGCTGCTAGTCTTTTTTTAGTTTAGTTTATTTAAAAGGGGAAAATTGAATTTTATAAACACCTGGTTATATAAGAAAGAATTAGCCTAAGGCTAGTTTTTATCTGTAGTCTGGACCCTGGCCATGACGTAAAAAGGCAAGAAGCACACAACACTTTTTATACAATTAAGAGTCAGCAAATTGCGTTGCTTTTATGTATAGTCAGCAAATTGCATTGCTTCCTCATCCTTACTGAAAAACAAATGATTTCCAAACCTTCAATTTTAAATGAGAAACGCTGTAAGTTTCGTCTGTGTTGTCTGCCATGTTGCTCAGAGCAGAGTAAACACCTCGACATGAACTCCAATCTAGTCAGCCCACGCCACAGTTCACACACCCCAAGAGACACAACCTCCAATCAAACATGTGTGAATAGATGTATATATGTGTCTATAGGCTCGCCGCTGTAGTGGTGCGGAAGCGGCCAATGTCGCGCCTATGTCCAATGTCATATATGGGCGGGCCATGGAACACGAAACCAATCCATGTGAAAAAAATCTGTATTATAATTTTACTGTATTATCAATCATTCGGGCTTTTTGGACCGGTGCACTCCGATCGTGTAGGTCACAGACGTATAACCGATCCAAAACTATTAATTTGCACACCCCTAATGAATAAATGTATGTAATGTATGTATGTTTGTATGTATACACAGTTTTTTAAATTGGCCATTGGGGGACACATTTTACTATAATTTGTAACTGTAACTATAATCTTATTATTACTGACATGTGAAATTCTTGTCTTCACTGGTTCTGGCTTTATCTAACTGGTCTGACCCTTCTCTCTAATTTGAATTTGTACTGGTCCACAGCTTGTTGCAATACCAAGCCCAGTGTCTTTACAACAGACCGAAACCATCACAGCATCCACAGTGGCTGCAGATCACTCTACAACTGCTGGTTGGTCTCCTTCATTTTGCATTAACACTGTTTTATAGTGCTTTGAGGTTTAATAACAATTTGCTGTTTTTCCGGACTGCAGGCGCTGAGAAAGCTTTGGCTGGAAAAGTCACTCCACCCTTATTAGCTGAAAAAAGTTGTCAGCGGAATACTTCAAAAAGGTTGAACCATAGAAGAATTCTGTGTTTTGATCCTTCTGCAGAAGGTCATCCACAAGCTGCTAACACGGTTCACACAACAAACCAAACTGCTACTCCCTCAGTGACTAATGCTTCACCATTGCCGTCTATCCAGCAGCAAGGTAAAGCTAAGAGTGTTGCAGGTCCTAGAACAAAACCTGCAATATTAACAGGCAACAAGCCCAAGAGGAGAGTTCAAATCACCAGATGCCCTGAAAATCCCCAGCCTACAGCGGTGTTTATGAAGGAGGTGAAGAAGCCCATGGCTCCACAGCCCCAGCAAAAAGATTTTGTCAAAAAGAAGCCTCGCAAACAACATCATACCATTTACAACCAAGAGCCTCAGAATACAACCAACATTACTACTCATAACTCAATGTCAGAAAATACAAAAACATTAGAAACAGAAAAAACATCCACAATGGTTGATAAGAATCTCAGTGTTGGTGAAGGTAGACCAACTACATCTGATTCTCTCGTTTCGGCAACTATGACTTCTGATTCATCTAAAAAAGGCACAAAAGATGATAAAGGCGAGAGCAACAGGAAAGAAGCGGCTGTCAAACCCCGTGAAGGGCGCACAGAAAAGAAAACTCAGGAAATGCCCTGTGTAACAGCAAACAAGGAGAATGAAATAAAGGACAGTGTACAGGAGCAACAACAGCAGTCTATACCTACACCTCTGTCACCCAGAGACTTTAGCCCATCTGCTACCTCACAGCTCGCCTCTCCCCAGTCCAAGGGATCAAAAGCCCAGTCAAAGACCAGCTATTTGGCCAAACAGGCAGCAGAGATGCTTCAGGATATACAAGGACTCAACTCCCCGTCAACACCTGGGAAGCGGCCTGGAGCAGGCACGTTAGAATCCTGTCTGCCCAGGACCCCGTGTACTGGCCATAACCAGGGCCAGATCTCTGATTCTCCTAGGACACCCTCCATACAGAGCAAGTCTAAAGACAGAGATGGGACCCCCAAACGTCTCATGCCTCCAAACACCCCCGACGTCCCCACATGCAGCCCTGCCAGTGAGGCTGGCAGTGAAAGCAGCATCAACATGGCCGCTCACACACTTATGATTTTGTCACGTGCTGCTATTGCCAGAACGGGCACACCACTTAAGGACAGTTTGCGGCAGGAAGCAGCAGCGGAGAATTTGCCTATGAGCTTAAAGAACGCAAAGAAACGTAAACAGTCTTCAGTCACGGACAGCCCACCTGCGAAGAAGGAGTCCAAACGCTCACCCAGCAGAAAGAAAGACCGGGTATGAATGTGTACTATGAATATGAAAGAAAGTCTCTGAAATATTCTGATAGGTATTGCTGCCACACTGAGGAATAAAATGGGCTCAGTATCAGGTTATGGGTTAAGGGTTAGATTGGTTCTTCCTTCAGTACAACCCCATGTGTTCTTATGTGAGTTTGCATATCAATATAAATCTCCTTCACTGAGCCAAGTAATCGTAAAATCTTATGATGCAAGTACAATTTCAATGAATCTTGTAAACAAGCTTTATCCTAAAAGTGTGCTTTGATTTATCACATGATTAATTCATTCAAGTAATTACATAAAACAAATATTTATGTAAAAAAATTACAAAATAATGTGATATTATCAGAAAATACCAAAGTATAACTATTGTGTAATACATTTTATCATAAAATAATGTAAAATGTATCCCAAAATAAGGTTATACTTTCATGAAATAATTTGTATATAATAGGGTGTATGTATGTAAAAGTGTAAATATGTATGTGATAGGGTGACACTGAGCCCTTTTCTTCCTCAGTAAACCAGCAATCCACGTCTGTAGACATATCTTTCTCATTCATTATTAATTAATTTATTTATTTACTTTTTGCTTTGAACTTTGCAGGAAAGGAAGAAACTTGTTGATTGTTTTCCCCACGATTTGGATGTGGACAAGTTTCTGTCCTCTCTTCACTACGATGAGTGACACCAACTCCAGAAACACAGAAGGACTTTGCTACAAGCATCAGTTCCCAACCGGGAATAAAACAAGCCATCTGCTTGACCAGTGCCTACGATTCCTGTTAGTGACTTGCCTCAAACTGAATAAGCTGCAACCTGTTTGTCAGCCTCTGGGGGAGCTGATGAGTTCCCTGATATTCTGCTCCAAGCCCTGTCATACAAAGCAGTTGTAGATACGCTTTGGCACTTTGTTTTACCCTTCATCTTCTGTTTTAATTTGCATTTTAACAATAACAAAAGTTTATTGTTTTGTTTGTTTGTTTGTTTTTTGGCAGAATGGGCTTTGGTCAATATTTGACTGCAGGTCACTAATTTAAGATTTCACTAATTGAGTTAAATAGACAATAGTTTGTGAAAATGTTCTCCAGTGTTAATTTTATTAAAGTTATGTTAAAAAAAAAGTTCATTTATTTTCAAGTTTTAAATTTATTAAAGTTCTGTTAAAAAAAAAAAGGATAATGATCCTAAAGTAAGTTTCTGTGAAGAACTCACAAAACGCACTTATACACTTTTTTTATACATTTTTTTCCCACGACACCTATGCTAAATGTGTCAGTCTGGGGACATCTGGGGGATTAAGTTTTCTTTCTTGGAATGGCAGGAGTGTACAGGCTGTCTCTCAGGGGTCATGAAAGGATACAAAGACGGAAAGAGTTCCTCCTTGAGAACAGTAATCCAGGTGGTGATTGTTACCCTCCAGCAGTGGGTCTCTGTCTTCTTTCAGCCTAAATTGCGATCTTAGGGTCATACATATTTACTTGCGCTGTATTGATACAAATATGACATTTCCAATGACCTTTTCAAAATTTTAATGTTGTGACTCAATATTCTAAAATCTCAATGAAATCAAGGATATTTAGATTGAGGTCATTAGAGAAATATTAGGTAATAAATAAGGTAATAGTTATGCTATTTACTCCCAAAAAACTATTCTAAAGAGACTGCGGCAAATCTGTCGTTCTATAGTTGTATATTTAAAAAATATATTTTGGGAATAATTTCGTTTTTACCCATGTGACTGAGGTTTAACTGATCGAGACAGACATCGTTGACAAATCTGTCAACATTTTATTGGACGTCCTGTTGTAATAAGCGGAAATACGTAATTTATCTAATTTCAAAATAGAGTGCTGTAAGGTTGCCAAGTGTCTTAGGAAATAGCTGTAACTGAAGCCTCCCTATCAGTAGTCGTTTAAAATACCACCAGAACTTGTCATAAATACATCTGCCGAACGACACTGCAGCAGTTTATGTGACAGATTTGGCTTGTACCTTTACTTTGAATGGTTATCCATTTGTTTCCGGGTGAGACGTCAGGAATGAAGTAAGCTTTAACATTTAGTGTTGTACAAACATCTTGTCCCGACTTACTCCCCGGTGTTTTGTTTCGTTGTTGTTACTTTCACGTTGGCCACAGGTTTTTTCGCAAACAAATAAAAAGGTGAGGTTGCGATTCTTTCAATTATTATTGTGTACTTGTAAGTAAAATGTAAAAAGTGTCTTAGCTTGACAACTAGCGCGGAAGCTAACCGGTTAGCAAATGGATGGCAGGTGTTCGCTGTGTGATCTTGTTTACCCAAATGTGGGGGTCTTGTGTCTGTTTTGTGTATGTGTTCTTCATTGGAAACAGTTTTATGTTTTTCAAAAACTTACAGCCATTGCAAACGTTACCATGTCATTTATCTGTTATGACCGCTGGGTTGACTGACAGTCGTGTCGTCAACACAACTCAATAGTATGGATGTCTGATCATTTAATATCGGTCCGATGTTGGCATATTTATGTGATGTAGGTCAGATTGACATTTTTGGATTTTCCTACTATAATGAAATAAAACATAATACAACTCTAGGGGTTTTGCCAAATTTGTTGGGATGCCTCAGCGTTAGTGGTAAACAGAGCCATATACAGGTTTGGGAAAATTAAGTGTTTGAAAAATATTGGTTAAATGCAATATCGTAAGTTAATATTGGACATCCTTGCTCGAAAATGTATTGTTTTAGTTTCCGATGGGGGTCAAACCGCTGTACGAGCGTATGACTGTCAACAGTGTCAGGGTGAAAACGAAGAGGACTCGTGACCGTCACTAACTGAAGTTAAATTCCTCTCTGTTGTCACAGAACGACTGAGTTGACCTACTGAACAGAGGTAGAAATGGCAGCAAATGGAGCCAACTGTGAACAGCCACGGAGGCGTGCAGCCACTGGGGACAAACAGAATGGCAAGTCAATAGGTTAGTCTGGATAATCTTTGATCTGTTGTAACATATACAGTATAAGCATTTACAGTCTTGTAAACGTTCACTCTCAAATTTCACCTTTGGCAATACGAGCTCATGACACAGAATGATAAGCGATTTGAAAAGTCATATAATGTCATAAGTTGTTGATTATGGCAGCTCACTCACAGCTGAAGACACATTGGAAAACACATTAAGTTAAGGATTTTCATTATGTATTTAGATTTATCCATTCCACAAGAGACAGTAACTGATACAGGTGTTGCTCAAAGCCATTTGGATCAGCTTTGTGCGTGTCCTTTAGACAGGTCACAAAAAGAGAAAAAGCAGAAGGATAGAGAGGAGCGCACGTCACTGGTTCTTTGGAGAAGGCCTGTCACCACCCTGCATTACTTTCTCATGGAAACCCTCATCAAACTCAAGGAATTGACGTTAAAGTAAGACATGTACCCAAACAGGTTTTTCAGCTCTTCTGTTGAACCGTTTTTTTCTGTTGTTTTGACAAACAGCAAAGTTTGACACTCAGTAAAAACAAATTTATGTTTAACAGTAGATGAGTCCTATGATGATTTTGATATTTTGGTTTCCTTTTTTTCAGACTTTGGCAGAAACGAGAGTTTGTGCTTTTATTTCTGGTGTTGTGTTTTGTGTTGTCCGCTTTGTACTCCACTGAGGGAGCGCACCAACAGGTAAGGCTTACTTAATCAATGCTTGACCATTGTTAATAATCACCCAATTGGTTAGTGCATAACGAAGGATAGGTAGTTGTTTATTTACCAAGATACTATGAGAAGAATCCCAGTGAACTGATTTGCCTCGTTGTCAACTGACCCTTGATCATTTAGTTGCGACCAGTTGCGTGTCACGGTTCAGGTCACCAAAGGGTTGAAAAATTGGAACTAACTTTCGACTTCTTTCCCTACACAGTTTTTAAGAATAATTAAATACATTTCAAAACATATTTTAAAGCACATTGTTTTCACAAATGATTGCATAAAATAAATTCGTTTTTTAGAATTGATTCAATAACACCATAAGATGACTTTCAGACTAACATCCCCCTCCCAGAAAAGTTGAGTTCTTTTATTTAACTTTACCTTTATTGTATTGAGTAGATGTTATGCTGTCACAAAAAAACCTCTAAGTAAAATAATTGCGTTGTTAATACATAGTGATGATAGAATTATTTTTTTCAGGAAAAAGTATTTGAATAGTAATGAAAGTTAGGGGCAGAATAATTTTGTCTCTACAAACTCAGCAAGTTTCTTATATACATAAAATATAAAAAGATATCTGGTCAAAACTTAAATCACTTCAATTTGGCCCTCGCTTATTCATGAAGTAATCATAAGAAGATGTTGTTAACCTGTGAAGCCTGGCATATTATTATTGGAGGGGGAAAAAACACATAGATCTTGTTAATGTCATGTAATTATGCTAATATTGGGCCAATAATATATACGCCCGTTGATGTTGAAGAACCTTTTTTATTTTCTGAGAACATGGAAATGACAGGGTGGATAGTACCATGACAAAGTTGACAGCAGTTTCAGAGACACATGCAAAATGTTAAATACAATTACTAAAAATAGAATATACATGATCAATATGATCTTTTTTGTCAAATAACCTGTTGTGACAGCAATTTGTCTCTATTTAGTTTAATTTAACCACTTATAATACATGCTAAGATCAACATAACAGTATCTTTGGTCAATTATAATAAGACCTCCTGATTATGTTGTCTGCATTTCCTCTCTTTCAGAAAAATTGTTTTACACCAAAGATTTTCAGTTGTCATTGATATTTTGCACTTGCTTTTCCTGAATTGACTTTTTTCTTTGTAGTACGTTAAATATCTGGAAAAAAAGATCCTCTGGTGTGCCTACTGGGTAGGTCTTGGAATCCTGTCTTCTGTTGGCCTTGGGACTGGCCTTCACACCTTTCTGCTTTATCTAGTAAGAAGCCTACACTGTAACAAACACACACCAACACAATCGGTGGGTCAGTACTTTGTCTCACGTTTTTAGGGTCTAGTTTCAGTCTCTCAGTAGATAAAAATAAATATTTATTATTATAGTTTTGTTTTTTCTGATATCAAACTACCATGAATAGCTAGATCTCTAGGGGTGGTTTGGTCAAAAACAATGCATTTAGTAGGCATTGTAATTTAAGTAAAATAGACAAACATAAGATGCCAGTTAAACACTTCCATTGAAACTTAATTTCATATGCCTGTTGTCACCAGTGGATGGCGTCCTTCTCCAACTTTGATCTCTCTTAACTTATTCATTGTTCTTTTCAAGAACAATAAGAGGCTCAGTCAGAGGGACTGAATGAGTGATTCACCAAAGTGTGTCTCATTTATCCCATTATGCACTTATCAAAACAGAATTAAGAAAGAAGTCCTCTCTAATCGTTCTTTTAAGTCTTGTGATGTGGCTTCTGCAGACACTGAGTCATTTCTCTTTTTTTGTAATGTAAGAAGATGCAGTGTACTTCAGGGCTGGTGTGTAATACTCTCTACTTCTGCCACATGTTTGTAGACAGTGATATTTTTTGTGTTCGGTTTCAGCTCTTGGAATATAGTAAAATATGACACCAATATGGGAATATCAGTGCCGCAGAGTTCCTTCTCTTTCCTCTCTATACAGAAATAGTTTTCAGACACCACCAAAAACAGTGAATAAATACTGTAGATAGAATTATATCAAAATATATGATTGATCCCTGGCTGGGAAATTGCAGTGTAGCAGCAGCAGCATTACACTCAGGAACAAGAAAAGGAGACACACAACTGAGCCAATTATGTAAAAAAAATGTTATATATGATATAGACATATGAAGTACAGTAGTCAATATGCCTCCCCTCATTGGAAGCGAGTAGATGGGTCACGTATAAAATGAACTGGTCAACAGCACAGACAAAATAAGTATATCTAGCCAATGTTGATAGAGTTCTACTCTGTGCTAATGGCACAACTACTAAATATGATGATGTGATAGTTTAATTCTTTGTTCAATTTTGAACAAATTATTAAATTCTCTCACAACTTAGGGGTGTAAGTTCTTCTTGTGAACAAGGACAACTGGGCATTTTATGTTTCTTCATCCAAGACTTATCCTCTGTCCCACTCTCTTAGCCTCTACAGTTATTTAACGAAGAAGTTAAAAGTCTTTAAGAAACCCAAAATGTCCACATTGTCTTGAATTAAATATTTGTTGGCTTGAATAACCTGGATGAATGAGAAGCCACAGAGTTTTACACAAATAGTTTCTGGAAAGAAACTTTAGTACAGTGGAGTCAAACATATGGCCTGCAAACTTCTTCATCTTCTTATCTTCACAATGATGTAAAATTGTATTTAATTAGAAAATAGAAAAATAGATTTTTTTAATATAGTTTAATTATTTTATATATATATATAATGAACATTATAACTGTACAGATCTGGCGCACGTGTCATCTTATTAGGCTTTATGGGATCCCTTAACCAAAATGAGTCAGTCACCTCTTCAGAACTGAAGAACCCTATGTTCAGTTGCCTGCAAATACACTATTTTTGGATTAAATTACTTATATATTGTATATATAATATTTGAGATTGTGGTTAATTTGAGTGGTGTCTGAAGTTTTTGTTTACCGCTGTAAGTGTATAGATGTGGGAGTGTTGGAAGACCTGACATGCAGTTGCACCAATACAATTTCCTCGGCCAGTCACAGTGTTGCTGTGTGATGTTCGTGCCACTTCAGTACTGACGTGCTCTGTGAAATGACTCTGTTGTAATACAGGAAGCTTGGAAGGAAGTCACTGAGGAGAGATGGAGATGGTTAAACATGTATTGAGAAGAAGTTGCTATAGCTCAGTGTTAACTATTGGGATGAAGGCCTTTGTCAGGGCAATAAAAAAATACTAGTAGATAATAATGTTCATATTTTTGCTCTATTTATATAGTGACCCCTGCTAGTAGATCTCTTTATATAAAAAAAGGGTAAAAAAAAAGTTGTTAAATAGTCAGAGAAAATTGCCAGTGAGCATATCTTTCTTTTCTGAAAATGTTCCCACTCCCACCACCTCTGATCCCACTCACGATGTCTGGGTGTTTGTTGTTTTCCCAAGGAAACCCAATAGCACCTTTAGTCAACATGATGTCAGACTTTTTCCCTGTTCCAATGATCAGCCAGGGTTGGTCAATGGTCTCAGTCAGTGTCCACTCACTGTTGATGTCAGCCATGACTAGGAAACTCCCTGTGTAACTAGGGAAGCTAAATACCACAGGAAGAACCGGCTGACATGCACAGTGAAGTCTCCTACAGCATGAAGATATGTTAGTTGGATCCGTGGGGTAGTGGTGGTGGTGAGGTCATCATTCTCGAGGGAAAGGGGGATTCACTCATTTAGCTGTGGTGGTGTGATTCATGCTGCTTTGCTTAAAATACACCTACCTAAATGTTTTTTTTTGTCTTCATTGTAGTCATTCTGTTATTGAGGACTTGTAATGACGGCGGTGCAGGGGGTCTTCTATACTGCATGGGCCCGACCTATGAGTTGTCCAATCATTCAGACGTACGAAAAAACAACATTTCTCCAATTTTTTGAGAGCTAGGATGAACTCTTGAGTTCTCATCCTAGCTTAACACTTCTGATGCTATCCTCCTTCCTCTGTCCCACACTCTCAGTCTCTGTTCTTTGTCTCACTCTCTCAGCCTCCATCCTCTCCTCACCATCTCAGCTTCACATCTTAAGCGTTGCGTTAGTGTTTGTCCAAATCATCCTTAGTCATGGAGCAAATATTGTGGAGACTATTGGCCAGAGATTCTCTGTAGGTGGTGTCGCTTAACATTAGAACAATCTTTAGAATATACAACTCCTCTGAAAGTGCAACAGATTAATCAGACTACAGGTTCTGATAAAGCTCCAAGGCTAAATGCAAAATTTCTTTTCAGGTATAAAAAAAATAATTAAGAAAATATAACCTGTCACTTCCTCTCCTTCTCCTTTCTCTCTGTCACTTCTGACACTGTTTGTCTATCTTTGGTGTTCAGTTAGCAGTGTAATTTAATTTAATATTAGTATATTTCTGGTAGAACAAATAAACTGGCTTTTAGTTATTTTTTTTACAAAAAATTCAATCCAGGCCTGAGCAGATGGCTGCGCTGAAACTGATTGAACTCAGTATAACATTTAATAATATCAATGGCTATTAACTAGTTGTTAATATCTCATAAAGGCTGATAATTAAATCAAATAATAATAACCCACTAATCTAAAGGACTCCAATCTGTGTGATTCCTGCAGGGACTAATTGTGCATTCTGTTTTTAAATGATTACTGGTTTGTCAGGCCTATAGAGATTGGTCATTGACTGATACATTGCTGAACGTCAGACTGAGAAGTAAAACTTTAAAAAATGCTTTTTTTCAACAGTATCTTAGTCTTAATGGTGACTGAAGGATGATGTTGTTGTCACTGTGGAAAGAACCCATAGCAGCTCTTTGGTTAACTGGTGCTGGCTGATTTTGATGTCTCATTGTCAGTCTGTGGTTTCACATCCACGTCTTGTGTTCCCAACAAAGGCAACTGTTGTTCCACATGTTCTTGTATGTCAACAGAACAAAAGAAAGTTTAGCAGCAGGTCACTGAATCACCTGTCATTCTTCACCAGCTCTGAGTCACTGTGGGGCGCTCAGACTCTGGCCTGTTGTCTCCAGAAGTTGTTCTGTTGTCGATCTGAAGGAGACTCTCTGTCAGGCATCACACA
This sequence comes from Paraplagusia blochii, assembly GCA_016785265.1. Classification (NCBI taxonomy): domain Eukaryota; kingdom Metazoa; phylum Chordata; class Actinopteri; order Pleuronectiformes; family Cynoglossidae; genus Paraplagusia; species Paraplagusia blochii. Next base: position 414,017 of record JAFBJS010005440.1, read on the forward strand.
ATAATTGTGAGCTGTCCACTGACTGTCTGCATCACTGTGAGGTGGGACAATGGTAGAGCTGTGCTGCAGTTCCAGGTGTTGGGGCCAGGTGGCTCCGTCTCAGACAACATTCACTTAATGATAAATGATGACATGGCTATTTGTCAATGAGTCTCTGTGACTCAGCGTGTCTGTGTGCGCGTGTGTGCTTGCTTGCAAGAATGTGTGTGTGAGCATCAGCTGCCCTGACACAGCACTGTAACTGATACATATATAATGGGCGCTGAAATAATCCGTCATGGAGTTAATTTGGATTATTATGGATTAATAACATTATATGCTGTTTAAAAATAATCTGTCTTACAATAAACACCATGCCAATATTTAAATAATAAAACATTAATCATAGAAAAACATAGGTGTATGACACAGTACAACAATGTAATGCCTGAAGGAAAGAAGAATTTAAGGTGGAGGTGGGAAGAGTTGAGAAGATTCAAAAAACCTAATTTATTTAGGAATGCAACAAGGATCTGCCCTGAGCCCCTTCCGGTTAGCTTTGGTGATGGACAGATTGACAGATGAGGTTCGACGGGAGCCTCCATGGACGATGATGTTTGAAGATGACATTGTGATCTGCTTTGAGAGTAGGCAACTAGAAGAGAACCTAGAGAGGTGGAGATTTGCACTTGAGAGAAGAGGAATGAAGGTCAGTCGTAGCAATACATGTACATGTGTGTTAATCAAAGGGAGAAGAGTGGAAGGGTGAGGTTCAACCAGAGGGAGGAGATGAATTGTTCAGAGCAGGGGAGACTGTGAAAGAGAAGAGAGGAATAGAATAGAATAGATGGAGTGAAGGGAAAGGTCTACAGGACAGTTTTGAGACCAGCCATGATGAATGGATTAGAGAAACTAGCAATAATAATAATAAATATTACCAGGCCTACTGCAGCATTAGACAGTGATATCAAAAAGTGGATGAGGCATTTCTAGTGCATACAGTATGTACTGTATGTAAGTACAGGCCTTCTCATTTAATTTTTTTTTTTTATTATTTTCATGACAGTTTCTGTTGTAGCTTCTCAGCGATAGCATCAAAACGGAAACACGAAAATAAACACAATAAATTAATTGAAATGTAAATATCCTTTGTGTGTTTTCAAATGTGTTACTGGAATAAAGAGACAAAAAAGACAAATTACATTTTTTTTTATTAATTGTTTACAAGAAAAAACTAGCATCACTGATTTTTGACAGTTTTAAATGTCAGTGCCCGCCATTGTCAGACAAGTCAACAAATGACTTACTCATTTGTTCAAAAATGACAATAAAATAAATGAACCACTGCATCATAATTTGAATAATATTCAGTATTTTTGTCACGCAGGGATACGAGGTATCTGAAAACTTTTTTCCACCACTGTATTATAGTACCTGTCAACATACATCTATAAATTGTGTATAAATTCATATATATGTATGTATGTATGTATGTATGTCTTTCTTGTTGTCACTAGACCCTTCTCTCCTCTTGCTTCAGGGTCCTCACATAGCATCAGTCACCCTGGCTGCCTATGAGTGTGGATCCACAGACTTCCCAGAGCCTCCTTACCCGGACCACATAGTCTGTCCCCAGACACCAGGGAGCAGCATCTCACTTTTTTCCATCATGTCCAAGGTCCGGCTGGAGGCCTGCATGTGGGTGAGGACCTTTTATATTATACAGAGATGACACAATGATGGTGAACTACTAAGAATGTAGGAAATATCGGTCAGTGGTGATGGAGACGTGCCAGTGCGTAAATGAATGGATAACAAGAATGTACGACTGTATCAGAACGTATGACGCCGTAGTGGTTAAGGAAACAGCCTTGGGACCACAGGTTCGACCATCATCATCTGTAAGGTGAAACTAAGTAGTTTTAGGGCGAAAGTCTAATCGAACCATCTAGTAGCTGGTTCCCTCTGAAGTTTCCCTCTGGTGCTCGGAGTCCTTGCAGTTTTTTCTGATAAAGCAAATGATTAGAGGTTTTGGGGCCGAAACGATCTCAACCTATTCTCAAACTTTAAATGGTAAGAAGCCTGGCTCGCTGGCTTGAAGCCGGGCGTGGAATGCGAGCCACCCAGTGGGCCACTTTTGGTAAACTGTTCAGTGCTGCTCAATGAATAAGCAGTTAATTTATCAGGTGAAGAAACACTTTTGCATTATACAATTCTTTGGAACCTACCAGGGGTCACACAAAATAACTTGGTGGGCTGCATTTGGCCCCTGGGTTTTGAGTTTGACATGTATGTATTTGATAGCTGATATTATTGGCTTGTTATTAGCATAATTACTTAATATCAGTAAGATTGATATATATTTTTTCAATACTAATGAAAATCTGCCAATATCTGGGTTTTGCCACATTTGCTGGAATCACAGAGAGGGAACTGAGATGTTGACCTCAGTTTTGGGTGCTACTATATATACATTGGTCCATGTTGGTATCACAAAAGTTAAGTATATAATATAATCTTAATGTCAGATTCAGAAAAACTCTGCGGCAGGTGAGGGATTCCTGAAAATAATGTTATGGACGTGTGGACAAGTTGTATCAACTGGACTCGTCAAGACTGATGATGTTCTTTAGTTGTGGAATGAAATGTCTTTCAACTCCAAGGAGAAGTCCAGTTGCAGACAACTAAACGTCTTGGACTCACTGTGTGCACCTTTGTGTATTTTAGGGCCTGGGGACAGCCATTGGAGAGTTGCCACCTTACTTCATGGCCCGAGCAGCTCGTCTGTCCGGAGCTGATCCAGATGATGAAGACTACGAGGAGTTTGAGGAGATGCTGGAGAGGGCTGAGGACGCCCAGGTCAGTGTTAAAATCTTGTGACAGTCCTTGTCAAGAGATGGAGACTGTTAAAGTATTTCTAGTAACTCGTAAAAGAACTATAAAATATTGTACTACCTAAACTGTGGCACGTTTGATCCGGGGTTGAAGGAGAAAAAAACTTAATAGAACACATTAGACAACACACTGTGTAAAGTGGTGGAAGTCAACTGTATCTTTGGGATTAGCCAGGCTTCAGCAAACCTCCGGTGGTTAAGTGAAAACACACGGTTGGATGTCTGTCCCTGGACTGGTCCCACATCAGCCGCTCCGTCAGATACACTCTTATCTGATCTGTTAATAATGCAAAACCATGCATGGAGCCACAGCCCGGCTGATTGGTTCTGAGGTGCCATGTGACTTCAGTGAAGCCACTCCCTCTAAACACTTCCAGTAAATGTGTCTGTCTGTGCGTGAGTCACCCTGTGCCCTGGTCCCCCTTTTAATCATCCTTCAGGCTGTGATCTCCTTCCTCCTACCTCCCTTCCTCGCTCCCTCCCTCCTTCGGCTTTGTCTTTTCATTGCCTTTAATTTGAGTGATGGACATTTCTGTCAGAAACCGGGCTCACATGACTGCAGGCTACTGGGATCAAACAGCTGAGTCAGCAGAGTGGAGGCCTTTGTCTCAGTCACCTCTTCTCACTTCACTGGTCACAGGGAAACCAGTGTACAGTACAAACATGAAGTCAAGATTTTTATATTTTATTTATTGGAGTAATTCATTTTGTCTGACACTCAACTCGGTCTGATTGACCATATTTTGTCTTGGTCGTTTGTCTTGATTAAAAAAGTAGAAGTTCCTTTTGAAGGTGAAAACTATTGCAAATATATTGTAACTGCAATGTTCATGTGTAACTAACTCTAACTTCAAATGCTGTTTTTATCATCTTAATGTTTAATATGGAGATCACCCCAAAACATTTCTACCTCTTCTGTTCCCTTTTGACCCCATTCAGTGTTTAACAACAGTTGACTAAGTATGTTGTTTTGCTTAATCTTTGGGTAAAACTACTTTTCCTCAGCAGAACTGGAAAAACATTTCCATCATCGCATACTTTTATAAATACTATATAAAGAGCTTTCCTTTGTTTAGGGCCCTCATCTAATGCTGAACATGTCTGAGTACACCAACAGTTGGCAAAAAAAGGATGATGTTGAGGAGGGTCTAAAATATGAACCATCATCTGATGGGGGAGTGGAGAATGGAAGCCTAAAGTGAATCGTCCTGTAGCATCACAAACTCAAACAGACAGGTTACAGACCAAAAATTAATGATATTGTGATCCATCTCCACACCTGAACACCTCAGAAGGTGAAAGAAGTAGCTCTTTCTTTCACATGGTTTAGGATTGATTGCACAGGACAGTGTGGTTGTACTAAAGAAAAGAGGAATGAATGTCATTCATGGCAAGATAGAGTGCATGTGTGAATGAAAGGGAGAACAGTGGATTGGTGAGGTTACAAGGCACAGTGGTGGTGAAAGTGGAGGAGTTTAGATACTTAGGATCAACTGTTCAGAGCATTGGAGACTGTGGAGGAGAGGAGAAGAATAGAGTACAGACAGGATGGAACAACTGGAGAAAAGAGTCAGGAGTGATCTGTGATAGAAGAGAGTCAGCTAAGGTGAAGGGAAAGGTTTACAGGACATTGATGAGACCAGCGATGATGTATGGATTAGAGACACTAGGAATAGGTAGAAGACAGGAGACAGAGCTGGAGGTGGCAGAGTTAAAGATGCTGAAGTTCTTTTTAAGAGAGACAAGTGTGGACAGGATCAGGAATGAGATCATTGGAGGGACAACACAGACAGGAAGGTTTGGAGCTAGAGAAGCCTGATTGAGATGGTTTGGACATGTTCAGAGGAGGGACAGTGGATACATTGGTAGAATAATAATAATAATAGAGCTACCAGGTAGGTTGCAGTGAGGGAGGACAGGGAAGTAGTTAGAGTAGAAGTAGTTAGAGTAGAAGATACAGAAAACGGGGGGAAATGGGAAAACATTGATTCTCTAAGGCAACCCCTGAAAAAAGGTACAAGCTTGAAAGAAGTAGTTATTGGTCGACAGAACAGGAAAATATATAGTAACAATAAAAAAAAGATAATATATCAGCCATCCCTACTTTTTTATGTGAGCAACAAAGAAACCTGACGCAAAAAGTAAGGTAACATTGTGAATATAATCCTTTTGTCTTGAGCCAGTTATTGGCTGTGTTCAAATTAGCGGGTAACAGGAGGGTTAAGCTATCAACTGCAACCTTTACAGTCTATATTTCCTAAATAAATTCCTCTATATAGAGAGGAAATAAAACAATGAAAGAGAAATAAACATCAACCTATTGCCAAAAGTGACAAACCTGCAGTCGCCCTTTGTTGTTGGAGTGCTGATAGGAATTGAACCAATTTCAAACTTTTAATTCCACAGCCTCCTCTCACTGCCAGTTGATGATGAGCCAGCTTTTTCCCCCGCGACCTCATCATCAGCTGCCTTCATCTGTGATCTTCCCATGGAACCACAGACCTTTTGCCCCCACGTTGTTGGAAATGTTTTCAAACAGTTCTGTGGGGTTCTGAACCACACAGTTTTCATTTGTAATGTCATCAAACAAAAATAATGCACTTCTCAGAAATAGGTGCCGTGCTCCACCACACTGCACCATCTGTAAAATCCGTTCCCTGTAATAACAGCAGCAAATGCGACGGTTTGGTTGGAGGCATCCGACGGAGCAGTGCGCACCGTCATTTTAGGATTAAAAAAAGAAAGAAAATGGTGATTATGGCCTCAGTCGGCCATGTAGTTTAATTCTGTGGCAGACTGTGACAATTGTTAACATCGTACACAGTGTGAGAGACTAACATTTGCTGAAGCTGTAGTGAATTCCATCTGGTCAGAGGACTTTGTGCAATAAACTTATGTTTTATTTCAGGATTTTGTCTCCAGAGCAAGACGGGCTGTCCAGCACTTGGTCCAGAAAGTGGGATTCTTTGGGATCCTGGCCTGTGCCTCAGTAAGTGGGAAAATGAACTTTCACTTTTTTTTTTCTTTCATTATGTTGTTATTATAGAACATGAGCTCTATGAACCTGGTGTGTTCCAGATCCCTAATCCTCTGTTTGACCTGGCTGGGATAACCTGCGGTCATTTCTTGGTTCCCTTCTGGACGTTCTTTGGTGCCACCGTAATTGGAAAAGCCATCATCAAGATGCACATACAGGTCAGAGTTAAACCAAGACATGAGAAGGGAGGTTCTACTTCATCCCCCATATGATTTAGTTCTGTCAGCAGTTAGACGTCTTGGAGCTGGAAGGATGTTTAGTTCTTCAACTGAAGAACTTGATCAGTTTCTGGTCGTAGGTTTGGTCTAATGCAGTGGTCCCCAACCACTGGGCCGGGGACCAATACCGATCCGTGGGTGAATTGGTGCCAGGCCGCAGAGAAATAATGTTTCTTTTTGGCCCATCTGTCTATTACTTCCACTTGATCCAACAAAAGAACTGACCAATAGAATGGCTAGGATTCCATCATCAATAATGCAACTATATTTGATGAGGAAATATTTTCTCAGTGAAGACAACAACAATAAACTCAAAATGACGCCGAGTCATTTATACAAGATTCTAACTTTTCATACCAGTCTGGTTGCAGAAAGTCAGGTGTTTCACCTGAGAAATCCTTGTTGTGCCCATGCAATTAATCTGGGTAGGGAGATTTTATAGGTAGGAAAATATTTCAGAACACTGGAAAATTATTTATTTATTTGCTACAACCTAAAAACCAGTCCGTAAAATAGTACGAGACATTTAACCATCCGTGGAGCAAAAAAGGTTGGGGAACACTGGTCTAGAGGAGTAGAACTATAACCAGTGTTCCTTTATTAAGAACTATCAAGCAGAAACTGATCAAGTAAATCTGTTGAAAAAAACTTTCTTTCAGCAGAAATTCATTTCCTGATACAACTGAACTCTAAGAGAATAGGACTGATATTGACTTGGCAGATTTTATTTTGTTATTACACAAAAAACCACCGCATGAACCAGTCATCCACAAAATAACGCAAGCCAAAAAAAAAAAATCCACTCTTATGAAAGTTGAATGCAGCGCTGACTCGGTCATATTTCAACCTCAAACTCTTGATGGGAGGATGGTGCTAAGATCATGGCTGTGTGGCGGCAGTGAGAAAGTTCTAATTGGGTTCCTCTGGTTTTTGCCGACTCTGCCGGGTTCCTCTGGGGATTCCTGACTCTGGGATGAATTCAGACTTTTTAAACTGGCTCCAGTCGCTCCTTGTGTTTTATCCAAAAAGTGTCAATTATAAAAGTAGATTGTTGAGTCTGTTGAACCAGTGACTAATATGAGACCCAGACCAGAGGGGAGCATCTGTGGGTGAGTCGCCCAGTCAGACAATTCAAATCTCTCCAGTGGTACCAGCCTGTGATCTCACCCCGTTTAGGCCGGTCAGATAAACACTGGAGCTGCAGCGTCCATAAGGGGGGAGAAGGAAATTAACCAGACTGCAGGAAGCTGTTAGAGATACTTGGGGGGTGGGGGGAACTTTGTGTCTCCATACATAAACCCCTTCAACTATCACGTGTCATATCCTGTCTGATTTTGTCCGGGGGGGCTTTGTGTCACGCTGGTTAAAGCTGATCAGTTTCAGGACCAGTGGAAAATGTTGTGGTCACCCCGTGCTCCACTGCTCCATCACCCATTCACTCCACCGTGGTGCTTCACAGACCACACAGATCTTCTCCTCAGCCTGAACTGTAGCTGAGGTAGATGGTCAGTTCATCTGTTGATAGTGATGAGTCCAAAATGTCTTGTAAATTACTGTAATAAAATTTACACTGGCCTCCAGGTGATTCTCTAGAGCAGTAGTTCTAAGCTGGTCTTTCTTCAGGTTTACAGCGCAGTAGAACTACTAGTTACTGTATGTTGAATGGATTAGAGACACTAGCAATAAGCAGAAGACAGGAAGCCCTGCTGGAGGAAAGAAAGCTAGAGAAACCAGATTTAGATGGCTTGGACATTTGCAGAGGAAGGACAGTGGATACTATGGTGGAGAGTCCTAGAGATGGAGCTAAGAGGTAGAACACAGAGGAAGGCCAAAGAGGAGATTAATCGGTGCAGTGAGGCAGGACATGGAGGTAGATGGAGTCGGATTAGAAGATGGAGAGAATGGGGGGGAGGGTGGAAAAGGATGATTTACTATGGAATCCCTTGAAAAAGAGACAAGACCAGAGGAAAAAAAGATTGGAGTTGAAGTTTACCTTCACTCTTAAACCCTAGTATCATATTTAATGTTGGGGTTTTTTTTAGAATAAACTGCTACACTGTTTATGAAATAATTATTTACACCTTTTTAAGAAGTGTTTCTTCATTGCATTAAATCAAGAAAAAGTCCTCAGTAAAATTTAAAGAAATTAATGTGATCCTGCTCACGTCTCCAACCTTGTTTCTTATTTTTCCTTCCTCAGAAACTCTTTGTCATCGTCACCTTCAGTAAGCACATCGTGGAGCAGATGGTGTCACTGATTGGGTGAGTATCTCTCTCACTCTCTCTCTCTCTCTCTCTCTCTCTCCTCCCTTACCAAACACTTTCAGATGCAGCTGGATGTTTGATTGGACGTCCTATAAGAATACACCCTTTCATTCCAAGCTGGTCTGCCGCTGGAGTCTGTTTTAATTATTTGCTGCATTTTCCGCAAATACACACTGCAATGCATTCCATGTCTGCAGCATTGGTGGTCAGGCATGTGAGGTCCCATCCCAACATGTTGATCTGACTCACCAAGTTCAGCTTTGATTGATTTACCCAGAAATGTGGGAAACACATTCCCAGAGTGTAAAAAAAAACACTTTTTTAACCTGGCCAGACTGATGTCATCAGCATATAACTGACTGGATTAGGTGGTGCTGAAGCAGCTGGGACTGAGATGTTTGCTTAATGGGCGAGTCTGGGAACATAAAAGATGAGGGATCACTATAAATTCTTGGATCGTCTGTGATCGTCTTATTTTGTGGTATCTGAATTTTTATTATGTTCCTGATAAAATAGGCATATTCTAACTGATACCACACATCTAGGGTGTGGTATCTGCCTAAACGAGATTTGTGAAAGATCAGTTGTTAATTTTTTTGGCATATATATATGCATATATATATATATATATACATATATATATATGCATATATATATATATACATACATATAAATATATATATACACATAAATATATATATATATATATATATATATAATACATATACATAGGGTCTGAAATATGCCATATTTCACAGTCCAGGTCAGTATATATACAGTCACGGAATAAATTATTAGAGCACTCTTTCTTTAATTTCTTGTCCATTTAAAAGTCTGCTTCCACTTAATCTACATTAATCTGGACAAATATAATAACAACAAAAAAGGTTCATAGTTAAGTTTAATTTCAGAACTGATTTCTGGCCATTTTGCATGGTTTTATTGACAGTGACAAAAATCACTTCCATTTCTACATCACTAGCAATAACATTGTACTGACAAATACAGTGCTTTTAGTCATTGCATGGTTTTGTGTTCATTGTTTCCCCCAGGTGATAAACCTTTAGTGGAACAAGGCATTAGGATGAACAAGGAATTGAAGAAAACAGCAGAGTGGTCTAATAATTTTTTCCATGACTGTAGATTCTGTGTAATACAACATTGAACCAGAAGGGGTCTGTGGATCAGGGTTTTGAGAAGAAAATAATTTACCATAAAA
>JAFBJS010005440.1:423782-468732 GCA_016785265.1 Paraplagusia blochii
TGTATAAGAGACAGAGGTCCTTCTGTGTGGACCGTGGGTGATTAAAAAACAAATGAATATAGATTTAAAATGTAACTAGATGATTTTTGTGTTGCACAACAAACGTAGTTACATACTATAATAAAAGAAAAAAAATTTGGTCCCCGATTAGTACTCAAGGGATTAATAAAGTTATCTATCTATCTGTCTACAGTCATGGAAAAAATGATTAGACCACTCTTTTATTCTTTAATTTCTTGTCCATTTAAAAGTCTGCTTCCACTTAATCTACATTAATCTGGACAAATATAATAACAACAAAAAATTGAGACGGATCAGAAGTGGGTCAACAACCTAAACCTAAACTTCAACAGGTTTGATCGACCTACTCCTCCCCCTATGTAGTCACATCCCCACATTGTTTCCCCCAGGTGATAAACCTTTAGTGGAACAAGACATTAAGATGAACAAGGAATTGAAGAAAACAGCAGAGTGGACTAATCATTTTTTCCATGACTGTATATATGGGGGGCATATTTCACCACATGGTGAAATATTTATATATATCCACTCACACACACCTTTTTTTTTAGAACTTGGCTCTAAATCCTTTTCTACCGTTCTTGGACTTTTCGGTTCTTTTCTCGATGACTCGTGATTCCCTCATTTGTTCACTGATGCTTCCCTACCAGGACAGGGTGTTTTCAGGACACGCTGTCTTCAGCCTGTTTGTATCTTCTCCTGTGCATCGTCTGTTGGAGTTTATTAAGCTTCTATCCCGTCTAGGTCTAAGGATCAGACCATCATAAATATGACCAAAGATATGACTTGGTAGAATGCTGTCATCTGATTAGACCCCTGCTGCCTTTTAAGGGCGTGGACACACCCAGAAGCAGCGATGGTGGTAAAGGTGATGACATCATGTCGACTCACTGTAGCTGGAGGAGCTGACATGGGCTCCTATGGAGGTGGCTGAGGGAGTATAAAAGGGAGGTCGTATGAGTTGCTGTGTGAGTTCTCCCTTCTCCTCCTCATAGGAGTAGGTGGAGGAAGTTGAGGGCTCTGTGAAAGAGAGGGTTCATGATGTATTCAGGGACAGGACATTGAACCTGATTGTGTGAAAGTGGCTAAATAAAAGGTTAGTCTCTAATTTCTTTCTCTGCCTCCGTCTGTTCCTGTCTGTTTCCAGGTCGGTGCCCAGAGTGGGAGCAGCTCTAAAGAAGCCCTTCAGTCAGTACCTGGAAGCCCAGAGAAACAAGATGCGCAGTCCTGGAGGAAGTGCACCAGCTGTGAGTCCTTAAACCAACTCCGTCTTCGGATGGACAGAGAAATGTTCTATCAAAGCCCTTCAACACCAGGGGGAAGCCCTCCGTGGTTCTGACCTGCCCTACACTTTGTTTCTGTGTCCCCAGGATGACAACTGGCTGTCCTGGGTGTTTGAGAAGCTGGTTCTGGCCATGGTCTGCTACTTCGTCATTTCCATTGTCAACTCCACAGCTCAGAGCTACGCCAAGAGGCTGCAGCAGCAGAGGCACAAGGAGGAAAAGAGGAAGTGAGGAGAAGGTGTCCACTGACCTCTTACCTCGCTGTCCTCCTCCTGATAATGATGATAACGAGGCGTCCACTCTGCCTCGGCCACTTACAACCAAACTATAAACCTCACCATCATTCTTTCTTAAAGAAGCTCCTAGTTAAAGTGGGAAAAAAAAGGACAGAAATGTTACTTTTGGATGTGTGTGTTGGGGTGTGTGCGTGTTACTGTTTCTTCATGTTTGGTACTTCTTAATTCTCATCTCAGTCCCAGTGTGTGTGGTCCAGCTGCTCATCCGAGTTTGTGTCCGTCAGTCCTGTTCAACCTGCCTCATAGGTGAAGCAGCCGTCGGTGTACGCTGCCCCCGGTGGACGCCACCGTCGTTGTTCTGCATCGACTGTCAGACTCTATGCCTTATGCAAGACTTGAAATGGGACAGCAGTCGTTGACTTAAAAACTTGATTATTTAATTTTGTGACTTTTACACACGGCTGCTTTCTTACATTTGTTCTTGTCCAGATTTAACGTCTTAAGCGTCTCAACATTCTGGAGGTGCTGTGTCCAAAACAGAAAAGAAAAGCAATATCAACACATACGGGCTGTGGTTGTTGGTTCAACATCTTCCCACCTTGATGTGTTTCTATTCAGGGCGTGAGTGTGAATGGATGCAGGTCACGGGGGGGTGACATCATCGTCACTGTTCTGTACAGTCAGGATCAGATCATGTATAAAACATTAAAACCCTAACATCCCGTCTGTGTCTGTCATTACCTGACTGTGATGTCATGGCGGGGACAGACCGACACGCTTCTGTCAGAGGTAAGTCCTGTCTGTCTGAGTGACGTTCAAGTGTCACCGTTAATTTTTAGTTTTGGTTCCCGCCGAGTTCTTCTGAGAGCCACCCCAGCTCCGATCCAGTCTCCAGGATTGAAGCGTTGCAGCCAGTCGTCAGCTAGCTTATCAGACTGGTGTTGGCTTCTCATGATGTCACAGCAACAGTGGTCTGTAGGCTGGCTGAAGGTGAGGTGATGCCCCCCATCAGGTCATCTGATCTCCTGTTGCATCTGTGTCAACTGTAAAACTACTGGAAAAATAAAGGCTTAATAAATCTGACCTTTGCCTGTGCTCCCTCTCTTTTTTGTTCAGTTTTTCAACACATAATCAGCAGCTTCACAGTGAACCAATCAATATTTGAACCCAGAATGAATGTTGACAGTTCAACATATAAAATAAATAGAATCCAGATCTTTTTGTGACTTGAATACACTGAAAAACAATACCAAGATTTTAGACCTGTGCAAAATTCATCAACCATCTCAGCTGGTTGAGATCAGTCCAGACACAGAACCCAATGACGTCCAAATCCAGCAGACAGACTCCACTCTTCTGTCCAGTTTCATCATGGACATTTCATTCTGCCGTCTGTAGAATCTTGGGGTGTTTGATTCCCACCTCTGAACACGTAGGAGGAACAGCATTGGCTTGAGATCCTTCTGACACATTTGCATCTATCCTTTCAGCAAATGCTTTTATCCACAGTGACTTACTAGTTTAGGGATTAACCCTAGAACACCAGCAGTAACATCATATAACATATAACTGTCATATAAAATCCCACAACCCTGTCCCTCACTGTGTTTTTCTAAACAATGAATATATTTATTTTATCTTAAAAAGTCTTTTAATATTTGACACCAAATACAAAGAGGTTTTAATTGCTTCTACCTCGTCAGGCCACCAACAGTCAAAATGACCGTTGTATTTTACACACACACTGCGTTTGGTTGGAATAGTGACATTTATTTCCATCAACTGAGCTCTGGTGACACTATTGACTGATACCGAGCAAAAGAGAGGAAGGGGGAGAAATTTGACGATGATGTTGTCCAAGTCTTGGAGCTCTGCCAGAACTGTCTGTCTGACCCATCGCAGACAGCATTTTCAGGGGAGGGGACGTCTTAGTCTGATGAAGAATACGGCGCTCCAAACTTATATTCAGCACTTTGCACACAAAGGAAACAGGAAAATATTGTGAAACAGGGCGACACATAACGTGAATCAGCAGCGTTCTTTGTGAAAAAGCGGCACAAGCTGATGTTTTTTTAAGATTATAAAGATTTGTTTTTAAATTTGTTTTTAGAAGAATGTTTTTAGATTAATAGGATAAAGATTTATTCACACTGAGTACAACCTGGCTGGAATAAATACACACACCTTGTCTCACGGAGGAGGCTAGTAGGACAGATGGTACTCTCTGAAGATCTGGGTCTATAGGAGCTTCTTGAAGACAGGGAGGGACTCCCCTGTTCTCGTAGTTCTTGGTAGTTCATTCCACCAAGTACACAGGACTTCCTTTTATGGTCACAAAGCTCCTCTAACTTCACCACGCTCACCTGTGTCATGTGACACAGGTGTGTCACGAAAAAAACCATCTGAAAATAATGTCTGTGGAAACTACACTCTGTACTTGCTTAGTGTGAAAGTAATGCTTCATTGTAATGATAAATACAGGACAATTATTTCCCACAGGCCTAAAATTTTTTATCCTTGTATCATCTTATTTTTTTTTCTGTGGAAAACCAAATGAAAAGATGAAGTCATCTGGTATTTTCTAGATTAGGAAAGACATTAATGACTTATTGTCAGCGTTTATATTCTGTAAATTCCTCATGGTTCTGTCGGAGTAAGTAAACTTTTCACTGATCCAAAAATCTAAATCATTTTTATTATAAAAACCATCAAGACAGGGAACCCAAAAAGTCTTTAATTATTAAATTTCAGTAAATTAAATGTGTTTTTTATATTACAGACTTGAAATGTCAGACATTGAGCTTTGTTTATTTTAGCTTAGTTTATCTTTATTTTACCTGGTAAAACTTATACCAATATTAACTATTAACCTTCAAATCACCACTATCTCCCGGCAGCATGAGACATTCATGATCATCAGTCAGTGACGGCGCTGACTCATCATGTCATGAGTTTCCAGACTCCAGCATCAGTTTCTCTGTGGGGCATGAATTAATCAAACAGTATATTGTGATGGGGCCCCCTGCTGGCAGAGCATTGGCTGCCTTATAAGGCCTTAAACACACCCTGATTATATGTCTCTTCACCCAGAAGCAGCCGTGGTGGTAAAGGTGATGACATCATGACGACTCACTTCCAGTTGGAGAGGCTGACACAGGCTCCTATGGAGACATCTGAAGGGGGAGTATAAAAGGGAGGTGAGAGGAGTTCTCCACTCAGTCTTCCCTGCTCCTCCTCACAGGAGTGAGTGAAGGAGGTAGAAGGTCCAACCTGAGGCCTCCATGAAAGAGCGGTCTGGACAGGAGAAGAGTCTGCCTTCATTGGTGAGTGAGTATTGCAGTTCTCTTCAGGGTCCTTCTCCAGTAAAACAAGGGGAGCAGGTCTGAGGAGGTTTGTCCTGAACAGACTCTCTTGATGGGGGAAAAATTGAGGCATTTTTATAGTTTTAACAATGTGAGTCCAGACCAGTGTGGACTGTGATCTGTGATAGAAGAGTCTCAGCTAAGGTGAAGGGAAAGGTTTACAGGACAGTTGTGCGACCAGCCATGATGGATGGATTGGAGACACTAGGAATAGGTAGAAGACAGGAGACAGAGCTGGAGGTGGAGGAGTTAAAGATGCTGAGGTTCTCATTAATAAAGACAAGGATGGACAGGATCAGGAACAAGGTCATTAGAGGGACAACACAAACAGGAAGGGCTTGAGATACCAGATTGAGATGGTCTGGACAAAGGAGGGTACATGGGTAGAAGAATGATCCTGGAGATGGAGCTGCCAGGTAGGAGACAAAGAGGGAGGACAAAGAGAAGATTGGTGGATGCAGTGAGGGAAGACATGGAGGTAGTTGGAGTCAGAGTAGGAGATGGAAAAAGAAAAGGAAAAGTTTTAACAAAACTAAATTACTTTGTTAAATTAATGTCTGTCATAGATCTAGTGACGATTTTTCCATATTTGTGATCTGTAAACAATATTTATCAGAATTCCTGGTTTTGATTGTTGACACTGAAAAATAATGGTTTAATTTGACTTTTTTGGTTCCATCGTGTAGCAGTGAGCACGCCTGCCACTGTAGCAGAAAGTCCTGGGTTCCAATCCGAGACAATGTTATTCTGTCTCTATAAGTAGCATTGGACAAAACTGTCTGCTAAATGCATTAATTTTAACTTTTTCTGATCCAAAACTAATTCTTATGTCAGCCCCATTGTTACGTAGGCCTTGCAACATTTATTCACTCATCTGTACAAACCACTGTATTAGATGCATAGCTTACATCTAGTGGCTTTTGACTTCTACAGATATCTGATTTTGCTGATATTGTCCAAACCCTTAACTTTTTTCAATACCAATATATGCTAAACTAAGGTTAAAACTAAGACTGCTAAAACTAAGGTTAATGTCTCAGTGAAATTACTGTTGACAATTTTACAATATAATATAATTAACCTAATATCAGGCTGACCAAGTATATTACACATCCCATGTAAGTGTACAAACAAAAAATATCACATTTAATATATTTTCTGTTTTCTTGTAGCTGAAGCTACACTGACAGCGCCAGGCTAGAAGTGTGAGTCTCTGACCCTGATGTTCCGATGTCTTCATAATTTTCTCTTGGATTCCATGTAAATTTGATTTAATATGGAAATCTATGTAAAAGGACCTAACAACATCTAGTGTGGACCAGCAGTGGACCATGGAACCTGTTCCTCAGATAGCTTATATGACTGGTGTTGGCTGTTCTCTCTGTCAGGTCAACAGTGGTCTGTAGGCTGACTGAGGTTCTGGGATCAGCAGCAAATATACTGTACACATATGTGTTTCCAATTCTTCACGGTGTTCTGCCTGTTCAATAATCCATCAATAAAGTGAATTGATAACAAGGTGTGGCCCAGGCTCCGTGTTCTCTTTACATTCTGAACCAACTCTATTCATTAAACTGAGAATCAGACAGAGTTCATCTGAAGCCACGTTCACGTCTGGAGGGAAATGATAATGGCAACAAATGAAAGAAATTCGCCTGAATTCAAACATTGTGGATGATTGAGTGACATCTAGTGGTTAAAGTTCTCACTTCACCGCTCTCAACCAGAACAGAACCAATATACAGTGCAGATGGGAGGTTTGGTCACGTCAGGTAAAGCTGTGTGTTAATGTGCATAAAGAAGTAAGAAAGACGGGGACATTTCCAAATTGAATCAGCGAATGACAGATGAGACACTCTTCAAACATTTCAGAATAGGTCAGATTTCATTTCCATCATTTACTATTTCTAACTCACAGAAAATTCATCTTTCAGGTCTTCCCTAGGGTATCTTCACTGATCCTTCCTTATAACTGTCTCCAGTTCTTCCAGATACCTGGACTGACTGTTGCTCACTGCTCCTTTAAGGTTTATCCATAGATGTTCAATGATGTTGAGATCAGAAGATTGTGAAGGACAAGACAAACCCTTTAGTTTACACCTCTTGATATGATCCACTGTAGATTAGGACAGTTGGTGGCCTAGTGGTTAAGGAAGCAGACTTGGGTCTGTAAGGTCCCCGGTTTGAATCCCCCCCCCACCCTGAGTTTGGGGTATGTTTAGTATCATCATCCATTTGTAGCAACCATCCCATGTTTCTGGGATGTTCTCAGCTTTTTTCCAGATGGTACCAGGTTGGTGTCCGAATTTGTTGAAAGGTTCCACTTGCAAAATGTTTGCTGTGTCAGGTGAAAGTTCTCAGCTTTCCACACGGGGGCAGTAATATGCATTTACTCTGGAGGGTGGCTGAACTTCTGTTCTTCTATTATACAGGAAATATAAATGGAATTTACTGGAATATTGACCATTTCACCTGTAATTTTTTCTTACAGTCTATGTATTTGTCACTTAATGAAATGGTGTGACAGGATTGGTCAACATTTCTTTAGGTAAAAAAAATAACAGCATTATCCAGAACAACAGAACTTCATGAGGAGGTTTTCATCAGCTGTCGTCAGTTGATGATTAACACAGGTGATTGTAGCTGGAGACGATCTGCTCCAGGGACGTGAAGCTGTCCAGGAAGTCCTCCTCTGAGATCCCAAACCTGACGTACTGATGGACGTAGGCCCTGCAATGGGAATGTAACAGTCATACGGTCATGTGACCTGTGAGCAGGGACATTTGAGCTGGCCTGACTGACCCACCTGGAGGCAAACATGTTCCAGGCCTTCCTGACCATGTGGTCCAGAGGTGTGAGCAGAGCCTGGCTGTTACTGACCAATGTGGCCGACTTCTCATATTTATTGAAAGGCACCAGGGATTTCCAGCAGGTGAGCGCCTCCTTTGGAGGCAACCAGGAAGTGTACAAGGCCGGATCTTCAAATCCACCTGTGGATCAAAGCACAGTGAACAACACAGTCACACAGTTGATGTAAGAGCTTGGTTGGTTGAACCTGGTTGGTTGGAAGGGAAAACATGTATTTCAGAATAAAGGTATTTATTAATTTGATTTAATTTTTTTGCTATTTAAATATCTAAAACATTGATATAATTAAATACATTGATTATTTAAATAGTTATAGCTATTAACTATTTGAAGTTGGACTATTGAGACACAGTATTTTATTTATATATTTTTTCATCTATTTTCTCAACAGTAGAACAATTTTAAGTGACTGCTCCTGATCCATTCCTATAATAAAAATGAACAGTTGAATTTTGTTAAATCTTCAAAATAACTAAATAAAACAGAATTGTGAATTTTAAACAAGACTTTGAAATGATTCAAGGAGCAATAAACTAAAACTGGAAAAATAAAATTATGTTCCTTAGAAATGCATATTTAAAAATGGTGGTAACCAATTCATCCCAGTTTTTTTTTTTGTTCTTTAAATATCCTGTGTAGCCCACAATCAGTCATTCATCCCCCAGGGCTTTAAACCAAAACTTTTGTTTTTTTGGTTTAGAACAGAAACGCTATTTTAACATTTCTGGTGTAGGGTTTCACCATGAAGATGGTTATTGTTCCTGAAGAAGACAATGAATAAACTAATGGGCTACAAAAGATTTGTAGCCCATTATTTGGATAAGCTTTCTATTCCGGAACAAAAAAGAGTTTTTGGTTTTATTTCTGTTCCAAGCAAAATGCCATAAGTTTCCAATTCAAAGCCCTTTTAACACATTTAATATTTATGTTGTTGTAGTGTCAACATCCACATCCACTGCTGCTGCAGAGTGATTGAGGAGCAGACTAAGACGACTCCTCCTCTGAAAGCGCTCCTGATTTATCTGTTATAAACAGACAGAGTGGTGGACAATATTGATGTACAGTTTTATTGTAGAATCCTGAGAATGAGTATTCACAGCATAGAAGACACAACACAACCTGGACCGGAATAACAGACACAACATTGGCCCACAGGAGCAGGAGATCTGAACAACATTCCACATTCAGTGGTCTGAGAAACAATGCCTTATGATTTGACTGTGTAAGAAGAACACGCCTCTGTCAGTATTTGAGATTTGTTGGTGAGAGTGCAGATGAAATTCGTGTTAGACCTGACATGGTCAGGAACCTTATACAATAAATCTCCCAATAAAGATGAAGAAGTGTGTCCCGCTTTCAACAATAAGACAAACTGAAAATGTTTCCTCAGCTGACATTATGATCAATATAGTTGCGTACATAATCCACAGTGATCATTGTGACTCACTATGTTGGGATTGTATTGCGTTCATTAGACAAATGTATTGAATTTGCTGAAATTTTCAACCTTTGTCGTTCTAATGTTTGTTTCTCATCTCACTGAGAGAGTAAGTCAGAGGAAGGAACTGACGGCTGACCTGGGATCAGCTTGGATGAGGAGCCGTAACCCAATTTTCCCTTACATAGTGAAGAAAATCTAGAAACAGCAGCTTACTGGTGATTTGGAAAACGCCTGACAGTTTCGATGGCACCACTGACCTGTCTCTGTGCTGTAGACATCCTTCCCCCTCAGGATGAGCAGGTTGGCCAATGAGGTGTTGAAGCTGCTTCCCGTGAAACTCCTGGTCTTCTGGGCCTCTGAGGGTGGACTCACCTGCCAGTCGATGCCTGAGTTGGCGGAGCAGGAGGACAGGTAAGCTCTTTAGTTTTCATTTGGACCGACAGACAGGTGTGAAGCCTCACCTTCCTCCATCTTACTGTTGGAGATCAGCATCTGCCGTAAGTGTTTGAGCAGGCCGGCCCAGCTGAAGGAGCTATAGGCCATGGAGGAGGTGGGCACCTGGGGGATGGTGCTGACATTCAGAAGCTTGAACTCTGGGTGGCAGACCAGGCTGCCCACCATGTCACCTGGCAAGAAGAAACAGGAGTTCATAACTGACCTCTAGTAAAAAAGTAGCAACTTGTTGTTCTTCAGTTGGCAACAAACTGGTATAAAGACTTGGCAAAAAGAAAGACTGAAGAAAGTCAAAGTGTTTGATCAATGAGGCGAGTTCACAAATATTAAACATCATCAAATACATTGGAACCTACCAGCTATCAAACCAACACTAATGAAGTCAGTTGTCATACATTGTTGTTAGCTGTTTGTTGAATCTTTTCATTGTACCTCAAACAGACTGCTGCAGATTGAATGCTTAAAGAGGTGTTCTCTGAAAGTCCTCCATCCCATTTGTCATAGCAGAGGTCTTAACAGAGCAACTTTCTCCTAGGGCAGACCCAATATGCTAGAGGCATTTCAACATTTTGCCTTTATTCAATACTTTAATCCTCATTTATCTTAGTTCCTGCAAATACTCAATCTTTCTGATCCTGATCTGGCCCGTGACTCAAATTTTAGTTCCACCTGTGGTCCACGGGTCATATATAATTGCCCAGGCCTATACTATGGGTATAATAATAAATTAATTGGTTTGTTTAGTAAACGGCAAAGGCAAAAAGGGAAAAGAGCAAGTTAAGAAGAGTTGGTCTGAAGTGGAAACTTCAAATGTATGTACAATGACGAATGAAAAGTAGAAAGTGAAGTAATAATAAATTTCTCGAAGAATACTCCCAAGGGATTATTAAAGTTCTTTCTATCTATCTATCTATATGATGTGGAGAAGAAAGGTAGAGATTCTGTGTGTGCAGGAGACCAGGAGGGGCAGCAAGGCTAGAAATATTGGAGAAGGTTACAAGCTAGTTTACCGTGGTTAGGATGGGAAGAGAAATGGGGTAGAGGTGATCATTAAGGAAGAGTATGCTGAAATGAGGTAGAGGTGAAATGAGTGTCAACAGGTTCGTGTCTGTAAGGGTAGAAATAGAAACAGTCATGTTGAATGTTGTCAGTGGGCTCCAAACGTAGGCTGAGATAGAAGAAAATGAGTTTTGGAATGAGCCAGGGCCAAATAAAAGGCAAATGAGGAGTCGTACTAAGGGCTAGACACAAAGGAAGGAGAAAATAAGCTACCGTCATTTCTGGACTACAGGCTGCACCCAATACATTTGTAAAAGGAAAAAACATTTGGTAAATACATAAGCCGCACCTGACTATAAGCTGCATGTGCCGCGTTCTTTTTGCATTTTCCATGATGAGGATCAGAGAGAAAGAGAGAGGATGAAGAGTGCAAATGCAGTTGGTTCCAATGACATACGAAAAAAAAATATTTTTTGTCATTGTGAGTCACACCACAGCGCACATCGAAATTCAACCTCTGCATTTAACCCATCATCAAAGTAAACAGTAGGGCAGCTAATGAGCGCCTGGTGAGCTGTGTGTAGGTCACCACTGAGAAGCTCAGGGCATCTCAGCCACTCTCCTAGCCCTACACCAGTAGAAGTATGGGAATGCTTTGGGATACGGCTGAAGATTTTCTGAATAGGTTATTTAACAAAATTTCAAGTCATTATTAATTGGGAAAATGTAATGGAGGTACAAGCAGATGGATTAACAAGGGCTTCGGTGGAATGGATTGAACTCACGGATCCCACTGATTTGGATTCATGAGAATTGAAGACATTAAAAATCAACTCTTCCTCACCCATTGGACTTCTGCTGTAGATACCCAGTGAGTCTGCAGTGAGAGTAGGTTGGAGGACACTGCCTAGCTGGTGAGCGATGACTTTGTTGACATCACTGAAGGAAATGTGTTTGATTCTGAGCAGCTGACTGCAGATCTTGTGCACTGTGTCATTCTCGTGCACCAGGATGGCGTCCGACAGCTGGTAAAGGTGGGCCAGAGTCAAGACCGAGTTGTAGTTCTGGACGATCACCTGAGAAAACAGGGTCAACGTAACAGATTGCCTGGACACTCGTTTCCCCACAACACCATCAGCTGGACTCACCTCTCCAGTCTGGTAAGGCCAGGTTAGGTGGTTGACCAGGAAGGACTTGGGGTAGATGTCTCGTAAACACTGAGTGGCGTACGTCCCCACACCAGAGCCAGTTCCTCCGGCAACGCTCATCAGAGCCAGGAGGCCAGAGAACCTGTCGCACTGCTCCACTTCCCGCCTCACCCGCTCCTCCACCTCCTCTCTGTGACGTGGACCATGGACGCAAAACCTGGAATAAAAGCCTGTGAAAGAATGACCAGGTAAGGGCGCTGATGAGCTGATGATGAGGTGTACCTACCCGTTGGCCCAGTTGTTCCCAGAGCCCTGCTTCTGGCTGAAGTGTGAACTCTCTCCGTATGCCCACCTGCCTGACTCTGCTGCCCTCTTCAGACTGTGGTTGATCACTTTAGGCTCCATGTCGACCAGCACTGCCCTGGCCACTAGATCTGGAGAAAAAGCAGAAGTGGGTCAGAACCTCAGAGATGTTCACAAAGTCCAGATGCCACCGGTCCAATTCACAGGACAAAACTTAATATTTACTGAAGAATTGTTACGACTATTCATTGTTCCTGTTTTTTTCTTCTCTCTACATCTGAAACAACCAGAGGTTAATATTAGACATGAGAAATAAAATTGGAAATACAACACACATCAGTGAGATTTGTTTCTAAATATGTCTTTATTGTATTATACCTACACATACTGGGGCTCTAATGTAGAGACAACTCCAGTACACATTTAATGATGATCTCACGCCCAAAATATAATTACACAAATATGGCCCTCGTTTGACACATAATTTAAATGATTTATATTTAAATGAAATTGAACCAAGGAAAAGTTTTTTTTTAGCATTTCAAGAGAAATAGATGTGTGAAGACAGAAGCAGGAAATATGAAGTTATACATTTTAACTAAAAAAACACCAAAAAACATCATAGCTTGCAAAAATAACATTAAAAACGTATACTTAAAAACCTCCCTCAAGAAAACTCATGATGTCAGTTTGGAACAAAAATGTAATTTGTAATTTCTTTGACACAAAAATATAACAACATCTTCATTCCTCAGACAAACAGATTTATTTCATAAATGCTTTTTTTTAGATCATTACTATTTTATGATCATTACGAACAATACAAACCATTTTACCTCCGTGTCGATTCTGGCGGAAGAATCGCTCAAGGCTCGCTTCGCAGTACGGTTTCCTCTGACACTGTTGTGCGTCACTGCATATGACGTCATAGAGCTCCTGCCCTACCTGGTTCCCGCACTGACCCAACTGAACCGTTACCACCGACATTGTCCGCACGGATACAACACACCAAAGGAAAGCTCTGTGTGGGCTTCTGACCACTGAATGCAGCTACATCGACTACAGCCCAGGACTGACCTTCCTCTGACTGTTCTCTGACTCTTCGCCTTTCATGGCAACACTTCCTAAGATACAGAAAATGCACAGTTTTGCCGCCACTGAGAGACTCAACGGAATTTCCGGGTTTGCGGTGAGACTTTCAAAATAAAAGATACATTATATATTTTAACATACATACAGTATATAGATACGTGCCTTGTTGTTCTACAGACGTGTTTAATACGATAAAGTTCGTAGATATTAAAGAACCACACGGACTATCTCGGTTACATGACAATTTTGTGTCGCCACGACGTCTTTGGCATGAAATATTTCAATGTTTCATATTTATACTTCTTTGTACAGTTCAGTAATTATCTGTTAAAATTGAAAGTGATTGTTGAAACATTCAATTTTTGTTTTTATTTATTTTTTAAATTTATTTTATTTTTTTATTTATTGTTTTTATTTATTTTTTCATAGTTTTTCCAGTGTGTTGCTATTCTTTCTTGTCATTAGATCATTTAGTTATTACGCAAAATATATCGCCCTTATAAATTACAACATTTGAATGCTATTTTGAGGTCACATTTTAAACACTAACAAAATTATTTTTTACATTTAAAATAAATTTGACATAGTTTTTACTTTCAAGCCCTCGGTGGAGAATGATTTTTTTTTTCTTAATTTGTTGTCGACAACGTGTAGAAGTGGACAAAGCCTGACAGGTGACCACGCCCCTCTGGCTGAGCATCGTACTGCGCATGCCCAGTGTAGTAGCCGGTCATGGCGGCGGTGTATGTTTGTCCATGAGGTGCGGGGACGCTCGATATTTCTGCGGTGTGTGATAGAGCCTTCCGAGCTGAGCGGTGCCATGGCTGGAGTGTTTGACATCGATTTGGATCAGCCGGAGGAAACTGTCTCCGACGATGAGAATGAGGAGGTACTTTAACGCGACTGTCAAAGCACACATAAAACCGTGAATGTGGTGGGACCGCTGGTGTTAGCTCTTAGCTGTTAGCCATTAGCCCGGCAGCCTGCCAGCCTTTACGGGCCTGCAATGTAGCCGGAACTCCAGGCCTTACGCTATCACGGTTAGCACTGAGTGTGACAGCTATAAACAGAGAGCTGTCACTGCGCGTACTCTTGATCTGTTGTAATAAACGATTAAACCTTTTTGTTGACGATGTCATGTTTGAAAACATTGCTGACAAGTTGGTCTTGTGTACGCGCAGCCGTACTTGGCCAAATGTGCTGCTGCTCCTCCTGCTGCAGTGATAAATGTGGCTCAGTGTGCAACAGTTTATTTTGGCAGGGCGGGCACACAGTGGGTCAGTGTGAACACGGGGCTGCAGTCTGTTTGTATGTCAGTGTAAATAAAGGAGAATCACACTGTGGTTCAAATCATGTTTTGGTGCCCTGCTACAACCACCTGCTGGTCATGGACAAATCTGCTGTTGCACAATCCACACCTTCGGTTACGGTAAAGAGGTCGGGTTTTTTTTTTTTTTTTGGCTGGTCCAAGAGCGGAGCAGTTGAATGCAGATCAACACTGGTTTGAACACCGTAATATCAGTTCCAAAATTGATATTAGTTTTTATGTCGAGATAGATAGAACTTTATTCATCTCTTGATAGCATCCTTCAGGACATTAAGTCATTATTATTATTGTTATTGTTATTGTTATTACTAGCCATACTTCTAAAGGAGACATCGGATGCAGCCTGTATTGCATTTTAGTCTGGCTTGTCAAACCTTTTGGAGAAAAGGCAAAAATATTTTTTGCATTTTAGAGTTTTGCATTTAACCCATCATCAAAGTGTGCAGTGGTTTTGAGCTTTTGAGCGCTCCTCGGATGCTCAAAAGCTGCATCCGAGCACAGATTATGATAAAGTCTTAAGGCTTAGACAAACATCGAATTCCTCCTCAGGTTCCGTAATAAATCAATTAGTAAATATAGTATAATAAAGAATTCATTAGTTTTTTATTTTTAATGGGGAAAATGCACTCACTGTCATTGCAGATGGACAAAAAGGGCTGTTGTGAAACCGATTTTTATATTTCAAATACTGTTTCTGTTGTTTTGCACAGCACAATAATACTATAAATATATATTTATTTATCTAAGAACATATTTTTCCATTCAGATTGGTCACAAAATCTTCCTTTGTCTGGATTTAGTTTTAAAATCTGTCATTGTTTTGTCAATAACTAGATGGCTAGATGGATAAAGGTTTTGTTTTATTATCATAAATCTGTCCAACTTTTCTGTTTGTGTATATATAACTTTTTTTTTGCTTGCAGACTCAGATCGGTGACATCATGGACCAATGCAGTGGCTTTGAATTGTAAGTACTTCAGCCAGTGTGTTCTTGATTAGCTTCTGGTTTTGGAAAAATCAAACTCTTCCTCTGCTTTAGTAACATGGACGACTGTGAGAAGATCGAGATATCAGAGGACAACGTTAACCAGGGCACCGAAAACATCAGGCCTGAGTGTTTCCACCTGCTGAGGGTTCTGGGCAAAGGTGGATATGGAAAGGTACACAGTACACACACTCCACCAAACACAGTGCATCATTTAATACTGCTGTTCCAGCAGAATCACGTTTTCATTAAATCTTTGTTTCAGGTTTTTCAGGTTCGAAAAGTTGCTGGTGCTGGAACGGGAACGATATTTGCCATGAAAGTTCTAAAAAAGGTTAATTTTTTTTTCTTATACTGGTGTTTGTTGTAACCACATTTTATATGCACTTGTTTTGTTGCAGTGAAGAAAGTTGTTCTCTGAAAATATTGATTGGAGCAGTGCTGGGCTAAGATTTCACTGCATATTGGTAGGGCGGTATTTATTTTGGTACATTTTTGCAGCTGATGGAGAAGTACAGTACAGATAAGGTCAGAAAGAGCTCCGTTGTGCATCTGTAGATTTAGGATTGGTGTATGACAGGGTTTTGTATGAAAAAGTCAGGAGTGGCAGAGCAGTATTGGGAAAGTACAGGAGACTACTTGGAGATGGGACTATATCAAACAAGAATCCATGAGTGTAAAAAAAGCGAGAACAACGAAATGGTGCGGTTAAAAGGTGTTGAGGTGGAGAAGGAACAGAGGCTTAGGTACTGACGATCAACTGTTCAGAGCAGTGGAGACTGTGGAAGAGAGGAGAAGAATAGAGTACAGCCAGGATGGGACAACTGGAGAAAAGAGTCAGGACTGATCTGTGATAGAAGAGAGTCAGCTAAGGTGAAGGGAAAGGTTTACAGGACAGTGGTGAGACCAGCCATGATATATGGATTAGAGACACTGGGAATAGGCAGGAGGTGGAGGAGATGCTGAGATTCTCTTTAGAAGTGACGAAGATGGACAGGATCAAGAATGAGGTCATTAGAGGGACAACACAGACAGGGAGGTTTGAAGAAAAAGCAGGAGAAGCCAGATTGAGATGGTTTGGAGACAGTGGATCATTCGAGAAACGGAGCTACCAGGAAGGAGACAAAGAAGATTGACAAAGAGGAGATTAATGGATGTAGTGAGGGAGCACATGGAGGGTAGTTGGAGTAGATGGAGGGAGAAGGGGAAGATGGAGAAGGATGAGTCACTGTGGAAACCACTAAATAAGGACCAAAAGAAACAAAGAAGAGAGCTCTAACAGAGACAGCAGGCTGCAGCTAACACGCTATCATATACTGTATATCTGGTTTTTATCAGCCTGAGATGAACTCCATGACCGTTTAAAGAGCAGATCCTAGTGAAGAGGTGCCTGAAATTTCTGGAGAAATAAGAAAATGAATGTGGGTGCTGGACAAGTTGTGGATTTGTCTCCTTTCCAGAGTAATGCACAGTGTGTTTAGAACAATGAGGCATTTCTTCTTTCTCCAGCTTTATTTGTACAAATTTTGAAACAAAAAGATTTTGGACAATAATTTTGTACTTATTTTTAAGTACATGCAACATGTTTGTTTATTAACAAATGATTAATTACACTTTTTACATACGTGTATGTTCTATTCAGTTTATGTACTGAAATATATACATCATGTTGTATATTATATGAATAATATTATATGAAAATTTAACTAAAACTATTGATTTCCGATAATAACTTGTTTTTACTTCCATAATGAAAATCTGATAACACAATACCTGGGTTTTGCCAAATTTGCAGGAATCACACTTGGAGTTCTGAGACATTGACTTCAGTTTTTGGGGGCAGCCTTGTTTTTCTTGTAACCCATAACACTAACGAGGTTCATAAATCCTGATCTCAGATGCCATTGTTAGCATAGCCTGGCTGCAGTTGCCACAGTAATGGACCTGTAGCACCGAAAACATGGGATAGATGGTTTGTCTTAGCAAATGACAAGTGGTTTTATTGTAGAAAGCGTTGTCTAAAAATAAGCAGACCAGGACACAATTCTCCACCACAGTTTCTTGTGTGTGTGTATATATATATATATATATATATATATATATATGTATGTATGTATGTATGTATATATATGTATGTATGTATATATGTATATATATGTATGTATGTATATATGTATATGTATGTATGTATATATGTATATATATGTATGTATATATGTATATATATATATATATATATATACACACACACACATACAGTCGTGGAAAAAATTATTAGACCACTGCTGTTTTCTTCAATTCCTTGTTCATCTTAATGCCTTGTTCCACTAAAGCAGGGATTCTTAACCTTTTTGGCACTGAGGCCCAATTTTTTCAATGTTGAGTGACCTGGGGCCCTTAATAATCCCAGTTTAAAATTTTCACGGCCCTCTCGTGGGCGCCTGCGGCCCAACTTTGGGCCGGGGCCCAATGGTTCAGAATCCCTGCTCTAAAGGTTTATCAGCTGGGGGAAACAATGAACACAAAACCATGCAATGACTAAAAGCACTGTGGAAGTGATTTTTGTCACTGTCAATAAAACCATGCAAGATGGCCAGAAATCAGCTCTGAAATTAAACTAAATTATGAGCCTTTTTTGTTGTTATTATATTTGTCCAGATTAATGTAGATTAATTGGAAGCAGACTTTTAAATGGACAAGAAATTAAAGAAAGAGTGGTCTTGTAATTTTTTCCATGACTGTATTTTTATATGTATAACTCATTGGATTTATTGTTAGATAAAATTAGCATAAACTGACCCTCATCATGGAAAATGCAAAAAGAATGTGGCTAGTCAGGTGAGGCTTATAGTCCGGAAATTACAGTCAGGTCCGTACAAAATGTTTTTTCCCTTTAAAAAATGTATTGGGTACGGCTTATAGTCCGGAAATTACGGTAACTCGATAATCTCTTTGTGTCTCTTCTTTTCTTTGGATTGGGGACACCAGGCTATGATTGTACGCAACGCCAAGGACACAGCTCACACCAAGGCAGAGAGGAACATCTTGGAGGAGGTGAAGCACCCATTCATCGTAGACCTCATCTACGCCTTTCAGACAGGAGGAAAACTTTACCTCATCCTGGAGTACTTGAGTGGTGGGTGAAAGAAGAACACACAGGTCTGGTAACACCATGTTTTGATCAGGTCGCAGGTCATCCTTCTCATTGTTCTCCTCTGTTCAGGTGGGGAGCTCTTTATGCAGCTGGAGCGGGAAGGCATCTTCATGGAAGACACAGCCTGGTAAATCTGCGTCTGTGTGTTCTACCTTCAACAGTCTGCACTGATGAATTATATCAGAGAGATAATGACCCTTAACGGTCATCTAAATCATTGTTTTTTTTTCAGAACTCTATTAATCCTCATTTAATTAAATCATTTAAATAATTGGTTCTTAGCTGGTCCGGCTTCAGTTCAGCCCTCATTCCCATCATAGAATTGCTGTGACATGTTGTGGAGTAATGTTATAGTGCTATGTTGACGCATCATAAAGTGCAGTCATAAAACAATGTTGTTGTATCATAAAGCAACGTTGTCATGTTGTAGAGTTAAGTTGACGCATCTCGGAGTGGCAACACATTCGTTGTCATTGTGGTATCATAGAGTCACATCATCCCGTTTTAGGGTCATGTCTATGTGTTGTGGTGTCATCATAGAGAAATGTTGTCTCGTTATACAGTAATGTTGTCACATTTTTGAGTAACGTCATCCCAAATGAGACAGACTCTGGACTCAGTCTCGTTGCAGGGCCCAGAGTCCATGACCCATCATTTGAGAATCATTGATTTAAACTAAAACGCCCTGAAAGGAGCCATGGGTCAGCTTGATGTTGGTGATGATTATTAACATTATTTGGACTCTTATTTTGTGTGTTTGTTCGTATGCTGGACACAACAACCAGTTCAATAGTGATTGATGTGACTGAACTGAAATTCATGGCCTTTCAGTCTATCTGTGTTGTCTGTAGTTTTTACTTGGCAGAGATCTCCATGGCCCTGGGCCACCTGCACCAGAAAGGCATCATCTACAGAGACCTGAAGCCTGAGAACATCATGCTGAACAGTCAAGGTGACCATTGACCTAATCCAAATTAATTGATGTGGAAGTAAAATATGTGAAGTCAGCGTCATCCCTTTCCCTTTTGTCTCCTCCAGGTCATGTGAAGCTGACGGACTTCGGTTTGTGTAAAGAATCCATTCACGACGGCACAGTCACCCACACCTTCTGTGGCACCATCGAATACATGCAAGTTGAGACTTTCATTGTTTTTCAACAGTTTAGTTTTTTTTTAGCTGTTTAAAGTTGGTAGTCTGAAGCACAACTTCACAAACTTCACTCCACAAATGTTACACAACTTAACAAACTTGACTACAAATGTGACTCCACAAGGTGGTCTACGCTGCGTGAACTACAACATGACTCTGCTGTGCAACTGCACATCACGACTCTAAGAACTTGACTCCATAGCATGACTCTACGAATGTGACTCCAAAGTCACAATTACAAATACATGACTCAACAATGGCTCTCTAATAAATTTACTCTACCACTGTGACTCCAACGATACTATTGCCGTTTTTACACTGGCACTTAATTCGGTATTTGCTGCGATGCAAAACCAGTTTCGCTCCCCGTTTGCGTTCACATTACAAACTAATGCGCATTTGCTCCTCAACTAATGCGCATTAACTAATCCACCTCTAGTCGGGGGTTTCGATACCGAATTAACTAATACAGGTGTAAAGCAATAAAAAGTAAAACGGTTGTTGCTCCCCGCGTTTGTGTGAACACAACAACACCTGTATTAGTTTAACTCAAAATTGCATGCGCGTTTGTTGACAGAATTCATGTTGAATAAAACCGCATAGTAACGAAATATCGTTATATAACCACGTGATCAAATTGAAACTGGACCATGGTTAGACTAATGTGCATTCGCTCCCTTATTGTGTGTGAATGCAAAGCAGGTATTGAATACGCAGCGAATACCAAATTAAACTGAATGTGAATGCAAAGTGAATCGAATGCGGATTATTTAATACGGATTGAATCCCGAATTACCTACTTCAGTATTCGATTTCGAATTGAATGAGAAAACGGTGTATGTTATGATGTGATTTCAAGGACGCAACTCCACAAACATGACTCTACAATGCCACTCTACAATTGTAGATTTCGCTCGGGATGTCTCTCTGTTCTTTGGTATTTTATCTGTCAACAACTTCATCCACATTGACCGTCAACCGAAAATCTCCTGTCCTTCTGTCTCAGGGCTCCTGAGATATTGATGCGAAGTGGACACAACAGAGCAGTGGACTGGTGGAGTCTGGGCGCTCTGATGTACGACATGCTCACTGGAGCGGTCAGTTCCAAAATCCTTAGATGTAAAAGTGTTCCTTCACGTTCCTGACGTACGTTCTCGTAAAAAAAAAAAAAAAAAACAAATGTCCCGTTCAATCTCAGCCACCGTTCACTGGTGAAAACCGGAAAAAGACGATCGACAAGATCCTGAAGTGTAAACTCAACCTCCCACCCTACCTCACACAAGAAGCTCGAGATCTCCTCAAACGGGTAACTGTTGACCGTCGCCGTGCTGTACTGTAAGTGTGAACTCATATTGTATCATTTAACATGCGACCGCTTCCCTCCAGTTGTTAAAGCGGAACGCCTCCTCACGACTGGGAGCAGGAGTCGGCGATGCCTCAGAGGTGCAGGTAAGATCACGCAACTCTGTTTACATACTCACAGACTATCATTTTTTAAATATTTTTTTGTTTTTTTTTCTGGTCCATAGACTCATCCGTTTTTCCGACACATCAACTGGGAAGACTTGCTGGCTCGGAAGGTGGAGCCGCCCTTCAAACCTTTTTTGGTGAGTGTTGCAGCAATAGACAGGGACCTATTGCCCGGTTGTCATCTGTCCAATGACCTCACCTCATTGTCACCTTTGGTTACCCTCATGCATCAAACCAGCACAACCACTTCGAGTAATGAAACCCAGCTCCTCTCCTGTGTCAGCACTGCCCCTCTGGGTGGTGTCAGCTGACATGTACACTCATGTTGCTGCTCCTCCTCCAGCCTCTTCTCCTGCTCAACCTCCTTTGTCTCATTTCTTTGCAGCAATCAGCCGAAGACGTGAGTCAGTTTGACTCCAAGTTCACCAGTCAGACACCTGTCGACAGCCCCGATGACTCTACGCTCAGCGAGAGCGCCAATCAAGCCTTCCTGGTAACCGTCTCTGTCCAACCATCAACACAACCTCTTATTATCTGCTCCTAACTGACATAGTGAGAACATCAGGGTATCCAGATACCCAGTAACTGGAAATATTTTCTTCTCAAATGTCCAGGCTTGCTAGGACTAAGTTATACATACTAAAAATACAACATTATGTGTAATTTAACAAGGATATAAGGTATATGTGTAGCTTCAAAAGAAAGTGTAATTCCCAGAATCGTTGGTTTATGTTCAAAAAGGCTACAAAACACTATTTGGGTACATTTTTTGGAGGTGTACAGCCCCGCAGAAACACATGATGATGGGTTGAGGCGTTGTGAAGCATTATTACTAGATTCGGCCCGATTTTAGGATTATTACGAGCTATCTGTAAGATCTTGCTTTTTTAATAAATCCAATAACACAATTACTGTGTTTTCCAAATTAACTGGAATCACATACAGGGTTTCGAGATGTTGACCTCAGTTTTTGAGGCAGAAATCAATATCGTAAAATTAAGTTTTACGATATTGAGTTAATATCAGACATTTCTTGTTTCCACACATTGCCACACTGTATCGATACTGTGTCACAGAATACCGACACCTGCTGGAAACTGTAGAAAACACCCTACTATGTTGCACAGATTAAGCTCAAAAAAGTTCTGACAGGAACAGGCTGAAACAAGATAATTATAAGGGATACTTATTTTTCACAAGGCTGCTTCATAATTCCAGATAGGTTTAAAGATAAACCACAAAAGGTGTTCAAAAGTGTGTTCTTTGATATTGATAGCTTCTGCCCTGAAACAGTCACATGACCAAAACAGTTCTGTATTGATTACCTGATTTTAATGGAGCAAAACATGCCTCTATGACATGTTGGCTATGCCAGTTTCACCGGACCCATCATTGGTTGTGACCCAGCACCAGACTTAGGTTTTGCTTGACCCCTGACATACATTTGATGGTGTCATCACCCACAGGGCTTCACGTACGTTGCTCCATCAGTGCTGGAAAACATCAAAGAGAGGTTCTCGTTTGAGCCAAGACTGCGTTCTCCACGACGGATCCTGGGCAGCCCGAGAACACCCCTGAGGTGAGACCACCAGAACATTTTGACCGTTTGATTTTAAATCATACATATTATAAAGTGAAATATTAATGGGTTTATTATTTGACATCTTAAAAATAACCGAATAACACAGAAATGTGTCATTTTGTTCAGTATCAGAGACTAAGAAACACCCTACTGACACCAGAGCTCAGCTGGAGGCTGTAAATGTCACTATAGCTAACTATACTAACTATTACTACATGTAAAATACAACAGTCATTTTGCCTTTTCGTTTTCAACAAAAAAGCTTTTTTATGTTTGTTTTTTTTTTTTTTTTTTACAAAACTTCAACTACAAAACAAAAAGGGTTGTAGGTTTTTATATGCCTAAGTTTTTGATTATGGTCAAAATGGCCGCCCTGGGCATCTTAGTGTTAAACTCCATCTCCACCCTTTTTATGGGTGACCTGGGTGGTTCATTCAGGTAAGTTTTCCTAAAGGTAGTCGTATTGTTGTTAGTGGCAGTGCTGAGCAGCTCCCACCTCATTGAAACCTGCAGAACGATCCTAGTGGTTATGGAAGCGGACTAGGGCCTGCAAGGTTCCTGGTTCGAATCCCACTACCGCCAAGTTACTGCTGAGATGCCCTGAGCACGGTATCGTCCCTACACACTGCTCCCAGGGCGCTTGATAGCTGCCCACTGCTCACTTTGATGATGGGTTTAATGCAGAGACCAAATTACGTTGTGCGCTGTGGTGTGAATCACAAGTTCTTTCACTCTGCAATGACCACTAATGTACTTTTTTCTTCTATTTCTTTTTAGCCCAGTCAAGTTCCCAGCTGGTGACTGCTGGACACGCAGTCCTCTCCTCACCAGCGCAGGACCAGGTGTCCTCCCATCTCCTCAGGTCCAGGCCATGGAACTGTCCACTCCTGAGCAGATGGACGTCACCTCCAGCTCCGAGGCCTCCGCCCCGCTCCCCATCCGTCAGCCTGCTGGGGTCAACCTGGCCCAAATGAAGCAGCAGGCTTACCCTGTCGCGGCTAAACGTCCCGAACACCTGCGTATGAACCTATGACCGGAGTGTCGAAGAGTGATTTCTTGACTTTTTTTCTTTATTGATATTTTTTAAGAAAAGACGCAAAAACAGGTTGCCAGAGAGGCTGAAAATGAACGGCACACTTCACTAGACACACTGACCAGGGCTGGGTCTGGGACTCAGGCATGTTGAAGGAGCGATGGACGACGTCTGACAACACTTCCTCCTCCTCCCTGCTGCTCCCTGTTCTCTGGATTGGACTGACGGAATGATGGCCGTCACCTGATCAGGAAGAGAAATGCGACCAGCTAAGTCTAAACGTAAAAAGCTTCTTCCGTAGGGAGACTTCTGACAGTATTTCAGTTTCTACGAGGATAATGCTTCCGGGCTCTGGTTGTTGGAAGAATAAGATGAATGATTGTAAAAAAAAAAAAAAAAAACCAAGATAAAATCATCTTTGAGAGCAGCGCACTCGCCGCTGATACCATAGACTTAGCCTAACGTCCAGCAATGTTTTACTAAATGAATGCATATGTTGTGCTACATATGATGATGAATGAAAAAGAGCCTAAATTAAAGAAAAAGAGAACAGATGTTGTATTTTTTTACGTTCTTTCAGCAGTACCACTCTGTATCCTGGGGGCAATTTTGCACAGGAAGTTCAGTGCAAACTATAAAAGGAGCAGCAAAGAATGCAAATCTAACGGAATGATGGAAGCTTGGCCTGTGTCAATTCGCTGTAGTTGAAGTCCACAGTCATGTCACTGAGCGTAAGAATCATCACCGTAGACAAGTTTTATATTGTCTGAGAATCAGAAATCCACTGACTGCGGCTGGATATACAGTAGTGTATACAACCACACAAAGCAGAAGACACGCAATGTGGGCAGTGACAACTGATGCTGTGATGTGTTACAGCAGTAACTGAACTTCATCAGAACCACCTACAGCATCAGTTATGTAAGTAGGGTTTCCAGCAGGAGCGATTTCCAGAAACTTGGGAATTTATAATATATGGACACTTTGATACTGATAGTAGCTTGGAGTTGCACTCACATGTGCCTGGGGCTGCAGCTGCTCAACCACTGCTGTCCTTCCCTGCTGCAGCCGAGGTTGGTTAAGGGGAATTATCGCAGTCAATTATCTGGTAACTATCTGGACTCTACTTTTCCCTTTCCTATGTGGGTCTTGAACACATTAACTGCAATTAATACTGTCAGGAGTCTGAAGAAACGGCATCATATTTGAGGGAGCTATGATAACTTTAATGGTTAACACTGTTATCACCTACTGTAACTCAGCAGCTAGATAGCTACCATATGGACATACTTGTTTTTTAACTTTAATTACATTATAGATCATATTTACCCCATAACATTACCATGAACAATAAACCATTCCTATTCCTTAATTAAAAAAAAATTTAGCTTTCTCGAATTCCCAGGATCAAGTGTGTGGTGTCAATAGTCTTGAGCTTTGGGCACAATAGTAACAAATAGTAATCACCTGGAAATATATCTGGTTGTTTTAGCCAGGATGATGATACAATATATTTCCCTCAACTATATTTGAGTTTCCTGCTGAGAGGCCGACCTTCAATTATGTAAATTCCTGTTGTTATCCGATAAATTCCCATAAATTCCTGTGTAATTTTCAGCTCTGAAAATTCCCAGGATTTTGCAACCCAACCTGTAAGGAATGCAACTCCACTTAGCGTGATGTTTCAGCACATTTATTTTTTTTGGCAGGTATAAAATGAATGTCCAACTTCTCAGTCATTGAACCCTGTTTTCATTGTCAACAAAAAACAGAAAGAAACGTAATAAATAAATAATCATTGGTGAAATAACAGATTTAATGACAAAATGTTTCCATAGAAATAACAGTTGAATAAAAGGTCAAAGATAGATGGGGTAAATCTTTTCATATTCTAGGTAGAAACCATCAGTTTACAGTGATGTAATCTCAGCTATCATTAACTGTCTCTCTGGTTCATGAACTCAAACTAAGGAAGTGTAAAAAAAAAATGTTGATTTTGATGCTGGTTTCATCTAGAAAACATTTAGATCAGAACAACAGGAGTCGAAGGCTGGAGTCCAGGCCCAGCATCTTTGAACACTCCATTCATCAAGTTTGTGTTAATGAAAACTGATCAACACAAGAATGTTACAACTAGAGTGTGCAGCGTGAGGGAATTATTGCAGCTGGTTTGCAAAATAATTCACATAATTTATTAAACAAATCAAGGAAAAAAACATTTTCATTTTCTCCTTCAAGATAAAAAAACAAAAACAAATTGCAATTAGATAGTCATTGTGCAAAATCAACATCTTTAAGGAATGTGTGCTCCTGTACAGACAGACAATAAAGTATGACAATACACACCAGCGCCGTGAATGTTTATCAATTCTGCTTCTACTACGGAGGAAAAAAAAAATACCCACTGACTTTACAATGTCTGAAAGGCACAAAGGAAAATAGGGACAATTTCAAGAAATTTTACTTGATGTCCTTGATTCAAATCAGGACAGAAACTTCAAGGGTGGAGTTGGTCTTTTATTCCTGTATATATTTATCAGAGATGTTCGATGTTAACTTTTTGCCATTACGTCGAAACATTTTACTTCTAATTCCGATATTACTGATACCGATAAGGACCTGGTGATGTTGATTCATTTATTTGTCCAAAACAAATTTAATTAGTCTCACTGATGATGAGATTAATTAAATGAGCTGCAATGCTGCCATCTGGTGATATTCCACCTTTGACAACGCTTTGATATGCAGCTGTTTTTCCCCAAACTATTTGGGGCATGCATCACAATAATTCTTACAGATATTAATAATTATTAATATGCTGATAAAAGTTGATGGTATCTGTCGGTTGTTAATAGCCAGTGGTGGCCAAGTTGGTAAGGAACCGGACTGGGGTCTGGAGGATTCCAGATTTAAATCCACCAACTGCAAAGTCACTAACTGAGGTCCATTGAGCATGGCACCGTCCCCACTCACAGCTCTCCGGGTGCTCAAAGTTGCCCGCTGTTCACTTTGGTGATGGATTAAATACAGAGATCACATTTCATTGTGTGAATCACAATGCCACAATGACAAGGAGTTTGCCTTCCTTCCTTTCATCTCTCCAATTTTCCATTGTTGTTTCCATTATAAATGGTGTGGTAAATTATATTAATATAATTTAGCATGTAATGCCAATATATTAATATTTTGCAAAAAATTTATTTCCCATTCTAATAGTAACCAAAACCAATAAAAACCTATAAACCCCCTTTTTTATCTTAACAAACCACTGTATTAAAATGAGATTAATTAAAAGAGCTAACATCTAGTGACCTTTGCTTTGATATGCAGCTGTTTTCCCCCCCCTAACTATTTTTAGAGCACATTTTTTGGCGACATCCAGGCTTTGAGTTGAAGGAAAAAAAAATGCTAGAAATTCTTACAGATATTATATAATTTGCTATATTATCCATTATATTTATTTAACAGGATGTCCAACATTCACTTTTGGTCCTTTCATATTTTGCCAATATGTCCAGACATTTAATACAGATATTGACCAATACCAATATATGCTGCTGTTTTCCCTAAAACTGAGGTCTCAGAACCCTATCTGAGATTACAGTTAATTTCAGCAAATTTCAGCCATTGTGTTTTTATCATATAGATTAAGCTATATGCTAATATTATGCTGATAATAACGATATCCTTAATCTTTTTTGTCAATATTGTCAAGAGGATTTTGGTCCGATCCAAGTGTGGTTGTAACAGTTTTCCAGCTGGTCCTTCATAAAAACCTTCAATATATCTTTCCAGATACGTATTCTCCTCCTCACCCTTTAGTACAGAATGGTCAGCAACAACAGTGCACCATGACCGGAACAGTCATTTTCACCACAGGCAGCAGTGCCTTGGATTGAACAGAAGTGTGGTCCAGCCAAATAGGAGGAGGTTGGAGGACAGAGTATGACGGGTGAGTGAGTGTGTGTGTATTTGTGTCCCAGTATCAGTTTCAGTGTGTACCAGTACACCTGTAATGCAGTACAGCTGTAGTGTCCATGGTTTTGCTGGTGTGAACTGGTCAGGACTGGTTTCTCCTGCATCTCCACGCAGCAGGACTCTCCTCCTGTAGCTTCTTCATCTTCTTACCTAACCACACCCACCAGGCCACGCCAATCACCACGCACACCACACACTCCACGTAGTAGCCGTCCAGTGTGGTCACACAGGTGCCGCCCTCTCTTACGCACAACTGGGGAAAAAAAATAATAGAAAACAAAAAACATACATTCTTAAATATGTTCTTTAATTTAATTTGAGTCCAAACTGTCTACTTACCTCCGACTCTTCAAGAGAACCACAGCTCTGACCTGCTGCCCCCTCACACGCCTTGGATGTCAGCGGATCCACCAACCACAGGGACACAGTGGAGGGCCAGTTCCCGCCCAGGTTTGTGACTGTGTTCAGCAGCGTCATGTACGTCCCGCCGATGAGAGGGTCGCTCACTTTGGCATGAAATGCCATACAGGCCACGTACATGCTGTAGAGCGCCACCTAGGTTAAAAAGATGATATGAGATGTTATATTTAGGGATGTCCAAGAATGATGATGGTCATTTGAAAATATTGGCCTTATACGGTACAAGCATAATTACATAAAACAATTAAGATTGATTGATAATGAAAAATATGCTAACAAACTGCCTGGTGCCAAAATGTAATGTACTGTAAAATACACAGAGTTCTTAGATCTTTACCTCAGTTTTGGGGGGAATTATTGGCAAAATCAATGAACATCAGCAAAAGTTCATATCAGATCTGTTGTTATATTATACTGTATGTGGCAGCAAATTCTACAAACAATTACTATGTATATTTGATAACATTGGTTGTATTATCCTCAGATAATGCAAACACAATGCCTAGGTTTCACCAACTGGTGTGTCCTAAAATAGTTTGAGGGATAAACAGATATTTATACGAATGAATGTCATTAGTTCACAGCATTCCAGCTCATTTATTTTATACAGTGGTTTGTAAAGATAAAAAATATATCTCTAATCAGGACTATACCGGTATCAGTATCAGTAAGGTAGAAAACTATTTTAAACTATATGTTTCTTTGCTGTTTGTTATGCATTGTGAACCTTGTAGTAATGTGAACCACTCTCTGCAATGGGATATGAGGGGCAAAATATGCTACTTGGAAACAGTATCGGAAGACAAGGGAACGATGATAACAGGTGGATGATCACCACCTTGATTCACAGCTGTGAATCAGCTGGACTGAAGAAAGTGGTCTTTACTAAGGGCATACCAGTAGAATATAGTCCTGAAACATAAATAGATTTTTTTTCCTGGTACAACCTACTGACGTAAGTCAACTGAAAGTCAATAGCTAAAGTAAGTTCATTTATTTTTTGAATCTTTTATATTTGTCAGAAAAACAGCTGCAGGAGAACAGTTATTCTGGTGATTATAATGAAACAGTTCAATGAGAATGGAGGACACAGACGCAGATG
The DNA here is from genome assembly GCA_016785265.1 of Paraplagusia blochii. Lineage (NCBI taxonomy): Eukaryota > Metazoa > Chordata > Actinopteri > Pleuronectiformes > Cynoglossidae > Paraplagusia > Paraplagusia blochii. The sequence goes on from JAFBJS010005440.1 coordinate 453,189, forward strand.
TCTGACCTGATGCAGGGCGTAGCTGAGCAGCACCACGCCGTAGTAATAGACAGGAAAGCCTCCCTCTGTTCTCACGCTGGGAGTCCACCACACCAGCAGGGTGTACCCTATTCCTATGAGCAGCCTAGATCCACAGGGCAGAGGAAGGGGTTGACACAATGTTGGAATTCCAGTGTCTGTCTTTCTGACTCTTCCATCAGTCTCTCTGACTCTTCTTTCTGTCTGTCTGTCTGTCTGTCTTGTCCGTCTGTCTGTCTTGTCCGTCTGTCTGTCTTGTCCGTCTGTCTGTCTTGTCCGTCTGTCTCTTCTGTCCGTCTTTCTAACTTTTCCATCTGTCTGTTTGTTCGTCTATCTGACTCCTGTCTGTTTCTTTGATTTTTCTGTCTGTCCGCCTGTCTGTTTGGCTTTTCTGTCTGTCCATCTGTTTGACTCTTCTGTCTCTCTGTTCACCTGTTCCACTGTCTGCCTGTCTGACTCTTCTGCATGTCTGTCTCTCTGTCCACCAGTCTGAATATTCTATCTGTCCATATCTCTGTCTGCCTGTCTCTTCATTCCATCCATCTGTCTCTTCTATCAATCTATCCATCTGTCAGTCTCTTCTGTCTGTTTCCCACCTGAAGGGATAGGCCTTGTAGAAGACGTCCAGTGGCCTAGGACCAGCCGTGTATTTACTGATGACCAGCGGCAGCAGGATCTGCAAAGGTACCATGGGCACGGCCAGCAACACCAGCTGCTCCTTGGGAACTCCTGCCTCCACCAGCTTCAGGCCCGTCACTGCATCGGCAGCAGAGAAACCAACCTGGAACAGTCACAAGTGGAGGTGTTCGCTACTGGGTCAGAAACTGTGGCTGGATGTCATGGACCACGGTGGTTTACCTTGGCAGTCAGGAGAAGCAGACAGAAGGTGAAAACCGTGGGCATCCTCACGATGGAGAAGAGCAGCTTGTAGGTTTCCCACACATCCTTGGTCTCTTCCTCCACCTCATCCTTCTTTCCTCTGCTCGGCTCTCGTTCTCTTTTAAAGAGGCCCACCAGAGTGGTGGAAACCAAGAAGATAATTCCCCAAAAAAACAAAAAGTCTGAAAAGGAACAACAGACCGTGTGAGTGTAATGAGTTGATCCTGGACTTTTCTTTTCCTGTCCCTTATTTGTACCTGACAAGGTCACCACGCCGGTGTCTTTGGGCTCATTTCTGAGGTATTTGTTGCAGAAATCAGCTGACTCTAAGGCCAGAAACAGCACATTCCCAAGAAAGTAGCCCGCAGTCTGACCCACAGAGTTGCACGTCGATGCATAGCCAACGTTTTCCCGGGACAACATGGTCAGGGCCCAGCCGTCCACAGCTATATCCTGAAAAGAGAAAATGTGAAAGAGCCTACTGTGATAGTGTGCATGGTTCTGAGTAAAACATGGGGTAAAGTAGCAATTGGAGAAAAACCTCTGGAAAACCTTCCTTGGGAAATTAAGCTGGGGGATTTTGGGAATATTCCAATCACATACAAACATTACTTTGTTTGGTTCTTTTGGTTTAAAGCCCAAATGAAGCAGTGAGGAAGAAGGAAGGAAAGGAAACTCCTTGTGATACACACCATGCTGCACACAACAAAAGACGACCTCTGTATTTTACCCATCACCAAAGAGCTTACGGGAGCAGTGTGTGGGGACAGTGGTAACCTGGCAACTGGTGGATTTGAACACGAAACCCTCCAGGCCCGGTTCTTTGACCACTGCCCTACAGCAACCTGTGCTCCTGCTCTCTGCCTAGAGTGTCCCCATTCTTATGAATATTATTTCCTCAGCCTAATATAAAGAGAGTCTTGACTTTGGACTGGAATTGCGATCTCATGTGTCCTGGGCTGCAGCAGCTCTACAACTTCTGTCCCTCCCAGCCTCAGCTGAGACAACTATCTGGATCAATGGTCAATGGAATGAAATGTAGCTTACAGTTAGCACCTAACCATTATGGATATATTTATTAGGGTCGTATATTAACTATTGACAATATACAAACACTTAATTGTATGATAACGATGTCAATTGAAACTTAATAGTTCTCTTTGACACTCAAATGTCTCAGTGTGTGTTATTCCAGTAAATTTGTCCAAATCCAGGTATTGTGTTATCATTATCATTAGGGTTGTCTGATAATATTGTTGTTTTTCCACCAGTATTGCAGTCCTGCCACTGACCTGCATGTGATATGATGATGTCATCAAACTGTTGGGTGGCCAGATATTAACACTTTATCACAACATCGTTTATGCAGTGAAGTATTGCGAACAACTAGGAATGGACTCACTGAAAAAAACAACAACCCAGCTGTCTCTCAAAATGTCAAAATACAACCATACTTGTAAATTTTGCTTTGACATATGTGCACCAAGTGTTGTTCGATACAGTCTCGCATGAGATTCTTCTTCTACTTCTCCTTTCAGCTTATTTCTTCTTTTCCGGGGTTGCCACAGCGTGTCAATAATTTCCATCTCACCCTGTCCACTGTATCCTCAACTCTAACTCCAACCACCTCCATGTCCTCCCTCACCGCATCCATAAATCTCCTCTTTGGGCTTCCTCTTCGTCACTTACCTGGTAGCTCCATCTCTAGGGTTCATCTTAATCTGTCTTCTCTAGCTTTTTCTCCAAATCTTCCTGTCTGTGTTGTCCCCCTGATTACCTCATTCCTGATCCTGTCCATCCTAGTCACCCTTGAAGAAAACCTCAGCATCTTTAACTCCTCCACCTCCAGCTCTGCCTCCTGTCTTTTACCTATTCCTAGTGTCTCTAATCCAGGGATTTATAACCTTTTTGGCACCGCGGCCCAATTTTTTCAGTGCCGGGTGACCTGGGGCCCTTAATAATTGCAGTTTTAAATATTCACGGCCCTCTAGGGGGCGTCTGCGGCCCAACTTTGGGCCGGGGCCCAATGGTTCAGAATCCCTGCTCTAATCCATACATCATGGCTGGTCTCACAATTGTCCTGTAAACCTTTCCCTTCACCTTAGCTGACTCCCTTCTATCACAGATAATTCCAGAGACGTTATTGAGATAATATTGAAATGTTTATTTGCATTTAAAGAGGGTTGTTTACCGCTCAGCTCAAGGTGTTTCTATGTGTGTTTTTTATTTGCCTATTGTTGTGAAGGCTCAATGAGCTCAGTTTATAAAAGTTAATGATTGTAATTGCCAAGTTATTCTGTCCAACACTAGACATTATCTGTTTACTTTAAATGCTGCTCAAAGAATCATAGAACTATTTCAGAAAAAAAGTAAAAAATAAATATGGCACTTTTCTATAACTTATGTTGAAGTTGTTATTTTAATTTTTACAGAGATTTTTTAATTTTTATAGAATGCCTGATGTCGGACAACAAACAATAATTAGGGGAATTCACCTGCATTTATAGGTATCAGTTCATATCGATATTGGAAATAAAGTGTTTGGACAATATCAAATATTGGCACAAGTTAATATTGGACATTCCTAATTATTGCTGAATAACCATTGATGCAACCCATATCACACAACCAACTGCTATTAATGATCATTCCTAATATTAACCTCATATTACAAAAAAAATGACTTGACTTCATATTAGGGATGTCTGAGAAATTCTGGTCAGCAGATTTGACTGGACTGTTAATAGCATTACTTGATATCTGTAAGATCAATATTGGATTTTCCTTCGATAAGCAAAATCCAACACAATGCCTGGGTTTTACTGGAATAACTACTTTATATAATTTACTTTATATAATTCTGAGCATCAACTGTGTGTACTTGGAAGAAATCAGGTTGTGTTAGCCAGGATTACACTAAAATACTATATGCTACCGTATATAATATCATATATATACACCCAACTATAGATAAATTTCTTCTTTAGACCAATATTAAATTATGTAAATTTTAATTTTAATCTAATAAATTCCTGTAAATTCCCATGGAAAGTTTCCAATTTCCAACAAATCCCTGGAATTTTGCAACCCCAAAATAGAGATATAAAAATTTCACCTGTGTGGCAGCCAGAAAAGTGAGCATAAAGAAGACGACGGTGATTATCATGACTTTAGGCGCGCTCTCTCTTGGCAGCAGTGAGTCGACGGTCATAGAAAGATAGAGCATGAAGAAGCCCAGCAGATATTGTGTGGGAACCAGCCAGGATTTTCTGTGGACCAGTTGAAGAGGGAGACACTCTCAGAGGACATGAGGAATGATAATGAGGACAATCTAACATGGACAGGTAATGGCCAAGTTACCTGCGACCGAAGCGGCTGAAGTACAGTGCGTCCACCATGGGCGCCCACAGGAGTTTGAGGCTGAAGGGCCAAAAGACAAAGCTGAAAAATGCTTGATCCGTGTAGCTGACTTTTTTGCTCTGTAAAATGAGAGGAATGCTGCCGGCCAACCCCAGAGGAATCCCCTGGAGGACGTAGAGGAACAGGAGGAGAGACACGTTCCCCAGTTCACCGTAGATCCCTGGGTGAACACCCTCCTCTGAAGTATTTGAATCTTTGACCAACGTTGCTGTCTCATCCTCATCGTCCGGATCAGAGTCAACTATTCCATCCTTTGTCAAGTACCTCATATTCTGGTTTACAGGGAAAGAACCGACCAGCTTCCTCTGCCGACCGTTCTTCTGCGTAATCACTTCAGAAGGCTCCATGTTGAAGCAGTCAAAGTCAATAATGAAGACTATTCAGCAAAACTGAACAAAGACAAGAAGATAAATTAGTAAAAAAACAACTGACAGAAGAATATTCACCCCACATGAAAACTTCCCAAATGAACCGTCATGACATGATCAGCAGACCATTTTGTTTGTTTTTGTTCAATTAAATGTTTGACAACCATTAATTGGCATGTAATTGTGTGGTTTTTGTTTGTTTGATGTTACAAATTAAAAGACTTTGGACTTTTAACTTGTAGGTTTTGTCCTGTTTTGTCAAATAAAAAAGTCTTTCAACTTGCAGGATTTTACCTGCTTTTTGTTTTTTAATTTTTTTCCCACTTTTAATTAGCAGGTTATTGAGATGTGTTTTATTTTTGTCAAGTTAAAAGTTATTGGGCTTTTAATTTGAAGGTTTTTGTCTCGTTCTTGTTTGTTTTGTCAAATTAAAACCTTTGAACTTTTAATCAAATTCTCTGGACTTTTGATTAAAAGTTAAAGGGTTCTGTCTGCAGCCTTGAATGGTAAAACAAAAGAATAAGAACTTCAACTTGGTCTCGGTTTAGACAAATCGTCAATCTGCTAACTAACAGACGGTGCTGAACAGACAAACAACTTATGTGTTTACGTCAGTATCCTGCCAATGACATTGAAATACTTGTGTTGTAAAAAAAGAAAATAGAGAAGAGACATAAAGATCGACAAGAAAAGGACATTAATTATTCTCATGCAAGTACAGAAACGATCATACCTGAAGATGACGACATGACAAAAAGCACAACAAAACCATGCATATACCGTACAGCCAGGAAAGAAGGTCGAATTACAAGAAATACACTACTTTCTTCACAGATTATTCACAACAGATTAGATAGTCCAAATCGACGATCTTAACACGGAGGGATCGTTGGTATTTGACTTTACACCGGCTACCTCTGTCAACACGGAGAGTCGGGAAGTGCGGCAAGTGCACCGAACAATTGTGTCCGGCCTTTACGGCTGACGTGTCAGAAAAAGCAACAATAGTTCCGTAGAGTAGCTACAACAACGTAGGTTGAATGTTTGGACATTTCTGACTTTGTCAGTCTACTTTGCTGTCATATCATTTTCAGTAGTTTTTAATAAGTTTAAAAACTACTCCCGGAAGGCCCTTTCCCTTTTAAAGGTCAGAATTTCTGCGTTTAGAAGTTTATGGAATGGAATGGTTTATTCATCACCCGAATGGTAAACACACTTTTTACAGTAGCTCCAAAAACAACAAGATATAATAAGAATAATACATACACCAATAAGATGGTCATAAAATAAAAAAAATGTAGGAATGTAATTAACGATGTGCTTAAGTCGATGGGCTTATGCGGAGTACTTTAAAGGAAAGGAAAGCAAACTCCTTGTCATTGTGATTCACACCGCTGACCACAACGAAATGTCACTTCTGTATTTAACCCATCACCAAAGTAAATAGTGGTCAGCTTGCCATGCTCGGTGGATAGTGGGTAAGGTTATCCCTGGTTTGGGTATATTATCGTAATTTTTTATATAGTTTTGTGAATAAAATACAGTAATAAAATGTCTTTACCATTGATGGTCATTTTCACAAGCCTCCTAATATCACTTTTATCAGGTTTATATCAGGTTAATTACACTAAATTCTTAATTACACTAAATTCTCCTTTTATTCTATTTATCTGTTGGATATATTCGCAAAAATGCTTTAATGGTCACGTAAGCGTTACGGTGATATAAGAACACCAGGTGGTGCTGTTACATAAAAAGTTACAATAAAACATGCAGACGTCCAAGGAAATCTGTCTTTGACATGAAAAAGTAAAAGGGACATCGGTAAGGATTAAGTCTGGTAAAATAGGTCAAATACTACCAGTATTTGACCTATTTTACCAGACTTAATCATGCTTCCTCTACTTCAGTGAGGCCCCATTGTTTAAGGGCAGTAACCTAGTGGTTAAGAAGTGGACTTGGGTCTGCAACGTCCCTGGTTCAAATCCCACTACCTCCAAGTTACCACTGAGATGTCCTGACCATGGTATTGTCCCTACACACTGCTCCCCAGGCACTCATTAGCTGCCCACTGCTCACTTTGTTGATGGGTTAAATACAGAGGCTAAATTTTGTTGTGCGCTGTGGTGTAAATCACATCGTCACAATGACAAAAAAAAATAAAATTCTATTCTATTACTAACCATGTACTCCTCACTCAGCAATTCAGAAGAGATCACCCAACATCACAAATCACATGACTGTGTCATTCAACCAATCAGCAGGTACCTGGAGTGTACCTGCTGATTGGTTGAAGGGGTCTGTATCAGCACTTATGTTCTAAAACTGATGTTCTAATGTGAAACATACATGTTCCTTTCATCTTATAGGTGTTTTTATTGTAAATTTTACATATACATACTTTTACCACACTATGATGGTATGAAGGGGGAAGAGGGAAGAGCGCTCGGTTCAGCAGTCTCCGTATGCACGCTCTGAAATCACTCCACCTTTCCCCCGGACGTTTTCACATGGCCTTAAAACTGCCAGTGAATGGAACTTCTTCTTCTGAACCACTGCACACAATAATACACTTACATTAAATGCATACATTTAATAAATACAATTACGCTCGGTGTGGCTTGGGAAAATAATTGGATTTTTGCAGCATAAGGAGGAAAAGAGACGAAATGTGACACATGTGGCGCCGACCCCCGTTTTGGGCGATAAAAATATTAAAACTATTTTATTTGATATTTATAAGTTGTTGTTACATGTTGTTACACAGCTTGACTCAAGTTGCATGACTCAGCCAAAAATTAGGCTTGATCGCCAATAGTCACATGATTGAAAAATCAGGGCAAAATTGCACAGTGTACACTTTATCTATTCTGTCCACTTCTTCCGTCATAAAGGTAATAGATCTATTTTGTAGTTAAAAGTCTGCTGTTAAATTCTCCATCCTCTATATTTCCATTGTGGAATCCATCCACAAGTTAAATAATGGGCTTTCATGTCAAAGGAATCCTCAAATTAGTCATTTTTTTCCACTAATAAAATATTAAGCAAATATTTATCGTTTTAGTCTATCCTTTGGGGACTAAAGTCTTACGAGTGGAACATTGCTGTCCAGAAGCAGAGGACTCTTAGAGATTTCTTGAATTGTCTTAATGTATTTCCTCCCAATAGGTCTTGATGATCTGTCAGTCAAAGAAAAAAAAAGTCAAAAGGGAGCACAAGCTAATGATAATGGTGAGGGTTGCGTCAGAAAGAGTATCTAAGGTTTGAAACTTTGGCCAAATCAATGATGTGATTTAACAAATTGATTTCCATACCACATTTGTCAGGGCCAGGCTGTTGACCTACAGTCTACTATTGGACATTGGACTACTGTTGGTCAAAGATAAATAATTTTTCTTCAGAGTAGGAGATGTAGAGAACATGGGAAATGATGATTTGCTGTGGAAACCTATGGAAACAGGTCAAAACCAAAAGAGAAGAAGAAGAATCTGACAGTAATCCAGAGAACATGGTAATGATGTGGTAGGGTATTGAAACTGTTCTTTCCAGATAGAGTTCTGGCTAACGCCTTGCTTCTGATCACTTCATTAAAGGATATGTTACTGGTCATGATGAATCCATTAAGGTCAGTTAGTTAGTGAAAATGAACAACTGCATGCTCTGCCGTGTGGTTGCTATAAGTACATGTGAAGCTGCTTATCCTGAGCAGTGGCATGTGACAGGACACAAGCACATCTGGGTGAATCACCATGTGACACGATTAGTCCAAAAAAGATAACAATTTACAGCACTACGTGCTTGTGATTGTCTAAGCATGAAAAAAGAAACAATGTATTTGTTTTTTAACAGCTACTGCTGTTACACTGGAAAAACTATGGGGCATTCCATTTTAAACAAAGACTTTTATGACGTATATATTCCTGTGAATTGCAAAAGTCTATATTAATTTGAAGAATTTTGGTGAAATCTCTACCCCACAGCACTGCAAAGTGTGAGTAACTTGAGATCAAAAATGATTTGTTCTATGTTCGTCCAAATCACATATCTGGCCTCTATAGCTTTTATTCTTAACCTAATGACTTAATTCATGATCCTGTCCACCCCTGTCACTCCTAAAGAGAATCGTAGCATCTTAAACTCTGCCACCTCCAGGTTGCCTCCTCTCCTCTGCCTATTGGTGAGTCTCTAATCCATACATCGTCCTATAAACCTTTACCATAACCTTTAGCTGATTGTCTTCTATCACAGATCACTCCTGACACTTTTCTCCAGCTGTGTCGTCCTGCCTTAACTCTATTCTTTGTGTCTTTCACAGTCTCCATTGTTTTGAATAGTTGATCCAAAGTCAATAGTTGAATCCAAAATGTAAACACCTGCTCCTTGTAATCTCACTTTTCTACTTTTCTGACTTCCATTTACACACAGGTACTCTGTTGACATGTGTTGTGGTAGCAATCATGTGTTACTACCTGGTTTGCTCTGATTTGAGTATCCCATTTTTTGTTACCTATGGAATACCTAGTCCATTGAAACATTTTTCCCTCCAGTGGAATGTAGCATAGGTCCGGGCCATTCCTCAGTTATTTCCTGGAAACACGGTCTAGTCTCAAATTTCCCAGGTGCATGTCATAGTCTGTATAAATATGGAGACGGTTAGACTTATGCTTGCACACACATGGAACAGTAGACACAGTGGCTGTGTGTTAAGAGTACACACCATCTTCACACACCGCTGCTGGGGTAAAAACACTGAGTGGAACTGTATGTCATATCAAGGTACTGTAGTAGAAGTATTGGTTTTCACAAACTTTGCTGCTTCATTGCTTTTCGTTACATGTAATTTTAATATACTCAAGTATAATTACAAGCATTTTATAAGGGACAACGGCTTTTATTAACAGCAACATTAAGTTTGAGCAAAGAGTCAATATTTGCTGCTAAAAAACACAGGACTGATTGTACTGCTCACCTTTGCTTCTTCGTGCTAGTTTTTTTCCCAGAAGCCCTATACAATCGGAAAGGGAATTCATTAGAGAAAATGACTTTACTCCAGTCCTCAGCAGTCTAATCTCTGTAACTTTTGCAGAGTAACAGTCTGTTGCTAGTGTTTTTCTTGTAGATAAGTAGCTTCTTTGCTGCTCTTCTTGACACCAGGGCGTAATTCAAAGGTGCAGACAGTTATATCATGCAGGCTTTGTACTGGTGGTGCCCCTCTCCTGCAGCAGAATCAACTTTATGGGACTTAAGCTCCTGTCATTCGCTGAACTTTCTTGGCCTTGGAGCAGAGGGATCTATGTTTGATTCCTAGATGCATCCCTTAACCCTGATGATCATGGCACCTCCTGTGTGACATCGAAGAGGTGCCATAATTATTGGCTTGATATTAGCAAAATTATGTGATGTTTGTAAGATTTTGATATTTTTTTCCTCTGATATAAAAATAATCTAATATCATGACCTGATTTTGTCAAATTCACTGGAGACACACATCGGGTTCTGAGATGTTGATCTTACAGGGGCAAATGGTGACACATATCAAAAAATTAACTTCTTGGACAATATTGGCAAAATCAAACATTGGCAAAAATTAACATAAAAAACCCCCTAATTTCTATGTCTCAAAATTCTATTGATCTTATTTTTCTATGTCTAATCTCTCTGTAGGAGCCCCCTCAAAGGCAATCCAAAAATACTATGATGATATTAATTTATTATATATTTTGGACACGTTTGGCAGGCCATTTCTTGTGCCCTGGGTCATAGTTTGCCCATGTGTACACTAGAATGTGCTGTCTGACTCCTATATACCTTTATGATTCTCACTTAAGCCCAGTGATTAGCATTTTCTAATACAATTACGTTGATTACATAATCTACCAACACTCCTTTAGAGATCTACTGGTAGATCCTGAGCTACCTATTGGGCACCTCTGACCTAAAGTATTTGCTCACCTGCCTTGACTCGTATTATCAATTGAATTGCCATCCCATTCCAAACCAATAGAGTTTATTATGGTGTTGGTTCACCTTTTGCAGCTTTTACAGCTTCAACTCTTCTGTGAAAGCTGTCCACAAGGTTGAGGAGTGTGTTTTTAGGATTTTTTTTACCATTCTTTCAAAGGGGCACTGGTGAGGCCACTGATGTTGGACGAGAAGGCCTGGCTCACAGTCTCCACTCTAATTTACCTTGCTTTACCCCTAGGACCTTGCTTTGTGCACTGGTGTTGGAAGAGGACGGGGCCTGCTATATACTGTTCCTTCAAGGTTGGTAGCATAGAATTGCCCAAAATGTTTTGGTATCCTAAAGCATTCAAAGTTCCATTCACTGGAGCTAAGCGACCACGCCCAACTCTTGAAAAACAACCACACCCCATGATTCCTCCTCCGCTGAATTTCACACTCGGCGTAGTGCAGTCCGAAATGTACGGTTCTGCTGGAAACATCCAAACCCAGACTTGTTCATCTGATTGCCAGATGGAAAAGCATGATTCATCACCCTAGAGAATGTGTCTCCACTGCTCTTGAGGCCAGTGTTTTACACCACTGCATCCGACGCTTTGCATTGCACTCGGTGATGTGTGGCTTGGATGCAGCTGCTCGTCCCTGGAAACCCATTCCATGAAGCTCTCTACCTACTGTTCTTCGGCTAATCTGAAGGTCACATGAAGTTAAGAGCGCTGTTCTCTTCAAACATGTTATGATAGAGCTGACAGTTGACAGGAATTCACTGCGCACCTCAGCGGCCCATTCTTTCACAAATGTAATGTAACAGTCTGCATGCCTAAGTGCTTGGTTTTATACACCTGGGGGGCCACACCAGGTGTATAGGACAACTAATTCTCATCTTTTTAATGGGTTAGCAACACCTTTGGTAATGTAGTGTTTTTGTCTAGAGGCCATATGCTGTGAGCCAGAAGCCGCAGAAGCTCACAAAGCATTTTATAATGTCTCTGCAGCTGTGTATCTTAACCAGATCAGTTTAATAGTTGTGTAATTACACAGCAATGACCAGTATTTGTTACTTGATTAAACAACAATAAACAACTGCAATGACACATTAATATGTTATAGAGAAGTTGCAGCTACACAGTCTTCCATTAACAACCAACCCTTAAGGGTTACTGCACTGTTGATGTAGCTGCTCAAGTAAATTTAGTTTGACACGACTGGACTAATGAGTTTCAGTCAATAAAGAGTAAATAAACAAAACAAACAAATGATTAATGTAGTATACAACTGGTTTTTGTACATTTGGATGTAATTCAGTGAAAGAGTAAAATTTAAGAGTGTGCAAGACTCTTTGGTGGTGACCAATAAAAAAAACATTCTGGTCTGTTCTACTCTTTCTCCCCCCACTCAACTTTTTCGCTCCACCCGTAAAGCTACATTTATGTGGCCTGTTCCTCCCACACCGTGACTTTTTCTGGAGTCAGGCCGGAGGAGGAGGAGGAGAGACGGTGACAGTCCATCAAAGAGACAGTCTGCCTTTGAAACAGCTGCTGGTTTCTTACCAACCGCCAAAACCCGAACAGACCGAGAAGGAGTAGCTGGCTGGTCTACTGGAAATTCACGAAGAAGAAACAGCAGCAGCGAACAGATCCGAGTGCTGAACGGAGGTTCCCTCTCTGTCTGTGTTTGTGCGCGTGCATGTGAGAGACAGTCTGTCTCTCGCTCTCTGTTAGTGTGCGCGAGGAAGACAGACGTGGGACAGCTAAGCAAGCGGAGCGGACAGCTCATTCCACTACTCGGCGGTCCTCCATGGCTCTGTGCAACGGAGACAGCAAGGTCAGTGCAGCGGCAGCAGAGGTTTCTGTCCCCGGCTGATGTACTCAGCCAACCCGGGTGACACGGTGGCAGGACCGCAGCTGCTGCTTCAGCCAGTCGCTAGGTTTTATTCGGCCTGTTTAAACCTCGGGGGTGAAGGAGAAAAGTTAAGGATCGACCGTGACGTGAACACCGGCGCTGCTGAGAAGCACGAGTCCGATGTCGTCTGTCTGTTGCAGGATTACCTGGACGTGTTAGCCTCAGTACTCGCTGTCGTAGTGACAGTTGGCCGGGGATTATTTATTGAACCGGCCGGTTAATGTGAGACATTGTCCCGCCTAGTTTCACTCTGTGGTCGTTCACTACTACCACCGCGTGGGCTTTGGCGTAGCCTGGCTAACAGCTGCTAACATGCTAATGCTAACTGTCCGGTTAATGGGAGCTAACGGGCTACATGTTCGAAAGCCCCGCGCAGTTAGAATCTGTTAAAACGGCGTTAATAACAACTAGTACTACGTCACGCCGTCCCCGTAATTGTAAAATGCGAACAAGTGTAATGTACCGTTGTTGTCACACCATTGGATGTCGTAACAGGACATGTTTGCTAACGTCAGGGGTCGAGGATCGAGAGTTACCGGTGTGACAGCCTGAGCAAGATCTGCTGTTGTGTTCCCATCCTCTGCGCTTACGATTTTGGCTTTACACTGTCAACAATACAGAACAAACACAAATACCAGTGATAATACTGATGGGACAGACGTCAAACTGGAGATAATGGCGCGACAGCTACAGTCTAAGAGGTGTTTGGAAACATAAATGGCGGAAGTGTTTCCACGTTCCACGTGGGACTCTGTTAACTAGTGTTATTATTGACAAACGTTTGTTTTTAATGTATGCTACAAACTTATTACCGTTCATAAAACGTCTTGGATTTGAAGCACACGCCGAGTTCAGAGGTAAATTAACAGTTTTGAGTAAAAATAGGAAGTTATTGGGTGATCTATTCTATCTATTAGCGGTCTCCAATATCCAAAAACAATATGCCGCAGTTTGCCCCCCCAAATAGAGGTAAACGTTTCAGAGCCCTATGTGTGATTCCAGTGAACCATAATATATATATATATATATATATATGTATGTATGTATGTATATGTTTGTATGTTATTGAACTTTGTGGAATTTGTGTAAGTTAAAGTGTAAAACTTGCAAAACCCCCGCTTTAATTTAATTTACCATTAATAAATTAATTAATTTACCATGGAAGGTTTCTGGAAAATTCTCCTATTAACTAAATAAAATGTATTATTATTATTATTATTATTATAGGCAGGAACTCAGGGAGTCTGTAGGAATGCATGGACAACAGTTCTTAGTGGCCCATATAGGACAAACATTGTTCGGAGAAGTCACCACGTGAACCCGTTCATTTCATTACCTATTCTGAGACTTCACTCAAATTTAATTGTCATGGTGGAGGTCACTACATATCTCTCCACACTGTCTCTGCCATGCTGTGATCAGAACAATCCCCAAGTCAGATGACCTGTCTTTGTCCACAGCTGGAGATCAGCAGCACAGAGCAGAATGGGTCATGTGAGGGTGCGGTGGCTATCCTGGACGCCGGGGCCCAGTACGGCAAGGTTATCGACAGACGGGTACGAGAGCTGTGTGTACGCTCTGACATCCTTCCTCTGGAAACCCCGGCCTTTGCCCTCAGAGAACAGGGCTACAGGTACATTAGTGAGCCTCGTGTTGAGTTACAGCAGTGTTTCTCAACTGTCCCGTTTCAGGATCTACCATCAGCTCTTAAAGACAAGTTGTCACCTGAGAAAAACCTCAACTTTTCTTATCTATTAAATGTCACATTTAATATGCTATTATATATATACTGTATATACACACACACACACACACACACACACATATGTATATACATATATACACATATATGTCTTCTTGCTCGAATTGCATAAATAACAATTCATTACAAGGCATTATCGCCTTAAGATGGCACGCTGCTTCATTAAAAATCCCCTTCAAAATAAAAGCATACATTGTTATTAGTTATTTACATCCATCCGCCTTTATCCATGTATCCATTACTGGGCAGTGATCTTCACAACTGCCACCCAAATAAAGTTGCACAATGCCTTTCTCTAGGTGAAGTCTAGTTTTATACCAATGACGAATGCTGATTTTTTTATTTTTTTTTTTACATTATTTATTGCCCTGGGCAAAGGCCTGCGAACTACTGGAAATGGGTCTGCAACCCACCAGTTGAGAATTGCTGATTTAAGGGATCATAACTTCCGACATTTGTGTTGACTGTCAGTGTTTGCTCTTTTTGTCTCCCCTTCACCCGCCAACATGACAGAGCCATCATCATTTCTGGTGGCCCGGCCTCTGTTTATGCAGAAGACGCCCCCTGGTTCGATCCTGCTATCTTCACAATAGGAAAACCAGTCCTCGGCATTTGTTATGGAATGCAGGTACTTGATTTATAGACACGTTTATTCATCCATCCATGGACTCAGTAAATGTCATATGCTGCTGCCTCAACTCAAACAGTAGTTGTTTTTTTTCCTCTTTAAAGTTTGATATTCCCCTGAACCAGTTTAAGAAACGTTTTTTTTAGGATATTTAGTGTTTTGTGTTTAAGAAATCGTGTCCAGAGGTATCAATTTGTTTATTTATCGTACAGATGATGAACAAAGTCTTTGGTGGTACTGTCCACAAAAAGAGTGTCAGGGAAGATGGAGTCTTCAACATTGGACTGGATAACACCTGTTCCCTTTTCAGGTAATGCTGTTTATTTCTTTGCTTTTATTTTTTTCTGTTGGAACATTGATATCAATTATTAGATAAACTAACCTTTTTAATGTTCAGATGATTTTATATTTGTAGACACAGCTTAATAAAGATATATATATATATATATATATACATATATATATATAATTAATCAAATATATGTAAGTCATATTTGTACATCTTTAAGGTAATCAGGGTTGTTAAGGTCATGAAAAAATGGCGTTTTTTTTTCAGAAGTTTTAGAAAAGTACTAGAAATAATAAATATTAATATTGGCGTAATTT
>JAFBJS010005440.1:468824-498188 GCA_016785265.1 Paraplagusia blochii
GGGTTGTTAAGGTCATGAAAAAATGGCGTTTTTTTTTTCAGAAGTTTTAGAAAAGTACTAGAAATAATAAATATTAATATTGGCGTAATTTAGTTGTATCAATGAGATTGATATCAGTGGTCACAGTAGGATACAATTCATAGAAATTGAGTTCACCAAATGGTTTGGTTAAAATGTCTTAAGAGCCCTGGGTTCTTTAATCTGCAAGAACAAAATGTTTGGAGTTGAGGCTGAAATGACGTTAGTTTAATCTTATTTACTGTGAATCAAACTGTAAACAGTGAAATCTTGGTCCAATAGTGGCTTCTTCACCCAGATAAGATGACAGTTACTCTGACTCCAGTGGAGTCACCTTTGACTCCACTGTCGACTGTGATAACTGTTTGATACTGATAACTGTGTGTATACACGCAGTTATCAGTCTGTGGTGTTGCAGAAACACATCCCCATATCTCATGTTTGCCTGATCTTTACAGAGGCCTTCAGAAGGAGGAGCTGGTCCTGCTGACCCACGGAGACAGTGTTGATAAGGTGGCTGATGGCTTCAAAGTGGTGGCCCAATCAGGAATCATCATCGCTGGTGAGGAGCAGACGTTGTCCTGTATTCGAATTGTGATAATCTCTATGTTGAAAAGAAATACTCTGACATCTGTAATCCTCTGACTTCACTGGTACTAGTTGGTCTAAATCGACTTTTTGGAGAAACCTTAAACCTCATGTTAGTCTATTTGTCACCTTTGATTTCCCCAATAGGAATCGCCAATGAGCAAAAGAAGTTGTATGGGACACAATTTCACCCCGAAGTTGACCTGACGGAGCGGGGCATGGAGATGTTGCGCAACTTCCTCTTTGAGATCGCAGGCTGCACAAGTAATTTTACTGTTCAGAACCGCCAGCAGACCTGCATCAGTGACATTCAGGAGAAAGTGGGAAAATCCAAAGTTCTGGTGAGTGATGGTTGATGGAAACTCATATGAAGATGTAGTTTCTTTTCAATACATTTTCTTTACCTCCACAACTCGTGGTCGCAAATCGCATGTGATACATTCATAAATGAAATAATAATCCATCCATCCATTTGGTCGCCCCCATCTGACTACCGTAAAGTTTCCTCCTTTCAGTATTTCGTTCAGTCTCAGACACAAGGACACTCCTGTGCTGACACCAGAGCTCAGATGAAGGAAATAAATTTGCTATAACAACCAAACTGTGACATCGCTGCATTTAAGACAATGGTCACTTTGACTGCTGCTGGGCTGATTAGGTAGAATGGATTACATCTTCTATGTCATGTGGGCAGCAGTCTCCACAATTGCCACTCAAATCATATTGCACCATACTGCACATTCCTGCAGGTGGTGACCCCCCTGGAAGTAAACCGCCCTAACTGGGTTTCGAACCTGGCCAGGAGGTGAACCCTGTAGTTTCACCTCAAAGACCATTGACCAGAGAAATCTGTGCCAAAAGTGAAGGCCATATCTTCTTTGTATTTAGTCTAAAACAAAAAATAGACATATTTAGCAAAGGTCAGGAAGGGCTGTAGTGTTGTAAAATGTCTGCCCTAGTGTTAAAAACTTTCAGTAGGATTGTGTCATGTGAATAAAGGCTGAAGGTGGCTCACTAAGCCTGGTGATTTCCCTGGTAGGGAAGTAGCAACAGCCTTAGTACAAGGGAGTTGATTAGAACCAATTAAAGTCTTAAATTAAACCCTCTTCCCATTAAATGAAGACGCTGTCTCCCAGTGACACAGACTGCATCTCAGAGGAGCAGAAGGCATTGAGTCAAGAAACCAGAGAAGAAAGCTCAGTTGTGTGAACACTACTACAGTCTGTTCCTGGGTGAAGTGGAACTTAGTCTCTGTGGTAGAAACCCATGGTCTGATTCTTAGCTTTACAGCAGCATCTGAGGTTTTATCTCCTCTGCTTGCCGTTGATCCCACAGGTCCTGCTGAGTGGTGGAGTGGACTCCACCGTGTGCACCGCTCTTCTGAACAAAGCTCTGAACCAGGACCAGGTCATAGCCGTCCACATTGACAACGGCTTCATGAGGAAGAGGGAGAGTCTGAGTGTGGAGGAAGCCCTCACCAAATTGGGAATCAAACTGAAAGGTATGGGTTAAAAAAAAAAAATCACCATTTGTTGTTGTTGTTGTGACGTCATTTGCAACATTCTCATTGTGACGCCTGCTGATGAATGGCTGATGCCAGGACTAGGAGTATGATGACCAGGAACATAGCCTTGTATAACTACTGACATTATAACGACTACTGGAAGAATTTCAATTCAGTTTTTTTTCAACTGTGTTGAACCTTTGTACTTGTTTTATTGTATTGTATTTTTATGCTCTGGTAACATCCATCACACTTTTTTTTTCCTGTTAAAAGGATTTTTTCCCTCTGTAGCTTTTCCTTACCCTGACTGATTGTCTAAGGACAGAGGATGTTACCAACCCTGTAAAGCCCTATGTGACAAATCTGATTTATAAATATGGGCTTTTCAATAAAATTTGATTGATTGATTCACTTTGTCATCAAACCAAGAGAAATGAATTTCTCTCTGTTCTGACTTTACAGTGGTGAATGCAGCTCACACCTTCTACAATGGAACAACAACACTTCCCATTTCAGAGGAGGACAGAACGCCACGCAAACGCATCAGCAAGACCTTGAACATGACCACCAACCCAGAGGAGAAGAGAAAAATTATTGGTGACACCTTTGTCAAAGTTAGTGCATGTTCTTTTATATCTGTGTTGTATTTCGTTTTCTTGTCTTGGTGCATTTATTTGTTTGGTTTGACGGTTAAACTGTGTTGTCTCTCAGGTGGCCAATGAAGTGATCGGAGAGATGAACCTCAATCCAGATGAGGTTTTCTTGGCCCAGGGAACCCTGAGGCCTGACCTTATCGAGAGCGCCTCACATCTGGCCAGTGGCAAAGCAGAGGTCATCAAAACACACCACAACGATACTGAGCTGATTCGCAAACTTCGAGATGAGGTACTGATCCAACGATCAACTATTCTGCCTTTCCTGGTTAACTGTCTGTATATGAAACAACAACATCAGAATGTGGATTGTATCATCTGAAAGGAGTTCCTCTCATATTGCCACCTCTTCCAGAGAAGCCAAAAATCATAGATAACTTTATCAATCATAATCCATTGATATTCTCCACAATAGTGTTTCACAAAACTCCAAACTCTCTTAAAATGCTGATTCCGGCTGTTTTTGATCCTACAGGGAAAGGTAATCGAACCACTGAAAGATTTCCATAAAGATGAGGTCAGAGCCCTGGGCAGGGAGTTGGGTCTGCCTGAGGAGATTGTCTCTCGACATCCTTTCCCTGGTCAGTCCTTGAACCACGTTGTCAGTTAAACCGTTGACCTCTTTCTTTCTGTCTTTTTCTTGTTTCTGTCTTGTTTAACTTTTTTGCTGTATATTTCCTTTTCCCTAACTTTAGGTCCAGGTTTGTCCATCAGAGTCATCTGTGCAGAGGAACCTTACATCTGCAAAGATTTTGCCGAAATAAACAACATCCTTAAAATCATCACCGACTTCTCTGCCAGTGTCAAAAAGGTTAGAAAATCACCGAAAAAAAAATCTGTTAAATATAAATATGGACGTATTTAATAAGCCATATATTGAATTGTAGTGAGATGTACGTGTATATGTGTATAGGTGTGTGTATATGCGCAGGTATATGTACATCTGGGTGTGTTTGTATGTAGATATATGTACATGTGTGTGCGGGTATACACATACACAAAATAATGATGTTAATAGAATTCTATAATAATGTTATATTGTCATAATGAAATATGATAACAATAACAATTGAGATTGTGATTCAACAGCATTGACTACCACTTAAGCCACTAACATTACTAGCATTAACCTTCCTACTTGAACGTGTATGTATACTACTAACATAACCTACTAACATCTGGTTCTGGTTGTACATATCTCAACCCCACCCATATTGCTCCTATTGGTATTCCTATACATTGGTAGCAAAATGATCCCAAAGATGGAGCTGGAAAAGGGTGATTTACTGAGGAACCCCCTAAAAAAGGGACCTTTTTTCAGAGGACCAAAGAAGAAGATCTTATTTACTTTGAAGTAAATAAGTCAAAAATTATGAGTAGCAGTTGTCCAAGAAAAATATCTGTGATTTATAAATGCTGCCTATATACACAACAGCCTTGTGTACATCATTATTAGTCTCGGTTTGTGGTGCTGACAGACCATCTCTCAGACTTTAACCATAGATTGATTAAATGAATTAGATTAATTGATTGGTATTAATTGATTGGGATTGACATTACACTTACTCACGTGGAGCCCCCTTTGATCGTTTTGGCACATTAGATAGAAATGTTATTATTGTAAATATTGTATATTTGTGGATGTTGGTTGGCCCATAAGGTTACTAATTAATTTTTAAAGCCTAATGGTTTTTTTAAATGTCCTTAACGGTGCCTGCTCCTCTCCAGCCTCACACCTTGTTGCAAAGAGTCAAGTCCTGCGTATCAGACGATGAGGAGGAGAAACTCATGCAGATCACCAGCCTTCATTCACTCAATGCCTTCCTGCTGCCCATCAAAACCGTTGGAGTCCAGGTAAGATGATGTCATCACTGGGAACTGTTCTCGTCAGGTTGAAATGAGTTTAGTCATTGATCTGGGTTTAGGTTTCAGAGCAGAGAGTATTTGTGATGTCCATCGTGTTCTCCTTCAGTTGTCTCTGTTTAACCAACAGATATTGACAATTGAGAAGAAAATGTCCTCTCTGCTCTGAGACCTCAGATCCTGACTCCCCAGTCTGGGCTCTCAGCTCTGTAGTTCAATAGTTGTGGGTGTGTCCTCTGACTTCCTGTCTGCAGCTGGGCTTTTATATTTAACCCTGACCACTAATTATGGGGCAGAGAGAAGAGAGACACACAGACAGGTCTCTCTGTCTGAACTCAGAATACAGAGGTATAAAAAGGTTTTTAGACACTCCACAGAGCTCTACTTTGTGTCAGGGCAGATCTACTAAATATTAAGTTAAGGGTGGTGTGTGATGTGATGGTTTATTTTTTTTGTTTGATTTTGAACAAATTATTGTTATTTGTTGACTTTGGCACTGACCGTGTTAAGAACTTACATTTTAAAAACTGTAAAAAATTAGTTTTTAGTTTTTCTTTTAAACAACAAATTAAAAATCATTATTATGATTGTTGTATGTTTTGTTATTTGTCTGTGTCTGTTTAATGCAGCCACAAAAATTATTTTTATACAAATAATATCTTTCAAAGTTCAAGCGAAAACTTTTCCCACCTCTGAACAGCTGGTCACAGCAACAATGGAAGGAGGAACCATGTTTCCTCTGTTTGTTGTTTTATAAAAAGAAAATCAATAAAAAAAGATCATGTTCGACTTTCTGTCTCTCTCAGGGCGACTGCCGATCCTACAGCTACGTTTGTGGCATCACCAGTAAAGAGTGTCCTCATTGGGAGTCCCTCATGTTCCTGGCCAGACTCATCCCTCGTATGTGCCATAGCATCAACAGGTAACACACTCATGTGCACAGACACAGCCCAGTCGGAGACACTTCCCATTGAAGTGAAGTATACACACAAGCTGACAAAGACTCACTGTGTGCCTGTTTCTCCAGAGTTGTCTACGTGTTCGGGTCTCCTGTGAAGGAGCCACCCACAGACATCACCCCCACCTTCCTGACCACAGGCGTCCTGAGCACACTCAGACAGGCTGACTTTGTAGCTCACTCCATCCTGAGAGAGTCTGGTGAGTCAGTGGTCACTGGACCTTCAGGCGGTCAGTGGTTTAAACACCAACCTGTGGTGGATATAAACTAAAAAATACAGAACAAAAATATCTGCTGCAGCAAATAAACCTTAAAAAAACATGTTTTCCTCAGGGATAATATCAGCCAACGGATATTTTTGATCTGATATATGCAATTACGCAATGTCTGCATTTCGCCCGAAGATGTGTGCCCTAAAATAGTTTTGGGGAAAAACCTGCTGCATGTCAAAGCCAAGGTCACTAGATGGCAGCATTGCAGCTCATTTAATTAATCTCATTTCCATACAGTGTTTCTTACAGATACATTCAATTGAAAGAATTACCAGGTGTTCATCCATATCAGTTCATTTTGGAATGGGAATTAAGTGTTTTGATGTATTGGATATTGGCAAAAAGTTGATATCTAACATCCCTAATAAATATATTGAGGTTAAATGTCACCTCAACTCCAATCAGGTTAGATTATATTGCTAGGCCTATAACGATATGTGTTATCAGAATCAGATGATGCTAGGACAGTGTCAGATATGGGCAAAATTTAACATTGGTCCCACTTTCCATGAAAGTTCATAGTGGTGATGTCACAACATATTAAAACTATAGTATCTCTGTATGGAATTTCACATGCGTACCTCCAGACCAACTGTGTGTTTGAGGAATGTATCACCTCAGATGAAGGCTTGGTTGAAGGCTACTTTGGTTTTGTCAACAGAACTAAGCCATCTGTCTGAGCTTGTCTTAATAGAAATGTCTCTCTGTCACACTCATTATTAGATTACAATGGACTGTGTTTATTCTGATCAGCCAAACACTTGGCAGTAACCAATTGCATTAAGGCGTGTTGGATTAGTCAAATGAACAGAGAGCCAAAAAGAGTGCTCTCTGTACATAGTAAAACAACATCCTCAGGTACTGAGCCCGGCTTAGCTTAATCTAGTAACTCAGTAACTGAACTCATTATTATTCTTAGAAAGACAATTTCCTGCCGGGTTTTTAACAGTTGCCTGCTGGAAGAACAGGGAGGTTTATCATTTTTTTTCCACTAATGCGGCTGTACTGTATGCTTACTCACCTTAACATTAGACAGCCAAAAGGCCTGTTTGATAATATTGGCCAGATATAAGGTTATTTTGTAATGTTTGTAAGAATTGTGTTTTTCTTGAAAAAAATGAAAAGCAGATATTGATGTTAAATCCGATAATAACTTGGATATGGAAAAAAAAATAGCTGTACGTTACAGCAAAAGCCACAAGATGGCAGCATTGCTTTTTATTTTAAATCAACCTCATGTGTTCAGTATTTTATACTGATAAATAAATATTACCAGCAATGTATCGGTATTAGATGGAATCAGAAATGATGTTTTTGCCCAATATCACCAATAAATAAATATTAGAAATTACCTAGTTACAAACAATAGAACAGAGGGATCAAGGTTTGGAATGACTAGAGAGGAAAGAAAAGAAAATTAACTAGGAATTGGAGTTAAAAAAAATAACAATACACTGATAGAGAAGTTTGTATTAGAAGAGAAAATGCAGATTATATAATGATGTAGTTTCTTACTTTGCTTGTTTTTTTTTCCAGGCTACTCTGGTAAGATCAGCCAGATGCCCATCATCTTGACTCCCCTGCACTTTGACCGTGACCCACTGCAGAAGCAGCCGTCCTGCCGGCGGTCTGTGGTGGTCCGCACCTTTATCACCAGCGACTTCATGACCGGCATCCCCGCAACGCCCGGAAACCACATCCCTGAAGAGGTAACGGAGGAGCAGTGTGATTTGAATTTGACATGCTTCCCTCTCCTTTTATCCTTTTCCTAATGTTGGCCGCTATCTTCCTGTTCTCCCTTTAGGTTGTGCTGAAGATGGTGAATGAGATCCAGAAGATCCCAGGCATCTCCAGAGTCATGTATGACCTCACCTCCAAACCACCAGGAACCACAGAGTGGGAGTAGAACCCCTCACCTCGCCATGACGACAGGACACACAATGCACAAATAAACCCCACAGAGATCGATGAGGGCAGGTAACCTGTTGCCCCGCTTCTCTGCTCTTCCTTCCTGACCCCCTGACCTCCCCACCTACTGCTACTCCTGCCCGTCCTCCCTACTCTCTTCAACATTCCCATGGAAGGCAGACCGTACTGTGACGAGCAGGAGCCACCGTGCCGCCGCTCTGCTCCCCTCACCTCCTCTCCCCATCACTCCCCCCCTGGTCTTAATATCTTTGGTGGTAGGGTTCGATTCTTGTTGGTTATTGATAATGTATTGTTATTTTTGGATCCATGTTCTTTCCTCTCTGTGACGATAAAAGACAAACTGCTGCTTAGTGAGGACTGACCTTCAAAGAAAGTAGCACGAAGCTGTGAAAGTTCAGGGCTGGATTGACGACGTGCCTCAGGTTCTGAGCGGGCTGAACAGAAAAATAAAGAGTATCTGACCTGAAGAAGAAGAGCGATTGCAGCAGCAGGAAGAGGATAAGGAGGGTTAGACTCTTCATCCACTGTTCTATGACTTCCCTATCAGATGTTTTATCATTGTAGAATGTTCTCTGCCTGCGACTCCGCGGTCCATCTTTCTCTGTTCATTTTCTCCTCCTGCCTGGATGTCTGAGCTCCGTGGAAGTTTGTCCGGCTGGGAGACGACAAACTTTGTTTTGCCAAAAGTAAAATGTAGGTTGTGGTGTTTGAGGCAGTGCCTGATCTGGTGTTGGAGGAGGTCAGTTTGATGGACACACCTGTACTCTTGTTAGTTTTTTTTTTCTTTCTCTTTTTTTAGTGTCTTTGGCGCGACTTAAGCTCACGAACAGTCAACCATTTCTTCTCATGCTGCAAAATTGTACGCTTTTTATCCCGACGTAAACAAGGCATATCTGAAATATATAATGACATCACTTCCTGTTTGGTTGCTCTCCTGTTGTGTAGTGGCAAATTTAAGTTTTCGTCGTCCATGATTTTTTCACTCCCAGAAACTGAGCGGTGTGTAGAGTCAAAGGATTTCTATGTTGCCATCGCTGTTACTGGTTTGCAGTCCCATTTTTTTTCTGCATTTTCTCTGGAATCTTTCAGTAAATCCTAATCTGTTGAGGTAGGAATTACAGTGCTCAGGTTTAACTGAGCTTCAGAAATGTTGTGCTTTTCCTCATTCCTGCATCCCATGTAGAAGAGATTTCACTGCAGGAATTGGTTTTTCCATTAAAGTCTGACCTGCTAACAGTGTTCTTCCGGATGTTTTTTTTTTTTTCTACTTGCCCCGTGTTGTCCAAAACAGCTTATGAAATATTTCTTGTTGCATATTTTTGTAGTTGAATTTTGTCGTATCATCAATGAAATTAAGTTATGCAATGTTTGTTTCTTCACTTGGACATTTGCTCGTTCTCTTTAGTACTGTGCCTCAAACAAAGCCACTGCATGCAGGTTCAACTCTGACCACATTTGTACGACGGAAAACTGAGCTTTAATAAAGATCTCCATCTGGAAGCTTCACAAATGGCTGTGCTTCTTAGTGTGTCTGCCTTTATCTGATGGACTTCATGATTTTGTTGACCGTGAGTAATTAAAAGTTGTTGGTTTGGTATAATTAATTTGATTTTATTTATTTTTTTAAGAATTCATTAATCCCTCTGGAGTGTTACGGCTCTGCATTTAGCCATCACTGTGAGCATGGGGATCAGTGTGGAAGGGCCATGCTCAGTGCACCTTAGCGGTAACTTGCCGGTAGGAGGGATAGGGGGATTCGAACCGGGGGTTTTCAGACCCAAGTCTGCTTCCTTAACCACTAGATCTCCAACTGCCTGAACTAGGCCACCAACTGCCCACTTTGCTGGAATTGACTGGTTCTGAATTTTTTGTCAAATGCATCAATAATTCTTTCTTTTAGGTTAATCCACATTTTAAAAGGTTTCTCTCCAGATCTGTGTTGCAAAACAATGAACCGATCCGTCACTCAGACTGCACATTTCGCTGCTGTCTTCTTTTGTTCATATATGCTAGTGTTTTGTCAATGAGGATCAAATAATGACATAAAAGTGAAATGCCTGGTTAGTGCTGGCTGCTGTTGTCTCATCAATGTTAGTTCAAAGGTGTGTGTCTGTCCCTGTTGACTGAGAGACAAGAGCAAACAGGTTCAGTCATCCGTCAGCACATACACTCACACACTCCTGGGAGCGTTGCTGATTTTGGAACAGTAGCCATGTCATGCTGTTGTGCACAGATGGTACAAGTTACAACAGGCACTCGTTAATTAACTCCTGGCCTGTGGCACTATGTCGCCTGCAGCTGAAGTGAGGGAGAATAATAAAGTAAATGGTATTTACAGAAAGATTAAAAAATATGAGAAGGTATGACCTGATGTTTCATTTGTTGTTGAGTTAGTCGATAAATAACAGTCTGTTAATGTTTCAGTGGTTCAGGCTCTGTTGATTGAGATACAAATTTTAAGACAGAAATCTAAATTCTTCATAAAAAAAAAACTACTCCAGATGCCACTAAAATCTTTAGAATGAACCACCGCTATACCATGTCTGCGACTCCTTATCCATTGTCTACACCTTTGCCCCTGATTCTGTCTCTGTGCTGTAAACGCCCCCTGGGTGCAGTGTAGGACACCTGTCACACACACTCTTCTCAGGAGCTGTAAGAACTCCATCCACTCCTCTCCGCAGCAGCATAGCATGGAAGCCCGACTTTTCTGGCTGGCATTTTGCGCTCTCTCCTTTCTCTGTAGATGTGCTTCTGCAGGATCCACCTGCAAACTGAAGGCCAAGTTCACACTGAGTGGCTACAAGGATGTGGAAAAGAAGAAGGTGGTCATCGGGGGGATGTTTCCTGTCCACAACCGCATCGCTTCCAGCAACTCCAACACTTCCAGGGCGCCGGTCTCCTCTGCATGTGAAGGGCAAGTTCAACTTTTTTGGATATGTTTTTCTCTTTTATTACTGTTTGGGTTAAATTTCAACTTGTCAGAGTTTTGTCAGATCAGTGGTGATCTTAATATATTGCTTCCTGAGGATAACACTTTAATTCTAACAATGTTTTTGTTCTTCATCGCACTCATTTGTCATTTTTAGGTCTTTCACTTTGTGATTTTACCAAATAAATCATAACAGAGCAGCTTCCCTGCACCTCAGGGACCAATTATCTTCAATACAACAGAGCAGCAGTGTAGCAGTGTTGACTTCAATAACAGTCAGCCTTTTTAACTAAGCTAATTAATAACGTCAGTATTAGTTTTGATGATGTATTGTAATATTTTATCACCCAAATATGATATATTATTGATGGGCAGGTGAGGATTGGGTCGAAGGTGGCAAGAGTGATGGAATTATCAGTCTCAGGTTGTTCATTCATTTTTTTAATTTTGTAGAAAAAATAGCAGAACACAGACATGACACTAGACTTAAGCCATGGCAACTTTCTGGCTTTAAGAAACATTAAATTAATTCAGAAAAAAAGCTGTAGTAGTAGGTGACAGTTGGACTTTTTTAGGCCAAACAGAAAAAAATACTATACTACTACTACTGAGTGACGGACAATACTCCTCATCAACCTGGGTCCATCTTTCTCTGATTGCGTTGCCAGATCAAATTTACAGGTTGGAAAATTGTTACAGTTTTCTTCAACTTCCACCACAGATTTTCCATTGACCTTATGTGTCTTTCTTCAAATCTTCAAATGTCTTCAAAATTATGTGTCGTAATGAATTTTCATCCATCTATCCATCCATCTTTGTCCATTTATCTGGGGCTGACTGCAAGGACAGCAGTCAGAGTGGACATACCCACCCTCCCTTTCCCAGGACTCTTCCTACAGCTTATCTCAGAGCATCCTAAAATGTTTCTAGTCCAGCCAACCTTGCCAGGCACCTCTCAATGGAACGTCTGGAGAGCATTTGATGTAAATGCCCAAGCTACCTCAGCTGACACCTCTGGATGTGGAGTAGCAGCAGCTTAACCACAAGCACCTGAAGCTTCTACCTCTAAAGGAGCACCATGCCACCTTACAGAGAAAGCTAATTTTGGCAGCTACTCTCTGGGATCTCATTCTTTTGGTCAATAAATCTAGTGGTTTGGTTGCCTAGCGCTTAATGCCCCTGGTAGGGTCTTCCAAGGCAGATGTAGGCAACATAGCCACTCCAATAAACTAGATCCTTAATCATAACATTGAAAAAAATCAAGGTTGTCTATGTTTCCTGGACAATGTGTTACATGGTGGCAAGTTCTGTGTCCACAGGCCAGGCCTAGAGACACAAATGGACCCACAATCATGACCTTTCTGCACCACCTGCAGGAAGGTCCACAAGGGGCTGTGGGTGCACCTTGGACAATCCCTGGACAACCACAACCATGTCCTTTCAATAAATAAGTTGAAGTTGAAGTACTTCAAGTTCAGGGCAGTTGGTGGCCTAGTGGTTAAGGAAGCAGACTTGAGCCCTGGTTCGAATCCACCTACCGCTAAGTTACCACTGAGGTCCACTGAGCATGGCACTGTCCCCACTCACAGTCACACTGTCCCCACTCCTTGTCATTGTGAGAATCACAATGCTTGAACATATTCATTTATTGGAAATGAAATGACAGCCATCTGCCCAGGTGATTTCTTACAATTCGGTGACAGATATTGATTCCAGTTTCTTTCCAATTGTTCATCAGTGTCTTGCTGTGCAAAGTGACTTTTTCTGCCCTGAAACCTGATGTCTTCCTTGGCCTACAAGTATGCATGACTTAAACAACTGCCCCATGTTGTTTGTCCACATTTTAAATTTAAAATTGTTTAGACTTTAGACTTTAAACAACCAACATGTTTTTCACCACCACATGAATATTTACCTCCTTTAAGAACTTTGATCCAGAACTTTAATCCACTTTAATCTACAATCCAGGTGTGACTCCTGTTAAATTTCCTTCTGTTTCTGTTCTGACAACCACATCTTTTTTTCTGGATATTTTCCAGTGGTTCTTAAAGCCAGTTGGCATTTGAAAAGACTTTGACTTTTTTTTCTTCAAAATTAAATAAATGAATGAATATCCTCCGAGACTGGTGATTCCATCATTTTTGCCAGACATTGTAGGATAACTTTCTGGAAAGTACAGCACTAGTCAGATTGATCTATGAAATAAAATCTTTGTCTGCTGAACTCCCTCAGGTTTAATTTCCGAACCTTTCGTTGGACTCAGACCATGCTGTTCGCCATAAATGAAATAAACAACAACGACGAGCTGCTCCCCAACACCGACCTGGGTTACGTCATCTATGACTCCTGCTTCACCATCTCCAAGGCAGTGGAGGGAACCCTCACTTACCTAACTGGCCAGGACGAGGCCGTCCCCAACTACCGCTGTGGGGACGGGGCAGCACTCGCAGCTCTGGTGGGGCCTGGTGGCACTGACCTTGCCATCGCCACTGCCAGGATACTGGGACTTTATCACTTCCCACTGGTAGGAAGTGTAGTGTAGCCTAGGTGTTAACAAGCTATATTCCTCGTCAACATCATGACATTCTGCTCTTCTTCAAGGTTAGCTACAGCTCCACTTGTTCCTTCCTGTCCACCAAGTACCAGTTCCCCACCTTTCTGAGGACCATTCCCAATGACGTGCATCAATCTGCAGCCATGGCCCAGATGGTCCTCCACTTTGGCTGGACCTGGGTGGGCACCATTGCCGCAGACGACGATTATGGCAAATATGGTATCAAAGACTTTAAAGAACAAGTGGAAGAAGCTGGGGTCTGCATCTCCTTCTCCGAGACCCTGCCTAAGGTTCTCCTCCCTCCCTCTCCGGATCATTCTCTCCTGTGTCTGACAGATTTTTTACTAATCTGGTGAAACTGGTGTCCTATTTACAGACAGAGTCACCTGAAGACATCCAGCGCATCGTTGACACCATCATTGAATCCACGGCCAAGATCATCGTGGTCTTCTCTTCTGATGTCGACTTCAGTCCACTCCTGGTGGAGCTTCTGCGCCACAATGTCACCAACCGGACCTGGATTGCCAGTGAGGCCTGGATCACCTCTGCACTCATTAACCAGCCTGAGGTTCAGTCATGGAATAACTGATAGGGGAAGGGAGTGTTAGAAGAGTTTGTCCTACATACATATTCCCGGTCTGATCCAGGTGGGTCCACTGCTGGGCGGAACCCTTGGTTTTGGTGTGAAGAAAGCCGACATCCCTGATCTTCAGCGCCACTTACTGGACCTGGACCCCTATGATGATGAGCTCAGTGAGGAATTCTGGGAGACGGTGAGTTCATCAAAAGAAGACGTTTGCACATGTCTTTTGTATTAATCAAAGTGTCTCTTTGTGGGTGCGGGCTCCTCCACAGGCTCCTTGTGTCTCATGGTTGCTCTTTCTCCTCTGCCGTCCCGGCTCCTACTAATATAGGGAGAAATTCCATTACTCAAAGTGAGCGCTATCCACTGCCCCATCCCCACCGTGACATCACAGAATCTTTAAATCAGGACTTTGACTTGGCCACTTCAAAACTCCTTTTGCCAGCCAGAAGTGGACTTGTTCCCTTGTTCCCTTGTTCCCGGACTTGAGCAATTGAGTTTGTACAAACTGATGCCCCGTTGTTCTCCTTTGGGATACAGGATGGTCTTGGTTCAGAGGCAGCAATGCAGGCCTGGAACCCCAATGTCCTTTTCTCCAAATACTGTGCAATTTTTTATCTCAGGTCATGGTTCTTTGCATGTCGTTCTCGGCTCTTTTGTGACTTCCTGAGTCCGTCTTCCCTCATTTGTGGATAATGGCTCTGACAGTAGTAGTAGTTTACTAAAGAAAATTCCCATGTAAACTTTTCCAGTCTGATTAACGTCAATCTACATCGGATGCCCCCTAGATGCCTCCTATGTTTGGGTCATGTCCCACTGGGAGGAGACCCAGAGGAAGACCTAGGACACGCTGGAGCGACTATGTTGCCCGGCTGGCCTGGGAACGCCTTGGGATCCTCCCAGATGAGCTGGAGGAAGTGTCTAGGGAGAGGGAAGTTTGGGTATCCCTCCTCCGAATGTTGCCCCCGCAACCCGGCTCCAGATAAGCGGATGAAGGTGGATGGATGGATGGATTAATGTCAATCACCTTATTCTAATTTGGTTGTGAATTTCTTTTTTGGATTGTGGCATGATCTGTTTGTTTTTGTGATATTGTGGCCTCCTTCACTTTGTCTGACAGATTCTACAAATGCCGTGGGAACGAGGTTTGTGTGGAGCCTGTGAAATACAACTCAGCTTTGTATTTACTAATGTTTGTAAATCTAATAAAATATCTGTTCTTCCTTTAGGCCTTTGACTGCACCCTAAACCCAGTCAGAGCCATGACGTCCAAACAGAAGGTTGCCAACCAAACCCTCACCCGCACAGAGAGAGAGGCTGCAGTGAAGTTCTGCACCGGAACCGAGTCTCTGTCAAAACTTAGCAACACCTACTCTGACGTGTCGCAGCTACGGATCACCTACAGGTCGGGTGGGACACTGAGGATCATTGATGACGATGGTTATGATGTTGATGGTTATCATCATTATCTTTTTTCCATCGTTTCCCCTTTTCTCTGACAGTGTGTATAAAGCAGTGTACGCTGTGGCCAACGCCTTACACAACCTGGAGCATTGTGTAGAAGGACAAGGACCGTTCAAAGGGAAGAGTTGTGCTGACATCACTAAATTCGAGCCCTGGCAGGTACTCAAGGATTGGACCAAAAAGAACTGACTTGCACCACCTCCTCTTCTCTCATCTTGCCTTCTCTCCCCCATCTCTTCTCCCCTTGTCTCCTCCTTGTTTCTCTCTTCTTCTACTCTCCTTCCACTTCCTCTTCTCTTCCTACCCCTCTCTTCTTCTCCTGTCTCCCCTTTTCTCCTCCCACCTTCCCTGATCACCTACTCTCGTCCTCTCCCCAACTGATCTCTTCTCCCCACATCCCCTCGTCCCACGTCCTCTTCTCCCTTCCGGCTATCCTTCTCTTTTCCTCTTTCCTCTTCCCTCTCTTCTCACCTCCTGCCACCTCCCCATCTTTCGTCCTCTTCTCTTTCCACCTTCTCTTCAGCTGATGTACTACATGAAGCACGCCCGCTTCATCGTTCCACATACTAAAGAAGAGATTTACTTTGATGATGGCGACGCGGAGGGCTACTATGACATCATAAACTGGCAGGTGAACAGTGGCGGTCAGATATCCTTCGTCACCGTGGGTCAGTATAACGCCTCTGCAGATGACAGGATGACCATCGCCAACAACTCTATCTTCTGGAACAACGAGGTTCTGGAGGTCAGAGGATTATAGATCAGGATTAATTATATGAGATTATTCTGACCTGGACACTGTTCTGTAAAGACATTCTGTGGTTGATATTGGTACTACATCTGTATTGCCTCTATTGCAGCCCCCTCGATCAGTGTGCAGTGAAAACTGTCAACCCGGCACTAGGAAAGGGATCCGCCAGGGGGAGCCAGTGTGCTGCTTTGACTGTATTCCCTGTGCTGATGGAGAGATCAGCAACTCCACCAGTCAGTCAGCGTCATTACACCTGAGCCTTAGCTTTGATACGCAGCAGTTCTCACCCCCTGTGTTTTCTGATAGATGCTCGTGAATGCGTCCTGTGTGGAGAAGACGATTGGTCCAATGAAGCCCATGACACCTGCATTCCCAAAATCATTGAGTTCCTGTCGTATGCAGAGGCCCTGGGAATCACACTTATTGCACTGAGTGCAACTGGAGCATTGATCACCATCATTGTGGGGGTAACAGTAACACAAGAGATGGAACTCCAGTCCCAAATGGACAACAGGAATTTAATGTCGGTTTCTTTAAATATTTACAATAGATCACAACATTATTTGTTTAACTTAAAACACTTATCAGAGTTATTGAGAATGTCTGGTGATAGCTACAAACTATTATTGGTTTTTATCTCAGCAATATAATTTAATTTTGCTTTGTTTTGCCAAATGATATGTATCCTGAAAATAATTTGTGGAATAAATCGCTGTAAGTTAAAACAAGGTCACTAGATGGCAGCATTGCAGCTCATTTCATTAATTCCATACATTGTTGCTTGGTCTACATCAGTTTATATTGGAAATTAATGCTGTTGAAGGAGTATCAATATCCTCTTTTACATTTGCGAACATTTGTGATTTTCTTTTTCCCTAGGTGGTGTTCTTCATTAACATCAACACTCCCATGGTGAAGGCCAATGATGCTCTTCTGAGCTTCTCTCTGATCTTCTCACTTGTGGTGACCTTTCTCTCCTCCATTGTCTTTCTGGGTGAGCCTCAGGAGTGGAACTGCATGACAAGCCAAGTGGGCCTGGCTTTGGGCTTTGCCATTGCTCTGTCCTCTATCATGGGTGGGTGGTCCTCAGAACACCTTACCTCAGTTTGGGGAATACCACCCTAACTCTCTTCTCTTTTCTACCTTCAGCCAAGGCAGCAGTGTTGATGCTCAGGGCCCGCTTCTTGAAGAGGCTCCGGGCCCGAGCTAAGGCTGCGGCTAAAGCTGCCAAAGAGGCAGCCATTGCTGCGGCCAGTGGCGATGGACCAGACGTTATTGTCACTAACACAGTCAACAACAATGACGCCAATGTTCTTGATGAACTAGAGGTTGACGTTCTTACAGCTGTCCACCAGAGGGTGATAGTCGCTGGTGCCATATTAATACAGGTAGAGTACCTTTCTAGAGCGTGGAGGCTGTGGTAAAAAAAAAAAGTTGATGACGTCATAGTGATTCTTTCATTTTTTTACCTGCAGGCCATCCTGTGTACAGTGTGGCTCATCGTCTTTCCTCCTCATCCCTTCAAGAACACCAAGACCCAGGTGGACTACATCTACCTGCAGTGTGCTAGGGGCTCTGATGTCCTCATGTGCATTGTCTTTG
Source organism: Paraplagusia blochii (assembly GCA_016785265.1). Lineage (NCBI taxonomy): Eukaryota > Metazoa > Chordata > Actinopteri > Pleuronectiformes > Cynoglossidae > Paraplagusia > Paraplagusia blochii. The sequence goes on from JAFBJS010005440.1 coordinate 486,496, forward strand.
GGTACGATGTCCTGCTGGCCTTTATCGCCTTCATTCTGTCCTTCCTAGCAAGAAAGCTGGAGGACAACGCCAGGTAGGAAGCACCTGTATGACAGACATAATAATATAGACATAATAATACAATAGAGTTACTGGTACCTGTGTGTTAGACGAGTCAATAAAGAGAGAAAGACCTTTGAATATTTACAACTGGTCTGCCTAAAGAGGGAAAGACAGATTGTAAAGACAGTGCTGGTCAACATGAGGAACTACTACTAAAAAAAGAGAATTCTCTGAATTCTCTAAAACAAAGTTTTTCAAATTACTGGACACCAACCTTTCTAGATTTTTTGCTACATGAGGAATTACTGGGCACTCATCGGTGCTCGTCCTCTCACCTGATCAGAGGTCACCTGACAGGCCCCACCACTCCCCCTCTGTCTCACTCTCTCAGTGAGAGGAATGACAAAGTTTACCAATAGACCAAGGTCCTCATATTTCATGTTCTGGAAATGATATATGTGTCAAATTAAAAAAAAACAACCAAGCAAAGGTCAAAATGATTGCCATGGATTATGTGCAGTGAATGTAGCACTTATATTTGCTATATAGCAACAACTATCTTCTTTTCTTGGTCTTCAGTGCCAATAGGGTAGAGTCTTTGAACTATGTTGATTATAATGTCATGAATCAGACAGAACGTTTTCAGAGGAGGAGTCCTCTACATCTTCTTCTCTGAAAGCGTTCCGTCATTTAGTCTGCAGCAGCAGCTCTCTGTCTCTTAATGGGGATGGACAGTGATTTTAGGTGCTACAATAACATGAATATTCAATGTGTGTGTTAAAATCTACATTTGTGTTATTTATTTATTAGTTAGTTGTTTAACAGGGAGACAGAGTCACCTGCAGAGAATCTTTGAGAGTGTTTTGTCTCAAGAATGTTTGCTCCATGCTGCCATTGCTCCAGGGAAAGAATAAGATGGAGGATGAAGGCTGAGAGAGTGAAACAAGACTGAGGCTGAGGGGGTGAGACAGAGGACGAATGCTGGGGCTGACCTGGGATCAGGATAAGTGTCAGGCTTAGAAGTTTGAACATGTTACTTGGTCCTTGATCCTTGCAGTCCGGTTAAAATGGCAAAAAAGTAGCTCATGCCTCACAATAACGTCACAGAGCTGATAGGTCAGGGCCCCACTGTGTGTATATATATATATATGGTATACATACATAAACCCCACAAAGTGAGATGTAGTTTGTCCAGTGTTTGGCTCCAACCAATTGTACATGTTGCTCGGCTGTATGTTTCAGAGAGGGTAAGTCACTGACCTTCAGCCTCCTAGTCTTCTTCATCGTATGGATCGCCTTCGTCCCGGCCTACCTCAGCACAGTGGGAAAGTTCATGGTGGCGGTCCAGATATTTGCCATCTTGGCCTCTAGCCTGGGCATGCTAATCTGCATCTTCCTGCCCAAGTGCTACGTCATACTAGTGAAAGCTGAACGCAACACAGAGGAGATGATGAAACCCAGACCCAAACCTCGGGACGGCTCCTCCACTGGAACCTCGGCCTCCCTAGCTACAGTCGGCACTGATGTCAACGCTACCACAGTAACTACTGCAATTGATTAGAAAACAAAATAAGTGAACCAAAATAAACCAAACCAAAAAAGAAGACAATCGTTGTCCAACTGACTCTGTTCCTGATGTTTCTATTTACGATTTTTACTTCTCTCAGAAATGTGATTTACTCAGAGTCTATATTTGTACTGATTATTTAATAATTGATTGAGCCAAAAGTGGTCGTGACCCACTAGTTGAGATCAGCGATATCAAGATGTCTGTCAAACATAACAAATTGTTATGCTACTAATGAACCTGGCGTAAATCTGATTGTGATCATTATATTTGGGGTTATTTTATCTATATTCTAAATGACCTTAAGTTCTTCACTGTGAAAAACAATGTAGTGTAATAAAATATATAGTAACAACTGCCTAACCTCTTTGTCCTCCTTAAATCATTCAGTCCTTTCTTCACAGTTTAACTCAAATCAAAGCATTGCCAATATCGATCTTTTCTCCTTAACTTTTCAGTTAAACATTGTTGTTAGTCCAGGGGTGGGCAAACTAAGGCCCGGCGGCCACATGCGGCCCGTTGAGCCTTTTAATGCGGCCCGCCATCCCTGTCCAAATTAAATAATTTATTTTTATTATAATTAAACTTCCGACTTTTCCCTACAATGCCTGCGTTTCCCCAGTAGATGACACAATAAAGGCTATTAGAAATGAAGTATTTTGGGTTTGATACATGACTTGCCATTTATCTTAGCTTACACGAACGCTCCATCTCTCTGCTCTTGACTCGGCCCCGTGTCCAATTTTAGGAGAAATTGTGGCCCGCAGGTCAAAAAGTTTGTCCACCCCTGTGTTAGTCCTTCTGTTCAGTGACACTCAAAAATCTTTTCTGTAGGAATGTGCAGTGATATTTGTCAGTTGTAATTACTTGATGTTGGTGAGATCAATATCAGCTTTTTCAGTATCGGTCAATATTGTTATTTGAAAATTAAACTTTGGACAGTAGCAAATGTTAATATTGGACACTCCAACTTTTCTTGGTTATCTGTTCTGCAAATGGCACATACAGTACTGTACCCCCTAATGGCCATGTCGTGTACTGACCTATATTCATTGTGAAAATAAACTGCATGTTGTTGTGCTTAGTTCTATTTATAGTTGTATTTTTTTGGTGAAATACTACAGTTGTCGTGAACACGACCTTTTTGAGACATCTGCTCCTTGTGGGGACACTTGGTCCTAATGGAGAATTTTGTGGTTGCACCTGGTCATGGTTGGGACACTTAATTCTTGTGGAGACAACTTGTTTTTGCGGGAAAACCTGGTCTTTGTGGATGCACCTTGTCCTTGCGGGGTCACTTGGTCCTAGTGGAGACACTTGCTCCTTGTAGACACCATAGGCGTAGCCACGGGTGGCCCGGGCCCACCCACTTGTCAGTCAGGCCCACCCAATCCAATGAGAAAGCTGCTCAAACTTGGCTATAATACTTTGGGGTTGGCCCACCCTAATTATTTCGGGGTCCACCCATCTTAAGGGGTCTGGCCACGTCCCAGGTAGACACACCTGGTTTTTGTGGGTTCATCTGGTCCTGGTGGGGACAATTAGATTTTGTTAAGAAACCTGGTCCTTGTGGTGACACTAGGTCCTTGGGGAAACACCTGGTCCTGGTGGGTGCACCTGGTCCTCATGTGTACATATAGTCCCTTATGGTACTAGAGTACTAAGTCTGTGTCTAGAGCAGGCATTGGCAAACTAAGGCAGACTACGGTTCAGTTTGGTAATCCAGCCCACCAAACTTGTCCAACTTATGTAATTGTTTTTTTCCCTGCAGTATCTACATTTTCCCTTTAAATGGTGCAAAGAATGCCCTTCTGCCTGAGGAACGGCGGGTCAGTCAGAACATGTCACATTCACCGCTGGTATCCATGACAACAAACTGGCGTTGTCATCTTTTCTGCTCAAACCTCATCCCAGTTTTTGGTTTCATTATTTTTCAATCATGCGCACCCCCTAGTGGCAGTTGGAGAGCACGTGACGTAAATAATTCAACAATTACTGTATGCATGTGTCGGTGGTTTGAAGAGTACTGACAACACTGTTTCCCTTCTCACTCGCCAGTTTCACACTACATCTGTGAACTTTGTAAATCCAGTGCAGCCAGGAACACATCTGAGTGTCAGCGTCCACGGTGACGTCACTCCCACCCGGACCCTCGTACTGGGAGCACACCGATCGGCAGCTCTTATTTCTGCTGTGAATAATTAAGGTGAGACGCTCCATCACTGATTTATTCACTTGACCTCAGTGGATACCGATCTGCTGCTATCTGCTCCCATATCTGGACACTCGTCTGTCCACTCAGCTATAGTGAGCTGGTTGAGAAAATCAGTTAAAACACCAGGGTAACCTGACAAGTGACAGCTTTAGTTTTCAATCCTATTTGAAGAACAGAGGAACAAAAAATTTCATCTGGAAATACCCGCTTATTCCCTTGATACTTCTGTAAACCAGTGGTGGGACATGAGGGCCAGCAAAACCTTCTCTGCTAGCCCAAACATACCAGAAAAACACACAATCATAAATATCTTTAAATAAAACAATTATTTATTTCATATTAATATGAAATAAATAATAGTAAATAAACTAATATTTTTACATTTAAAAAGTTGGTAAGTTTAAATGTAAATAAACTTTATAGCTAGTTAAATTTACATGAAATCTGCCAGTAATTGAGTGGACACAGCCCGTTCACAGACCAATCATCTTGTGAGATTGCGATGCCAGGGCCTTCCAGCTGGCCCACGTAGGTTGGATAAGCTCTCCAGGGACTCTTGTTTGATTTTCCTCAACTGAAAACAGAACTGACTCCCGCTGATCTCCTTGATTTTCATTGGATCAAAAATCCGAGTGAGGGTTTGGGGAGACCTTATGCATGGGCACGTTGGGCTGTATCCAGAGCTGTGTCCACTGCTTCTGTTGAACGCTCCTTCTCGGCATTGAAGCATCTAAAAACGTATGGCAGAAATATGATCATATAGACGTGGCTTTCAGCATTAGCCTCAGAATAGACTTGATGATGGATCTGAAAAAGATAAATTGGTTGATGGAGTCATTGTAGTTTTTTGGAAGAAAGAAAGAAGGATGAATTTACTTTTAAAAAACGGGGCAAGGTATGGAGCCGGTTAATTTTTTAAAATGTCGATATGCTGGCATCGAATCCCCAAACGTAGTGGGGATGAAACAATTTATCAACCACTACGGCAATCAGTCAAATCAGTCAAAAATACTAAGAATAATTTATTTTAAATGCTCTGGAAATTAAGTGTTGCTTGACTAGCCCAAGGGTGATATGATGTATATGTGTGGATTCTCAGGTCCTGGTGTCATACTGATGTCATTATAATTTGACGTCATAAAACTGCGGTTAAAATATATGGCTCAGCAGTGTTAATAACAGATATTAGACAAATTTGCCTTACATGCAAAAAGTGTGGGGTTCAACTGGAAACAACATACTCAACAGCGCCTTCTGTGGCAGCACTAGTTAAAATAAACTAAACTGTGGGAAAAACAAGCACCAACACACACACAAACATATACATGTATGTCTTTATATTTATATCTATATATTATTGCATATTGTTTAATGTTTGAATATTTACCAGAAATTTACTTATACAGTATGTATACAAAAATTTTGAATATAAATGCAATTTTTTAAATATATAAAATAACTGAATAAATATATACAGAAATATATTTATATTTTAATTGATACACAAAAATATATTTACAGAAAGTGATGAAAAGTATATTAAATAACTGTATACATATACACTGATAATCAGCGTGAATTTATATATATATATACATATATACTCTCTCTCTATACAAACATATACTATATATACATATATACATTATATATATACACACACTGCGTTCCAAATTATTATGCAGAAAGTGTTCACCAGTGGTACAGTAAGATTTTTTGTTTCAGTTTAAACTCATGAATGGTAATGTGTATCATGGCTCTGTTTATCACTGAAACCAATTGAAGACACCTGTGCTAATTAGTTTGGCAGGTGAGTCCAATTAAAGAGGAGACTACTAAAGAAGGTCGTTCCACATTATTAAGCAGGCTACCATTTTCAACCAAGATGGACAAGAAGAAGGACCTTTTGGCTGCTGAAAAGCATCATAGAGTTGAATGTTTGGGTCAAGGAATGACAACAATCAAAATTGCTTAGAAACTTCATCGTGATCATCGCACTATCAAGAAGTATGTAGCTGATTCAGAGCACACACGTGTGTGTGCTGATAAAGAAAAATCTAGGACTCTTTCTAACAGGCAAATATGTTTGATCAAAAGAGCAGCTGTAAAAATGTCCCATCACAGTAGCAGACAAGTTTTTGAAGCTGCTGGTGCCCCCAACATGCCCCGGACAACAAGATGCAGGGTCCTCCAGGGGTTTGCAGCTGTGCGTAAGCCATTGTTTCGACCTCACTATCCACTGTACACAAACTTATGGTGTGGCCCCCATCCTCCCCTGACCTCAACCCTATTGAGAACCTTTGGAGCATCATCAAGAGAAGTGTTTATGATGGTGAGAGGCAGTTCACATCTCAACAATAGCTCTGGGAGGCTATTCTGTCCTCGTGCAAGGCTGTTCCAGCAGATACTATCCAAAAACTGACAAATTCAAAGTATGGAATACTTGAGAAGTTCCTTTTCGACGAGGTATGTACAAATGTGACTTTGCTTGTGATAATGTTTCGATTTAAGTAGTGCTTGATTTCAGTTACATTTCAGTCAGACATGACCTGCTAATGTTTAGAATTTCACACATAACCATTTTTTGTTCTTTTTTACAATTGTGTCTGGAAACTCAATTGCATAATAATTTGGTACACACATTTTTGTGATTTTTATTTATTTTTTCATTTTTTTATATAAAAATATGCTCAAATGGTTAGTGACTGGAAAATCATGAGGACTGTCATTCGTAAAGATAATTTTGGAAAATATGATTTGTATAATAATTTGGAACGCAGTGCATATTAACTTGGTACAAATCAGAGGTGATCCACAGTCAGTAGAAAATAAACAGCTACAGTGTATCTGTCACACTCCACTGACACTGGATCAGAACACACTGACCAGAGACCAAAACAAACTGAAGTTATATAATGTGAATTTCAGACAGAACTGCTGTTTTTCCTGCCACTCTGGCACCATTGATGTCTAAGAGAACGAGAAAGACAGAGTAAACAAACAAAAGTGTGAATATATATAAGGAATGTTTGAATACATAATATATAAGTGCGAAAGGCTCTTGCTGTTGTGTCATTGTCTTTGTTTTTATATTGACCTTAACCCAGACCGTTCCTGTTAATTACTGGTCTTATTTTTACGACAAGTATGTGTGAACTTTGGCAGAGAAGGAACGACATGCTCTAAATCTGTCCTCACACATGTCACACCCCGCTGTTCAACAGGGTTGCGGGTTGAAATCCTGTTACGGTCTGTAAAGGTGTAAATCTGCGTCTCCCACGATGGCAGAGAGCTGATGTCAAGATGGATGGCATTAAGACACAGAGATTGTGAAGCAGTCTGAGGGTCGGCTAAAGATAGAGTCTGAAACAAGCATTTGCTCCGTGAGAAGGAAGGGACCAAGGCTGCCCCCTGCTGGAATGGTCAGCACTACAGGAAATAATCATAAAATCATTTTCAGTAAAGATCCCCGTAGAAATTTTGTACACGACAATACTTGACAGAAATGTTGAGAACCTGATATGTAACCGTTGAGTTCTTGACAGAAATGTTGAGCATCTGGCAATTTTTCCATATCCAGTCTGGAATATTGAAATAGCCTTTAGCCATTAGCCAGTACTCCTTTCCTTGACAATGTCTGTCTTTATTATAGGCTGTGTTTGTGTACGTGCATGCGCACGTGCACACATTGTGGACACCCTGGCATGTTCTCTCCCTCCCTTAAGCAATGTGATGAGAAGGGAAACCAGGATCTTGTTTCAGACTGGATGAGACTATAAAAGAGCAGAGAGCACACACAGTCTTCACACACTGACACAAACACACACCAGGAAACACAAACAGACAGGGGGACCTGGACCTAGACCTCAGTTTACTGGACCATCAGTTACCTGTACCATCAGTGATCTGGACTCATTTTCTGCATGAGGAGAGGTGAAGATCTAAAGACTCTTGAGTGACAATTGCCCCCCTCCTGCCCCCCTCCTCCAGTGCTGGGGTGATGTTGGCTGCTCGGAGCGGTGGCGTGGGTGGGCCACACCAACCTTTTCACCGTAAACACTCCGTTGTCTCTCTGAGTGGGGCCAAGGCCCACCGTAACTCCCAGGATGCCAGGCGCAGTTCCTCCGCTGCCAAGCAGGCGGCGCACAACAGGCAGAAGGCCACGCTGATCAGGGAGATGGAGACCACATGGTACCTGAAGATGTATGGCCTGGGGAAGGAGGAGTCCGTGGCCAACCAGACGGGAATGCTCTACAGGTCAGAACTGCAGGGGACGATCTGGGGTTGGTGACGGCAAAACACTATCTGCTGGGTTCGTTGGTTAGTCAGTTAGTTCGCTGGTTGTTTCTTAGTTACTTAATTAGTTGACCATTAGTTAGTTTTGTTTTGTATGTATTTTGTTAGTAATTTAGTTAGCTCTTTTGGTTAGTTGGTCGGTTATTAGGTGAGTAAGTTAGTTGGTTACTGAGCCAGTTGGTTAGCTTGTTAGTTGGTTATTTTGTGGTTTTGTTTTGGTTGATAAGTAAGTGAGTGTTTTGATGGTCATTTACTTATTTAGGTTGTTGTCTTTTGTTAGTTAGTGTTAGATTTCAGTGGTGTATTGTAGGTTTCGCATTTGTTACCCCACATTTGACAATTCACATACATCTTAACACCCTCTCTAGAAGTCCCATGGTGTTTTCAACAACACCTATGGCCTTTGTCTCCCTCAAATTCACATCTGACTTCCTTCCCCATCCGATCGCCTGGTGTTTTCATCAACACCTACAGTCTCTGGTAACCTCAACCAGAGTAGTAATACATAATTGTTTGTATTACTCTTTTTTGTACTTCTTTTATCCAACTCATGTTCGTTGCTGTTCTGCTGCTGGAACTGTAATTTCCCGAGGGATACTCCTGAGGGAATAATAAAGTTCTGTCTGTCTGTCTGTCTGTCTGTCTGTCTGTCTGTCTGTCTGTCTGTCTGTCTGTCTGTCTATCTATCTATCTATTACAGGTTTGTCCTTAGAACAAGGGTTATAATGATTTGGCATTATAAATAAATAAAGTTGTAGTTGTACTGTATCTGCCAAAGATGTTGCTAGACCATAATACACAATAGCGTCACAGGATGGCAACCATCCAATCAACCATGCGTAGACAATATCAATAATATGATTGGTCACCAAAGACCCAAGTCCCATTGGATCCACATGTGACTGACACCCACAAAGTTGAGGAACCACTCCCCCCATATAGGTATAAAATTGTAAGTTTGACTAGTAAATTCTGAAAGTATTTATCAAAGAAAGTATTTTATCAAAGAAATTATTCCAGTTGAATACTTTAACTGTGTTGTTTTTGAGTGAACTGTATTTTTGGGTGTTTTTGTTATTAAACAAATTGACCATACATTCACTTCTTCGCCTGGACCATATTCTTCTATTTTTGGTGCTGTGACCGTGGATTGGAAGAAACCTTCTTTGAGACCTGGTTTCTCCAAGTGGTGCGGTGATCCACCCAAATCTTTCAATAGTTAGTTATTCATTTTGTTAGTTAGTTGGTTGGGTGGTACTGTCAGTGGCCACTGGTTAAAGACAAAAACAATAGGACATATTTTTTTTTGTGATGCAATGCTGCTGCCAGGTGACCTGCAGTGGCAGTGTAGGGTATTGTGTGTACCGGTAGATATAAAGTTGCAGTTGAACGTCTCATAGTCACTACCGTGATCTGTAAGTGAAATGGGACAAAGGTAAAAATACACAGAACATTCTAAGCAAGAAAATTCAATCTATGACCTGCGGGCCAGATAAGGCCCCTCTGGCCTTTTAATCTGGCCCTCCAACCTTGACTAAAATATATTATTATTGATGTTATTGTTATACTTTTGTAATTTCTCTACATTTCCAGAAAGTTTGCCCAAGGCTGGTTAGGTAAGATGCGTTTACTACAATGAATGTCGTTAAATAGATACACAATTATTATTAATATTATCATCATCATCACTTTCATAGCTAGTAGTACTTCCTACTGTCCACCTACTGGATGATACTGCTCTACTGACCACACCCCCCTTTGCCCCATTTACACCTCCCATCTGTAAATGATGAGTGTGTGTGTGATTGATTAGTCAATTTTTTTGGTCAGGTCTATAAATGCTGGGAGGCCGTTGCCCCCCCCCTACATCCCCTGCGTGTCACAGGAGTCACGGCGACCATGGTTGACTCCGCCTCACAGCTGTGTCACATGATCCTGCAGTGACAGCTGACATCCGTGTCCAACTGTGTTGATGTCTTGAACGCCATGGTGAAGAAACATTGGGGGGTGGTGGGTTGAATTAGAGTGTGAGGTCCAGTCCCTGTGACCGACAGCCGTGACAACCATATCCATCCCAGCCATGATGTATGGATTAGGGACACTAGGAATAGGTAGAAGACAAGAGACAGAGCTGGTAGCAGAGTTAAAGATGCTGAGATTCTCTTTGGGGGTGACAAGGATCGACAGGATCGGGAACGAGGTAATCAGGGGGACAACACAGGAAAGTTTGGAGAAAAAGCTAGATAAGCCAGATTAAGATGGTTTGGACATGTTCAGAGGAGGGACAGTGATTATATTGGGAGAAGAATGCTAGACATGGAGCTACCAGGTAAGAGACGAAGAGGAAGGCCAAAGAGGAGATTCATGGATGCGGTGAGGGAGGACATGGAGATGGTTGGAGTTGGAGTTGAGGATGCGGAGGACAGGGTGAGATGGAAATTGTTGACTCGCTGTAGCAACCACTGAAAAACCGGACAAGCCGAAAGGAAAAGAAGAAGGGATAGTCGATTTTTAATTTTTCCGATACTGATATACTGTATGCCGTCAACATCTGATAATCCTATGTGTGGTTCCAGTCAATCTGTCAAAAACAGGAGGAAAAACACCAGGGCAACAGGCCATTGTAGGTTTCTTGAAAACTCTTCAACTCTACATCCAAGAGGCTTCTTCAGTTCTTAAATGAAATAACTATAAGTGGATTGAATGTCCTTAAAAACTATGAACCTACTGCAGACCTACCAGATTAACAGAATTGTCATCAAGTGCATGTACATGGGATTAGAGCAGGAACCACAGTTTGACCCTCCCTGTGATCTTTAAAAATCTATTCCTTGGAGAATTATGCACACAGCTCACAACAGTCAGAAGAACCAGTTTGGGGGATTTTGGAGAACTGGCACCAGTCTCTCCTCATCCATCTCTGTCTCTCATATGACCCACCCTCCTCTATCCTGATTACCTGATGTGTTACACCTGCTGTTACACCTGCGACCCCCCCTAAACGAAAACTTTTAGGAGAACTCCTCATTGTTCAGTCTGTCTATAGTTTGGTGCTAGTCATTGTCTCCTTTACCGTTTTCACATTGGCACTTAATTCGGTATTCGCTGCTACGCGAAGCCAGTTTTGCTCCCCGTTTGCGTTCACATTACAAACTAACAACAAACAAACATTCGCTCCTCAACTAATGTGCATTAACTAATCCACCTCTAGTTGGGGGTTTCGATACCGAATTAACTCATACGAGTGTAAAGCAATAAAAAGTAAAACGGTTGTCGCTCCCCACGTGTGTATGAACACGACAGCACCCGTATTTGTTTAACAAGCTCGTAAAATGCTACAGGAGCGGCTCATCTCCTTGTCAACCGCTAAATGTTGCTGCATTATTAGGAACAGGATTACAAAACACTTCCTCATATTTTTTCTCCTTATCTTCTTCATTCTTTCTTTGTGTCTCCTTCTTATCACTTTCATACGTTGCCTTGATCTTTCTTTAACCTGCTCCATTTCTTCCTCAAAATTGCATGTGCGTTTGTTGACAGAATCCATGTTGAATAAAACCGCATATTAACGAG
>JAFBJS010005440.1:498209-529063 GCA_016785265.1 Paraplagusia blochii
GACTAATGCGCATTCGCTCCCTTATTGTGTGTGAATGCAAAGCGGGTATGGAATGCGCAGCGAATACCAAATTAAACTGAATGTGAATGCAAAGTGAATCGAATGCGGATCAATTAATACGGGATCGAATCTCAAATTACCTACTTCGGTATTCGATTCCGAATTGAATGAGAAAACGGTGCTTGTCCACCCCTGGTCTCTGGTTTCAGAGATCCCTAACAGGCAGTCTTTAGTTTTAGGTTGTTTCCTTTTTTTGTTTTTATTCTCTCTTTTTTTGGGGGGGAAGAACAATCTGTTAATCATGGGCCAACAAGCTAACTTTTGCAGCCAAATTTAACCCCTAATGTGGATCTCATGAAATCCATCTGATATCTGGGTATAACAAGACGATGACACATAAACAAAGACTTTCAAGTGTTTAAAAATACATTATATACTATGATTACAGGTACAGATACAGGTACCGCAATGTGGTGTCCTAAAAAACAACAGTACTATAGTTCTACTGTACTACAGTAAAATAATGATCCAAGTACTACAAGTATCATAGCGCTACTATAGAAATACAGTTCAGTAATACAGCACAATAGCACTACAACTATTATAATTACTACAGTTTTATCACACTACAGTACTAAAGAAATACAGTTCTACAGTACAGCACTACAAGTACTGTAACACCACAGCACTACATTTCTACAGTACTACAAGTACTACAATACTAGTAATAATCATAGTAAAGTTTTACTGTTCGTTTAACATTAGTTATTGTTTCTCTTCTGATCAATTTTACATTTCTTATTAGTTGGTGATAAACCTTTCATCATAGAGTGAAAGGCTGTAGTGAGCTCTGATTGGCTGAAATCATAACATCTGAGAGAAAACTGTCCAACTGATGTCCTCCTGTGACCAGCTGAATCATGTTTCCTTCAAATACAAGAGACGCAGAGTGGGAACATGATCTGTTGGCATTGAGAACAAAAAAAAAAGACTGTAGTGAAGAGAGTAGTACTGGCAGTAGTAACAATTGTAGTACAGGCTATAGCAATGACTGTACTATACTAGCTGTAGTAATGACTGTAGTAAAGAATGTTATTATGTCTGTGTTCTGCTGCACACTTCTCCCAGGCCTCAAATCCTGCAGATTGTCCAGAATGCACCGGTGCCCCTGAACTTCAGTGCCCCTAGAAGGGCACATGTCAGCCCTCACCCGCTCATTAAGCTACACTTGCTACCCCTAGCTGCTAGCCTATAGAGGTCTTGATGGCTCTGCTTTGAACTAATCCTCTGATGCATCATTGTGTTGCCTCTTGATGTCTCCTTTTATTAAAGGGAATGTTCTTTTACTGTCCCAAGACCTGTACATGGAAATCCAGGCTCTTTTAATGGGTGGATCCAGGGGGGTGAAATGATCTGCCAAGAACTTCCAGAACAAGGGAGTCCCTACCTGTCTTCATGAAACTCCTGTAGACCCTAGCAGTCTTCTTTCCTATTTTACCCAGAAACCTTCTCTCCCTCAGCAGTTGTTTCCTAATTCGAAGGTTTCCTGAGTTCTTTTATGCAAATGATTGTTAATCCTCATTTTTTAAGTCGCTCTGGATAAACGTGTTTGCTGAATGGATAGATGTAAATGTAGTAAACGAGAACATTTAGGAGGAATCCTCATTGCTCAGTCAGAGTATTAACAACGTTCTCCGTCTCGTTCTGCTCCCAGTACTCAGCGTTGAGCCAATGTTTTTTCTCTTTTTTTGTTCTGATTGTAATGATGGGATTGAACAGAGAATGTAGGTCAACACTGGTGTTAAACAGGAGCAGGACGGTCCCTGAGGCCTGGAAACTGATCACTGCCATCACTAATGTGGCAAACCAGTACCACACAACTCAACACAGTATTACTGAACTGTACTGAACTGTACTCTAATGCACCTGCTAAAACCAAAAGGAGACCCAGACCTTAAGCTGCTTCAATTAATTTTAACCATGTGATTACTGAAACTTCATGAAACACTGGGACTGGTTCACTGGAGACTAGGCATGAGTCGGTGGAGGGGCGAAATAAAAGAGACATAAAAAGAGGGCTAATTAGTCTCAAGAAATTCAGATACGATGGTAGGAAAAGAAGAAAAAAAGCCTGGAAAAAAAAAACGCAGCCACACAGAGATGAGAGTGGAGGTGAGAGGAGGAACACGGGGACAGAAATAAGAGAGATGAAAAGGAAACTGGAGGGTTTTGTTTTTCTAAGCTGTTCTCTTGTGTCACATCAGTCAAGATTCCAATGCTCACTGTCACAAAAGCCCAAAACGTTCCTCACCCGTCGCTGCCCCTCTTCCCCATCAGCCTGCTTCAGTTTGTGGTGTCAGTTACTAATTCTGCCAACAAACTCCTTTTAACACCACGGAAATGGAAAAATCTAACTAAAACGACAGCAGATCAGACCTCCTTTATTTTCATAGCAAAATAATGGATTGTCCCATTTCTGTCCATACGTTTGATGAATGTTGATGTGTGGAGCTCATGGTCACAGAAGTCTAAAAATAGGACGTAAATAAACCCTGGTATGAACTGGGCTCATGGTCCCTCCCGCTGCAGACTGGATCAGTTTTTCCACCCATGGTATATTGACCATTGAGCCCATTCCCCACCTGCCTGTGCCGGGATACAACACAACTGTCTTTACACAACACAAAAAGATAAGAGTCTTTGTTGTGTTTGTAGTTGTTATTAAAAAACATATTGTTGCACCGGTCAAGAAAACATTGAGAAGAAAAAAAAACGTACGCGTCAGTGGTGGTCTAGCGGTTTTGGAAGCAGACTTGGGTCTGTAAGGTTTGAGGTTCAGGTGGAGCATAGCATCATCCCAGATGCATTTGGGTGCCACTGGCAGTGGTGGAGTCGGGAGACTGCTGCCCCCATGACCAGGTAACAGAAGAAGATTTAGATGAATCAAATCAAGAATAAAAACATACAGTGTTTCCTAGCCCCCTCAGTACAGTGTTATTTCTGTTTATACAATGTGGGCTTTCGGTACTATTAGAAACTGAGATATGCTCATTTGCGATTGATTGCTGGTATCTTTGCTTACCTATACCGTTTTCTCATTTAATTCGGAATCAAAAAGTAGTCAATCCAGGATTCGATCCCGTATTAACTAACCCGCATTCGATTCACTTTGCATTCACATTCAGTTTAATTTGGTATTCGCTGCGCATTCGATACCCGCTTTGCATTCACACACAATAAGGGAGCGATTGCGCATTAGTCTAGCCATGGTCCAGTTTCAATTTGATCACGTGGTTATATAACGAGATCTCGTTAATATGCGGTTTTATTCAACATGGATTCTGTCAACAAACGCACGTGCAATTTTGAGGAATAAATGGAGCAGGTTAAACAAAGATCAAGGCGACGTATGAAGACGATGAGAAGGAGACACAAAGAACGAATGAAGAAGAGAAGGAGAGAAAATATGAGGAAGTGTTTTGTAATCCTGTTCCTAATAACGCAGCAACATCTAGCGGTTGACAAGGAGATGAGCCGCTCCCCTAGCATTTTACGAGCTCGTTAAACTAATACGGGTGTTGTTCTGTTAACACACACGTGTGGAGCGATCAACTTTTTATTGATTTACACCCGTATTAGTTAATTTGGTATCGAAACCACCGACTAGAGGTGGATTAGTTAATGTGCATTAGTTGAGGAGCGAATGCGTCTTAGTTTGTAATGTGAATGCAAACGGGGAAACGGCACTGGCTTCGCGTCGCAGCGAATACCGGATTAAGTGCCAGTGTGAACACGGCACTAGACAAGATGGTACACCCCATGTTGATGGCTAAGCCAGTGCTTCCTCAGTGACCTATTGTCTGACCATGTTCTATTCCTATTGGTTCAGGCATCGTAGCCTCTCTCATCATCTCCCCTTGTCTCTCGCCCACTCTCCCCTTTTTTTCTCTCCTCTTCATTTTCTAATATTTCTTTAATCTGGCTGTCTTATAGTTCCATTCACTGACTCTACTGTCATAGAACTATGGGGGGAAAGGATATTACAATCTAGGGAATGGGGGGATAACAGAGTTAGAAGGCTCATAAGAGGGAAATATATATGGAAATAATGGAACATCTATCTTGCCTTTATTTTGTGATTTTTTTCCCCTTAATCTTATTGGGGGTCCTGGGATGCTACTACAGCAATAGGAGAGGGACCGGGGGATAAGGAAACCTTGACCCTAATCCTAACCCAACCCTAAGTTCCTCTTTCTTCCTGAGAAATATTTTCTATTCCCAGAAAAATAGATTCTATTTCAATGAAAACACTTTTATAAACTTAAAAATGTGTTTGTCTGCTTGTGCTAAGATAAAAGTAGCAGTGTGTCTCATAACTTTTTCCTTAATATGGTAGAATGACATTCCTTATGATTCCCATAATCCCCTGGGGTGCCAGAAAGACTGAACACTCCCACAGAAGGGGGCATTGGGGCAAGGGGATCGGGGGCAGAGGTGAGGGAGTTTGCAGCAGCAGTGTGTCGCAAGATTTTCTTTCTCCCTTGGTTCACTTCAAATTCCCTGGACATGGCACATGCCTGGACCAGAGTGTGTCTGTGTGAAGAAAAAAACAGAACACAAAGGTTTTGCTGGGGGCAAAACTCCAGAGTGCACTCTTTCAAGGGGGGTTTGTGGGTGAGGATGAAAATGGAGGAAAGGCCAGACAAAAGGATGAACGAGAAAAAAATAAGATTCCAGTCTAAGATGAGAAAATGCAAAAAAAAACTACAAGAAAATGTTCATTGTCAAAGAGAAGATGGAGTGAAAGAGAAAAGGACTGACAGACAAAGGAGGGATGATGGGAAACAAGTGGAGCAGTGAGAGTGAGCGAGAGAGAGAGTTGTGAAAAGAGAGGCACAAAGAGAGAGAGGGAGAAAGAGAGAGAGAGAGAGAGGGAGGGCAGAAAAATGTCCCAGATTCTCATGCCATTTACCAGAGAACACGACCAATGTCAGTGATGATGTGTCTGAGCAGAGGACAAACAGAACAGTTAAGGAGTTAGTTTCTGACTCTCTCCCTCTCGTCCCGTCTCTACAAGTTTGTCAGAACAGGTAACAGACATGGTACTGTCCACTCTGAAGTGCCTGTAGGGAAACCCCTTCCCTGGGTCGGACTGGACCAGCCAAACGCCGTGGACAGACCTGGCTCCATTGGGTTTTTGTTTTTTGAAATGGAAGGTTCAAACTTCAGCTTCTTTCACTGGATCTTCCCACCGCTCCATTTGAAGGAGTTTCAGTCACACGTGTAGGGCTGTGGGGGCGGGAGCTGCGGGAGGGCCTACCTGGACCACTGTGAGAGTACATGTCTGTGGGACAGGTTCACAGAGGCAGGACGAGACTGAGGACCAGGACGAGACAACATGTATCTATACAAGGCCACGTGTCCTGAGATTCCAAACCCAAAGCAGAAGGGTTCCAGAACCCAACCGGGGCTACAGACCCAGGTCCTGGGACCAGGGAGACTGCTGAACCAGACGTCTGCAGGGACCGGGCCTCAACCCTATGCCCCTCTGATGTTGTGGTCTTCAAAGAAACGCAGCAGAGCGGCTGAGCTTAAGCAGCTGGAGGAGTTCCTGCACTTTCATAGCTTGTCCTTGAACGACACAGTGAAGAGTAGAACGGGGATGGTCTACAGGTAAATACTTTTGTCTGTGACCGAGTCACTGAAGGGTCGGTTCCGTCAATCTGAGTTTGACTAATCAGGTCTGAAATTTCTCCATGACAATGATAACTATTGGTACAGTTGTCCCTGCTGTAACTGTTGGAAGTGTTGTCCCTCATGTCACTGTTGGTACTGTTACTGCTGCTGTGACTGTTGGTGCTGTTGTCTTTGCTATTATTGTTGGTACTGTTTGTCCTGTTGTTTTAGCTGTCACTGTTGGCGCTTTTGTCCCTCTTGGTACTTTTATTTCTGCTGTCACTGTGCATACTGTTTGTCCTGTTGTTCCTGCTGTCACTGTTGGTTCTTTTGTCTCTACTATCACTGTTGGTACTGTTATTCCTGTTGTCCCTGTTACTACTTCTGCTCCTGCTGTCCTTGTTGGTACGGTTGTCCCTGTTATCACTTTTGGTACCGTTGTCCTTGTTGGTACTAGCTCTCCCTTCTGTCACTGTTCTCACAATCACAGCTGTTAACGGTCCATGGTTCTGTCTCTTTCTCTCCCTCTGGTGACTTCACTGATATAGTTCAACTCTTATTTAACTAAGTATTCAGTTGTTACCTAGTTCAATGGTTAGTTTGCCTACTTGTACATCTGTTAACACCACTGTTTGCCCCAGTGGGGGGGTATTTTTTTATGTACCCCATATTTACCATCAATCCTAAAATAACATTAAACAATAAAAACCTAAGGCATAAATAATCGAAGTGAATAAAACTCCTGTGAGCCACAGCGACTGATTGGTTCAGAGGATCTGAGTGAGTTTAACAGTGTTATAAACACATTATTATCAACACAGATGCAGTGACAGACAGGGACATTTATAAGAACTCCTTGGAACGCCTTCTTCCTCTATGTTTCTATTATATAACAAATAAAGTTCCTGTGATTTTGCTCCAAGTCGATCTTCTCGGTACTCTACCCAGTTTGATTAGTCCATCTCTAAATGGATTAATTAATGACAGATAATTAGACACAAAACATGAGACGTGTCTGTTTATCTTCTTCTTCTTGGCAGCTCCGTTCAGGGGTGACCCCCAGAGATCATTTGCCCCCATCTCATTCTATCCCTCACCTCCGATACAATTACAGCCCTTCAGGCCTACAGCCTTCTTACTCTTCACAACTCTAGGGGGCAGTCCTCCCTGAGAGCTATTAGAGCTATTGAGATTAAAGGCAGTAAAGTAGTAAAAATGGTTTGTTTGCTTGTCTGTCACCCAACTCACATGATGTCCAGGTTTTTACGTAAATAAACCTTGCATGTCCTCGAAACCCATCTGTCACGCGGGTGGCACATTATTCTGGAGATGTGTTTAAAGTTGAATTTCTATGTGTTCGTATAATTAAGAGGCTCATTAAATCCCAATAAAAATCTAACCTGTACGTATTTTAACCCAAGCCTAATCCTCCCCTAATCTATTTTTTAGCCATATTTTTAGCGATCTTTAATTCCAATCTAACCCAAACCCGATAATTAATCCTTACAAATCACTCAATCTATTCAATCCCTAATTGAAGCCAAACCTTAATCATGATACGACCCTAATTTACCACAACCTTACCCAACCTAATCTATCCCTAGACGCATACTTATCTAATCTAAACCTAACAATATTTGATCTAACTTTAACTATCTGATCTAATTATAACTCTAATATATAAACTATATATTATAAACTCTAATCTAAACCTGACCATTGAATCTTAGCACAATTGACGGCACTTTTAGTGTTCTGTGTGATGGTTTGAATTTCCACGGCCCAAACCAGAAGAGCTAAGACAACACCCTTAATGATTGTCACACGGTTTGATTACCACTGGAACCAAACACGGCTCTAGAGAAACGTGGCCACGTGTGGGGTTTATATTTGGACAGATTACTGGATGAGAGTTCCCAGAACTGTATTTCTGTCTGTTGTTCTCCACTCTACCTCTCTGGCTGGACTATGTCAACAGGACTCTGTCATAATCACTTTAATAATAACACCAGATAAACTTATTAGCTGGTCTTAGCACAGATGAAGTGACTTGGGGGATCTCCAGTCTGGACAATAGTCTCATCTTCCCTTCAGGATCTGGACAGTTATGTAAACTAAAGATGAGTTGGCTTAGACATTTCTATAAATGTCTTTTTGTCCATAGTCTTGCCCTAACCCTAACCCTACCTTGACCACACCAGGGCAACGGCCATACGACCTGAAACCTGAGCAACTTTTACAAGTTTGATGGTTTCTCCCTCTCCTGACACAACCACCTAAATTGGTGACACTGACAGGTGTATGATGTCATTGTTGGCAACACTCTGGATTCTCTGGCTGTGGTTCACATGTCCACTTCATTAGGATTATTGGAACCTCAGCAGTGGAATAAAAATTCCTGCTCAGTAACAGGTCAGGACCAAGGTTAGTACCCAAGGTGACCCAGGAACCTAATCTTACTCTAAACCAGTGCTTCTCAAAGTGTGGGGCGGGCCCCCCTGGGGGTGCAAATTGTTTTCTTCTTGCTAGGGGATAACGCAACAGAAAATAATTGAGAAGCACTGCTCTAAACCCACTCAGACCTGGTATTTGGTCCATTTATTACCAACAACATTTACTAGATAATTCATCCCTTTGATTTTTTCCTAGTGCAATGCAATGGTGGGAACTTTCCTTGCTAACCCATCAACATTTGCCTTCAGGAGTCAGTAAGAAATAAAATGTAAAAGTTCACCTGTGTTGCTAAGATATATTTGGAGAAAGTTTTTGAGAGCACCATCATGCGCCTGGAACTGTCAGTCTTTACTGAACCACAGACAGAAACTGTTGTGTTCCAACTACAGACCTGTCAAAGGTGGTGAAACCTTTAAAACTGCATTTCAGAACTAAGCCGGTACCGATGCAGTGATAAGACAGGGTGAAATAAAATGGTACCAAGTCATTTAGCAAAGTTGGGGGAGGATTAATCAAAGCCCCAGATCATAATAGATGAACAGCAGAGGATGCTGGGAAATGAAATGAGAGCAATGGGGCACTTAGACCTGCAGGGGTAGAATGGCACATATGTCATGGAGTAGAGTGTGTATCTGTGTGTACAGAAGGTCTGAATGTTTGTCAGTCCACAGTCAGTGGTCGAAGGTGACACTGACTTTCTGTCCTCTCTCTGGACTCTGTTAATCCTCTCTTGACCTGAAATCCAGTTTCTTCTTCTACTAAAAAGATCCCACTTTTAAAGTGTGGGTATTTTTAGAGTTGCTGTTAAAAAAATAAATGCAGGATCCAGAGTTCCTCTGATTGTGGAGATGCCTTGGTCTTCCTCCTCAAAGCCTGATACCAATGATGGTGGTTGGAGAGTAAAGATGCAGAGAAAAATCACTGCATATTTTATGAAGTAAAGTCATTTTGACTTAACTTCAGGTTTCACCTCTTGGGCAAGTCCAAATCCTGAACACAGCAGTTAGCTACCAGTGGAATCACCACCTGGAGGATGTCCTGGTACAGTGGAGTGTGAAGGTAACAGATGAGGGGTTGAGAAAGGATGGATGATTTATTACTATTGGTTTAGTTTATGGCTACTGTGTTATGTCAACGACTACTTCTTAAGTGGATGACCATTGGTTAGGTGGAAGACTACTGGTTAAGTTGATGACTACTGGTCAGGTTGCTAACTACTGTTTAAGTTAATCACTACTAGTCTGGTTGCTGACTACTGGTTAAGTTGTTGAGTATTGGTTAATTCAACTACTATAGTTAAGTTGATGACTGTTGTTTATGTTAAAGACTACTGGTTAAGTTGATGACTATTATTTAATCAATTACTACTGATTAAGTTGATGACTACTGGTCAGGTTGCTAACTACTGTTTAAGTTGATGAGTATTGGTTAATTCAACTACTATTAGTTAAGTTGATGACTGTTGTTTATGTTAAAAACTACTGGTTAAATTGATGATTACTGGATAAGTTGATGATTGTTGGTAAGGTTGTAGACTACGGGTTAAGTTGACAATTATTGGTTTTGTTGAGGACTATTGGTTAAATTGATGACCGTTTTTGATGACTATTATTTAAGATAAAAACTACTGGCTAAGTTAATGACTGTTGGTTTAGTTGATGGCTACTGGTTACATTGATGACTATTACCTAAATCAATGACTACTGGTAAACTAAATACATTTTAGTTTAGTCGACTACTGGTTAAGCTGGTGACTATTGGTTAGGCCAATAACTGCTGGTTATGTTTCTGACAATCGGTTAAGTTGATAACTACTGGTTGGGTTGATGAATACTGGTTGTTCATTGAAATATCAATATCAAATATCCATCATTTTTTTAATCCTGACACGTTGATGAAGGTTCTCAGTCATCCATGTCATGGTCAAGGTTAAAGAGTTAAGTTATGCAACTGGACATTCAGTTATTTGGAAAACGTTTGACCTCTCATCCAAGAGGCTTCTTCAGTTCTGTTAGTGGGGAGTTACTGAAGATATTCTGTTGATCCTGACTCTGAGTCTTTTTGGTACATGAAGTCGGTATAGTACATAAAGACTTGCCAGATAACTAGACAACTAGAGAACTTGACTGTAGTCTCTAGTGTCCAGATGTCAGTTTCACTATGAGGGCAGTGATGCACATCCATCACAAAGCCTCAGTTTGTGTGTGTATTGTTAATCAGAGCCCAGTGAAGCCAGTGTTTGTAACGGATCAGCACCTGAGAAGCGGCGAGACATTGTTCACTCAGCCGAACAATCATACCGCGTAACGCAGACATGGACACACACTGAAAGATAAATGCATCCATTACTCATCCTTTATTCATCTTGGAAAGATGGTGAATATTTAATTCAGCAGCTGATCGCCACACTGAATTCTTCATGTCTCCAGGGCCGTGTCAGTCGCTTGGTCGGTTGATGAGAGCTCATCATGTTCCACTTGCCTTTCTTCACGCTTGTTTTATTTGTAGATAATTCATTGTCGTGAAGTTGTAGCTGGCCTGGTGGCCTTGTCTCCAGTCGTCTTTTTACACCTCACTCACAGTCGAGTCTGTGACTGATCTGCTGAGATTATCCACACTGAAATTAACAAGTGTTTGGCCGACTCACCACCACAAGACTTCAAGACTTAAATGTGTATTCTTCTCTCTGAACTCTCTGTTCGCAGCAACCTTGAAGGCGTCTTCAGAGCATCGTTGGTCTCAGTGTTGAACTACAGACTTATTGATTCCTGTGGTCCAGATTTTTGGTAAAAAATATAGTTTTGAACCAGTTAACTAATTTAAAGTGTTTCGTTAGGTTGCTGAGGTTTTAGAAAAAACTCACATATCATCCAAGGGTCTTCTTCAGTTCTAAGAAGACTTTTGTTCTCTTAGAACTGAAGAAAACTCTAGGATGGGAGGTGGAACTTTTTCTAAAAATTACCTAAAAGAGATTCCTTAACATTGACCATGGCGGAAGATGACTGATAATCTTCAAGATAATTTTTAAAAATTATCTTTTGTTGAACCTCATCATCTGAGGATAATGTTCCTGATCATCACTATCTGCAGGGCTCAGCAATTGCTAGTCAGTCAAGTCAGACACTGGCTTTTTTAAAGTCAGTGGGAAACAAACTGACCCTGCAAACCTGTCATTATAATAAGTGAAGGCAGGGGTGGGAGGGCACTGTGGCTGCATTCTGACTGGTTGATGAAAATGCTGTGGTTGTGAGGTGTATGTTGGGAAATTATGGCACACATATCCACCTCTTTTTTACTTCCTCTATCTCTATCTTCACACAGACAAATCTGTTCTGATAGGTACACAGGTTTGCTTGTTCCTAAGGTTCTTTAGTTCTTCTGGTCCTTAGGATTACCTGGTACGTTCTGTTTTTGTTGTTTTTGTCCTTTTCGTCCACTGGTTTACCAGGTTCTCCGGTTTTCCTGGTCCTCTGGCTCTTCTGGTCCCAGGGTGTCTCTAGACCTATATTTCTTCTCTTCCCCTGGTTCTCCTGTGTTCCCTGGTTTCTATGTCCTTCTTGTTTAGGGGTCGGCAACCCGTGGCTTCGGAGCCATATACGGCTCTTTTGACCTTATGTATGTACAGTATTTGATGAAAGTGTTTCAGAAGAAGAAGTTCCATTCACCGGCAGTTTTGAGGCGAGGATATGAAAACTCAGCACTATGAAAAGACTTAGAAAACTGCAGTAAAGGACAGTAGTTGATCGTCATACTCATAATCAGTGTTGGGACTACGAAACGAAACTACTTTTCTCAGTAAATAATAACGTAACGCGTTATTTTTCTTTGTGTGGCAGCGAAGCCTGTCTGCTGCCTCTCAGTGTTTGTGTGTGGTGACGGCCGTGCACACTACCTGAATGTTGGTCCACTGATGTTATCGGGCCGAGATCAGCAACCTCTCAGTCCAAGTTAGATATGGTAAAAGACAGACATGAGCAAAAGAGTTAAATACGGTAAAGAACAGAGAAGAGCTAAAGAAATCAGATAAACTTCTCCCGTTCAAGATGCTGTTTTTACTAAACGTCTGTAGCCGTGCTATGTCAGGACTAATTGTATTGAAATAAGTATTTCTCAGACATTTGCCAGTGAAACACCGTTCGGTGAGGTCTCATGTCATCAACGAGAAGAGTGGTTTACATTGTGACGATGCTGAAATGTTTTTTTCTCTCATTAAAGAGGCTTTTGACTCTTATACTGCAGCTGTTTCTATCTGTGCCCATTTACATTGACTATTGTTGTGAGGCTGAATGAGCCCAGTTTATAATGTTAATCAATGTATTTGGAAAGTTATTCTGTCCAACACTAGACATTTCTCGTTTACATCAAATGCTGCACAAAGAATCATAGGACTGTTTTAGACAAAATGGTAAAAAGTAAATGTGTCATTTTTCTTTAACTTATATTGAAGTAGTTTGTTTATGTCGTGCAGTTATTTATAGAATGCCTTTAGTCTGGTATCACACTAATTCAGGGGAAATCAGCTGCCTTGATTGGTATCGGTATTGTATCAGTATCGTTATATCGGGAATGAAGGAATGGGCGATATCGGTTAATATCGGCATCAGTAAATGTTAATATCGGACATCCCTACGTAAGACATTTAAAAGTCACTGTTGCAGGGGAGAGATTACCTGCAGTTAATACCCCTCCCGCCTCAGTGGTCAGGTGTCCAGGTGTCACTCCAGATGAGCGGTCATTTAAGAGGCAGTGTTGTGTGTTAATTCCTCAGAGGTCGCTGAGGGACACTGACCCAGAGGAGCTTCGTCTTACTCCCTGACTCTCGTCTCTCAGTTCGGTTTCAACTGGTTAATGAAACACACACACACACACACACACACAAGTATTATATATTTATATAAACTATTGAGTGACGTTCAGGTGACAGTGGAGTCTGAGAAGCATCAGATCACTGCACAACAACCGATCACCCATCATCTGCACACACGGAACCAAGGGCAGGTCTTAGTAAGGGATGTCCCAGATTAACTTTGCATATTCAGTGCAAGTCCAGTCCAAACACTTAGATTCTGGTTCCAAAATCAACCAATACCAATATAATAGAAAACTAAAGTTGATCGCTCAGTCTACATGCAATTCCAGCAATTTTGGCAAATCATAAACATACATTGGTCATCTCTAATATATGTACATATACATACATAGAGAGTGCAACAGGTGATTCTCCACCTTCAGACCTCAGTGACGAAAGACACAGGTTACGCAGTAGCGCCACTGGGGGGAGCTGTGGTGTCATTGCTGAACTCGCACTGAAAACTGATAGATATTGTGTTGTTACCATTCACTAGAACACATTAGATTAGAAAGAGACAGACAGAGACTGTTCTCCTGATTGTCTGTATGCAGGAAAAAAACCATCCATTTGATAAAATACTGGGATTTGTACTTTGTATGTACTGTGGTCTGTACTGGGCCAGTGTCATATCTGTACTGCAGTTGTGTCCATAAGGCAGTCGTGTCCGTACTGCAGTAGTGTTTGCACAGCAGTTGTCTACTGCAGTACACCGTCTATACTGCAGTCTTGTCCATACTGCAGTCATGTCTGTACTGCAGTTGTGTCCATACTGCAGAAGTATCTGTCCATACAGCAGTCATGTATATATTACTGTATTGTCTGTGTTGCTGTAGTGTCCATACTGCTGTACTTTGTGTATACAGTGGTATCCAAGTGTCTGTACTGTGGCTGTTGGTTTTCTTGCACATGTTTTTTCCTCCACTCAGATTCAGTCTTACTGTCTTTCTCCACTCCAGAGAAGGACAATGAGAGACATGCAGAAGTTTACTTTTCCTGGTTCAGCACTTTCCTCCACTCTCAGGGATTAAACCCCAAACCCCACCGTATATGTGTGTGCGTGTGAGTGCAGGTATTCTTTGACAGCACGATACAAACACACACTGATTCACACACTCCCTCTCTGCTGCTGAATCAAAGTTTTTTACCCCGCAGTCGGTACAGTGAGCCAACAGTCCAGAACATCCAGTCATGAACTGGACCAGACTGTAGCAGCTCCTTCATTGCCGCAGCAGAAATAAACCAGCAACCTGATTGGCTGGCAGCAACCAACTGTCTTCAATACTTTGGTTCTATGCTAACTGGCTACATATGGTCCCAGTTTTTTAGTTCCTCAAACCACTTGACACATAAACCTTAGAACCCTTGGATCCACTCACTCCCTGGTGGTTAATCCTGGTCCTCTGGATCAACTGGACTCCAGGTACTTCTGGTCCTCTACTTCTTTTCTTTCTGAAGTTCTTCTGGTACTCTGGTTCCTCTGTTTTTCCGTTTCTTCAGGTGCTCTGGTTCTACTGGTCTTCTGATTTTTATTATTCATCGGATCCTACGGTTCTTCTGTTCCTATGGTGATCTGGTTCTTCAGGTCCTGTGGTTCTTCAGGTCCTGTGGTTCTTCTGTTTCCTGACAATTTCATGGGAGAATTCTGTCCTTCTGGAGTCAGAGAGATTCCTGTCTCCACTGTGTCTCTGACACCACTGTTTGGCTGCATCCCGACACCTGGTGACTGATGTCCCTGATGCTGCAAATAAATAATGGGAATCCCCAAGAATATTGATCAACACTCCCTCCCACTCCCCATCACACCCACCCTCAGGTGAACACATAGACAGTGTTGGTGAATGATGTGAGATGTGACAGAGTGACCTGTCAACTGAGGAGTGAATAGATTTGCCGGTGCCCCAGGAATCCTCTCTGTCAACCTGGTTAGGATCGAACCACCGTTTTCGATCATGTTGTGACCACAGTGTTAGAGGCGGAGTCTGACATCAATACTAATGTACAGAAAGTCAGTGCCAAGTTACGCTGCACTGCAGGAGCAGAACGTCTGGAGTGAGAGGAGGAGATTTCATTTCAGGCGTCAGGGCCATGGCCCTGAGATCAGCAGACCAGGGTTTTACCGCTGTCAACATGATGATGGATCTGATTTTTCTTTGTGGTTCAGTCCGGACTCTGT
Source organism: Paraplagusia blochii (assembly GCA_016785265.1). NCBI lineage: Eukaryota > Metazoa > Chordata > Actinopteri > Pleuronectiformes > Cynoglossidae > Paraplagusia > Paraplagusia blochii. The sequence goes on from JAFBJS010005440.1 coordinate 513,365, forward strand.
GGAGATGAAAGGGTTAAGGTTCAGAACCAGACGAGTTTGCCTCAAGGGCAGCTGGACTGAAGCAGGATTGAATCTGTCAACCTGCTATTTCACATCTGACATTGGAGACAAAAGTAGAGGATGAGGATGAAGACAAGAAAGGAAGTAAGAACTCTGAACAAGATCACTTCCTCAACAAGCATAGAACGTCAGCAGTGGGTTCTGATTAGGGTTAATAATAGCTCTGATGCTACAGAGAAATTCTGTGGACCTGGACCCTGGTCCTTCACTCGGACCAACAGTAACAATGAACAATGTCAATATACCTACAATGGCCTCTTGTGTGCAACTATTGTATATATTAAAAGTACGGAACGTTCTCAGAGGAGGAGACGTCTGAGTCTAAAGCAGGGGTGGGCAAACTAAGGCCCGAGGGCCACATGCGCCCCGTTGAGCCTTTTAATGCGGCCCGCCATCCCTGTCCAAATTAAATAATTTATTTATATTATAATAAAACTTCCGAGTTTTCCCTACAATGCCTGCGTTTCCCCAGTAGATGACATTATAAAGGCTATTAGAAATGTAGTATTTTGGGTTTGATACATGACTTTTACTTGCCATTTATCTTAGCTTACACGACCGCTCCATCTCTTGACTCGGCCCCGTGTCCAATTTTAGGAGAAATTGTGGCCCGCAGGTCAAAAAGTTTGCCCACCCCTGGTCTAAAGCAGCAGATTTGCAGATTGCACTATTGTTATGTGAATATTAACTGTATTATAATACACATTTTGTGTTTCTGTTAAGATGTAACAAAATCAATTCTTTTCCCATTGACTTGAACTGCAAGGTCCTTCAGGGAGTTACTATTAAAACCAGATACTAGTGGAAGGAAATCTGCAATTGATCCATTTACCAGTTCTGTTATCAACTTAGTAATTTAGTCCAAGTTCATAACCATGACCTAAATGAACTCACTGAATAAAAAATTATTGTAAAAATATATTTTTTTGGACAAATTTTGTGGGTTTTTTTTTCTTGGGCATATGGTGGACACTCGCGCTATTCTTTTCTGTGCCATAGTCTGAAATGAACCAGGTGTATTATATTACATAAGGTACTGTTGCCATGGGTAACTCTGCAAACACTAGCAAAGACACGGGACCAGTGAACCATCCTGGGAGTTTTCTCTCCTCTTCTGACAAGTTTGGGACTCCAGGTCCATCTGATACCCAGGGTAAAATCAAGTGAAAGAAAATAAACAGCCAATCATAAATCAACATGCGAAGAGGGCCAGTTAATAATGTGTGTAGTTGTCAGTGAGCTGGAAAGACCTGTACGTCCATGGTTGGACCAGGGTCTCGACATTAGCTTTCCAAAACCAAACTCTTTGTTTTCATCACAGTTGATCCGCTGCGATGTACACTGATGCACTGCGTCCTCACAGGGAAACAAACAGGTCTCTGGGCCTGTACACAGGTCCGTCTCCATGGTAACCGGTACACATGTATCCGGCTCTCCTCCAGATGCTGCTATCCCTGTTTCCATCTGCCTGCTGTTATTTTACTGCTGCTTCTTTCCCACACATGGAACGCCCACAGGTTGTTTCCATAGCGATTCTGATGCGTCCCTGAGTCCCTCCTCCCCCTTGTTACCACACTTGACGATCAAGTGTCCATTTATGGAGACACTTTATCAGTCACAATCACCGCTCACCGCAACAAAACAGCTAATTGTGGTACAGATGTGTGGGAGGAAGTGCTTATTACATGGTGTGGATTTAAAGAACTCCCTCCCCCTCGCAGCCAACTTTCAATGCCCCCTGCTGTCAAGAATTAACAAAGACAATGTGTGGCAGAAAAGTTTTGCAGTATCTTTAGATGTCATGAAATTATTTTCTTTTTTAAAACATTTAATTTGACTCGAAATATTTGATATTTTGTTTTGTTATAAAGCTAAAGTTGGAATAGTGAGCTTAAAGGGAGGACCAGGAGTTTAGGTACTGAGGATCTGTAGGACAAATGGGATGTTGTTGTGATGGGGAGTTGTTGTTGCAGATATTTTTCCACCACATGACCCACCCGGATCTGCATGCTGCAAATCTCCCTCGCATTAGGCTGACAAAAGTTTTCCCAAGGGTGAGATCGAGGGGTTTACTCTTCAGCCTTGGACAAATGAGCAGGAAAATAAAAATCCCACCTAAGCCTGGTCTGAGGGGCATCAGAGCGGGAGGAGGAGGGGGAGGAGGAGGACGAAGAGGCAGAGGAGGAGGAGGCAGCTGCTGTCACTGCTCACTGAAGAACAACATTTCTCCTTGGATGGTAGCTCATCCAGTTCATTTACTTCAATTTCAAAGACGGAAATTGGGAAAATGATCAATGATCGGCAACATCACAGAACACCTGAACAAAGATACAGTCTCCGCTCACACTCACACAGCACACACTTTGAAGATGTCAACATCCGTCTCATTGACATCCACCCAACCGCCCACCCAGGCAGGTCACTCTGGGGTTATGACCCCTGGTGTGTCCATTCATTGCTCTCAGAGGAGCATTAGATTACAACTAGTTATTTAGGCCTCAGACAGCTGCTCAAGACAGGAATAGACAGACAGACACAGAACCAGCATTTACCAAACCAGTCCCTGTGACAATACACTGACTGAGGCCTGAACTGAACTGCACACACAACCACACACACACACATATATTTATGGTCTGCTGTTTAGGAAAGTCCTTCAATCTATATACAGAAGTTAGTCTAAATATATAAATATATAATTATATATAAAAATTATAATATATAAAAACATACAAAAAATCTGAACATATATATACAGAAGGTTTAAATGTATATATGAAAAGTCTGAATATAAAATATAAACAGAAAGATATATATCTCTCATAAGATATATATACAGAAGTTTTAATTATATACACAAAAGTTTGAATGTATATACAGAAAGTTACAATATATATATATGTCTGAATATATATACGGAATTTAGGACTATATACAGTTGAAACCATATATTTACATACACTTTAGGAATAGATGCATTCTTTTTTTAGTCATACTCAGCCATGTAATCAGACATTCACTTTTACTTTTTATAATATTTTAATTGCATTTATCAAATCAGAAGTTTAAATACACTTCAGTACTTGGTGCAAATACCTTTAAAGTGTCAGACGAGGGTCAAACGTTTTTGGATAAACTTCAACGAGCTCCGCACAATACTTGACAGGAATTTTGGCCCATTCCTCTTGACAGATCTGGTATAACTGGGCCATGTTTTTAGTGTGACCTGCATACACATGTTGTTTCAGCTCCGCACACAAATGCTCAATAGGGTTGAGGTCCATGCTTTGTCATTGTCTTTGTCAAATTGTCATTGTCCATTTGGGTGACCCATTTGCGACCAAGCTTTAACTTCCTGGCAGATGCTTTCAGGTCTTGGTTCAGACATGAAGTTCCTTCTCCATCACTCCATCTATTTTGTGAAGTGCACCAGTACCTCCTGCAGCAAAACAACCCACAACATGATGCTGCTCCTGCCATGTTTCACCGTTAGTATGGTTTTTTTAGGGTTGCAAACTTCTCCGTTTTCTCTCCAAACATTTCGTTACTGATTAAGGCCAAACAGCTCGAATTAAGTTTCATTAGACCACAAGACATGTCTCCAAAAATTGAGATCCGTCCTCCTGTGTCCATTTGTAAACTGTAATCTTGCTTGTCTATGTTTGGAGTAATGGCTTTCTCCTGGCAGAGTGGCCTTTCAGCCCACATTGGTGCAGAACTTGTTTCACTTGGACAGTGACACACTCTTACCAGCTTACCAGCCATCATCTTCACAATGTCTTCATGTCAGCAATGTCTTCAATCATCCTTGGGTTCTTAAGCACAGCATTGACCAAATACCGCTCACCAGTTTCTTTTGATTCACCCATGTTGTGCACAAGCGAGCACTGGGTTTTAGCTGTTCCTTAAAATACAATCACAGGTGTGTCTTAGATGTTTTTCCAATCAATTCAAATGTTGCCAATTAACCTATCAGAAGCTTCCAAAGACATGGCATCATCAGCTGGGCGTTCCAACATGGTTTAAAGGCACGCAAACTGCAGTGTATGTAAACTTCGGATTTGATAAATGCAATTAAAATATTTTATAAAAAATCCTTCATCTTCCTTCTCTGATTAATTTGGCATTAAGTAAATATTCAGAAAGAAATGAGTTAAAGTGAATGCTTGATTTCATGTCCTAAAGTGTATGTAAATACTGTATATGGTTTCAACTGTATATGTAAAGAAAGTCTGAATATCTCTCTCTCCCTATATATATATATATATATAAATACACACACACACACACTCACACACACATATGTATATATATATATATATATATATATATATATATATATACATCATATATACACCTTATATATTAGGTGTGTGCAAATTAATTGTTTTAGATCGGTTATTCGTCTGTGAACTACACGATCCGAGTGCACCGGTCCAAAAAGCCCCGATCGAACGATAACGGAGTAAATCAGTCCGATGGTCCGGATTTTAGTCAGACGAGCGGGCAGAATAAAATACAAGTCCAAGCCAATAACTGTGTGACAGTCTGATTACAGGAGTGCTGTCTACAGCTAAACCCTTCTAAAACTATGGGCATGTATTTCACTAAAATAAGAAGAGTATAGAGTTATATTAATTATATAGATTATTATTATTATTATAGATTATTATTATTATTGTTTTTCTAAAATTATCTATATGAATGGCAGTCATCACGATTTTCCAGTCACCAACTATTAGAGTACAATTCAAAGTTTTTGAATGAAACTCCCAATGATAATTGATATGTACATTTAAAAAAATAAAAACACAACTGCACCGAAAATGCATGTTCCAAATTATTACGCACAATTGAGTTTCCACACATTTTACTGTCATAAAGAACAAAAAATGGTTATGTGTGAAATTATAATCATTAGCAAGTCATACCAAACGGAACTGAAATCAAGCACAATTTAAATCAAAACATTATCACAGTGAAGTCACATCTGAACATACGACCCCTTGTTGAAAAGGACATTTTCAAGTCTTCCACCCATTGAATTTGTCAGTTTTTGGACAGTATCTGCTGGAACAGCCTTGCTCGAGGACAGAATATCCTCCCAGAGATGTTGTTGAGATGTGAACTGCCTCCCACCATCATAAACACTTCTCTTGATGATGCTCCAAAGGTTCTTAATAGGGCTGAGGTCAGGGGAGGATGGGGGCCACACCATAAGTTTGTCTCCTTTGACGCCCATTGCAGCCAGAGATGCAGATGTATTCCTAGCAGCATGGCATGGTGCATTGTTAGGCACAAAAATGATCTTGTTCACTCGATTCTTCCTTTTCAACCATGGCAGGAAGAGTTCTTTGAGGAACTCCACATACGTTATGGATGTCATCTTCACGGGGATTCTGAAAGGGCTGACAATCTCTCTCCCCATAATACCAGCCCAAAACATCACTTCACCACCTCCTTGTTGACGCCGTAGCCTTGTTTGCATGGGTTGGCCATCAACCAACCATCCACTACTCCATCCATCTGGACCATCGAGGGTTGGACAACATTCATCAGTGAACAGGACAGTTTAGTACTCAATCTCCAGGTATTGCCTGACCACTGGAGCCTTTTCTGTTTGTGTGCAGTGGATAGTGGAGGTCAAAATGATGGCTTACAAACCGCTACAAAGCCCTGGAGGACCCTGCATCTTGTTGTCCGGGGCACATTGGAGGCACCAGCAGCTTCAAAAACATGTCTTCTGCTGTGATGGGACATTTTTACAGTTGCTCTTTTGATCAGACATATTTGCCTGTTAGAAAGAGTCCTGGATTTTCCTTTATCCGTTATTCAGATCCGAAGGGACCGTCTTCCCATTGCCTTAGCCTTCATCAGGTTACACTGTCTCCTTCATGCCACAGAGCTGAAGCTTTAAACATCAACGTGTGTCATTTTTAACAACACACTGCTGATTCACTCTGTGTGTGCCCCTTTCCACGTGTGAATTCAGGTAGAGGAGAGTTTTTTTTTTCTTTTTCAAATTGAGTACAGACTCGTCATCTGTGGAGCCCACTCACATCATTGGTATCTGTCCAGTATCCCTGGTAATAATTGATTCATATTGTAACGGTTGGGGTACATAACATTAAAATGTCTGACTTTTTCCAGCAACTGTGAACACATCATATCAAAGCGCACTTATGTATGTTGGAAGTGTTCCATCAGATTGAGTGTTCTTCACTGCTGGTGATATAATAGCATCATAGTGGATCATGATTAGTCCTTAACATTTGGACCAACTTCTCTTTCTGCAAAAAAAATCTATCATTTTTTTTTTAACTATAAATGATATTTAAGGTCAAATCTGTTGACTAGTGAGTTATTTCAAAAGTCCAGCTCTTTCAGTTCTACCTGAGCCATTTGTGTTTATTTTTGGAGTGCAGCACTTTAATTTGAAAAGCTCATTGTTTTATCAAAATAATTTATTTTGCTCTTTGCAGACCCCATACCTACCATTTGCAGTGAAATTGAAAGATTTTCAGTTTTGCTTCATCAGTTTCAAATGTTCCTAGTTTCCTGGTATCAGTTTCCAAAACAAATCAGTCCTAATACGGTTGATATGCAGTAGTGTTTCCCCACAATTAATATTTTTTCCGCCTGTCATTTTCAGTTATCTTGAAAAGTAATTCACTGATGCTCTGGACAGTGAATCTTTTTATGACAATAAATCTTTTTTGCATCAAAAATCAAATAAATTGTATTGCGAGCCGACATCGAATAGGAAAATTGTGCAGAATTTTGCATCTTTAGTGAACATGTTAAACATACTTGGATGATGCTGCAGCACCTCCTTTAGCTCCTCCTTTAGTACTCCCTGTTTGAAATAATAATTACTGCACTGACTGTTCATGACTGACGTGACCCTGAAGGCAGCAGCTGCCTTGGTAATGAGCAGTTGTCTCCGACTGTCCTTGACTTGGTCTATGAGTCTATGAGGGTTATGATCTTAATTACTCCAAAACAAATGACTCAGCATCAATTAGTTGTTGGGTTGTTACACAAGTGACTCTGTCAGCAGTTACACAGCTGTCCCCTTGACTCAATGGTCCGGTTCTCTTGTTATAGATGATAACAGTCCCTGCCTGTAGTTGAACTGACCGACACCTGATTGTTGTTGATTTGTCTGATGCAGTAATCACTGTAGCAACAAAATGGTTACCTCACCACATGTGGTTGATGATGGGGGCAGTTTGAAGGTTTATGGTTGGGGGCGGGGCGGGTGGAGGGGTGTGGGGTCAGACACACAGATGGTGTTACTATTCATGTTGAATTGGAGTTTACTGCAGGGACAGAGGCCATGCTTGTACGGACTTTAATAGATGTGAATGAGTGACCCTTCCGCACACAGTGTGCACTCATGCTGTGGGTGAAAGACAGCTGTTGATTCAGCTCGAAACTGTTTGGAAGTTGTGGGCCAAACTGTGGAGCACAGCACCTGAGTTGTACACAAATGTGATAAAGTTTGTCTGTCTTAAAAACCTGTGATTTCCATCCATCTTGCAACAGTAGGAGCAGGGACATCCAGAGTCAATTCATAGACATCTCCTCCAGCTCATCTGGGAGAATGACAATGACAATGACGAGTTCCCGAGCCGGTGTGCAGTTTTTCAGCCACTGGCGGGCAGTGTTTTGGGATGATACCATGCTCAGAGCACTCAAACCTGGAACATCTGGACCAAAGTCCACTTCCTAAACCAATAAGCCACCACTGGCCTAAGAAGAAAGACCATTCAGACCACTTGTATCCTGGATTGCACTCTATCATTCATGACTGTGAGGGTAGGAAAGTCAATTGTATTGTATTTTCATTATTGGAGGAAGAACCAACATCAATCTTACTGATACAAGTGATAATGCAAAAAAATCTGACATCCCTACCTTTTTCCCATTATATGGCAGTGTGTTGTGTGTAAGTAAGAGTAGTACCAGGTGAACAAATGGTGCATCAGTCTGTGTTTGTGTTAAAATCTTTGTTAGACAGCATAGTGACTCTATGTCCTGAACTCAACCACTTGGAGGAAACTGTTAATAATCCACAACGATGTGACAGCACATTTCAAACGCTGACTTTTTCTGCTTGGACTGTTTGCTGTCGGCTTTCCACGAAGAAAACATAACTGCTCCTCCACGCTGTCTCTGACTCCTCTCTGTGGTTTAAGGTTCAAAACAAGTTATTTTTGCTTATGCGATGGAAAAAAAACAACCTTTACTGCATTTTCAAAAGTTCCAGCACAATAAGAGGCCATTAGAGCAGCAGGCTGTCACCGTGAGGCGTTCACTGTTCCTAGATGAAAAGAATAGATGAACACCAACTGCAATAAATGCCCTGAATTTGCAGATTTCATTTTAAAAATAAAAACACAACAATGACACCTCTTTCACTAACTGTGCAGTTGTGACACTAATATATGATCAGAAGAATGTCCCGTCAGTACTGCACCTAGCAATGGGCAATGTCCAGGCATCCGGAACAGCCAAGGCAGAACTGTGGGCAGAACAACCAGAGTCTGAAGTCATGTGGAGTTATCTGGTTTAGAGCTTTTGTATGGTAGTTTTGTATTATTAACCTTTTCCAATATCCAATCCCAAAATGATCCCAAAACTTTTTACGATCTTCAGAAGTATTACCCATTTCTTACAACACACGTACGAACTTACAACATAAAATATTCATGTTTATATCAGGGCTGATAATATCAAACCAACCAATATTATTGGACATTGTAATGTTTAATATTATTAATAATAATGATGATAATAACAACATTGTATTTTTTTGTAATGCATGTTTCTTATCTATTTATCTTTATCTTTAAAATTCCATGTGGGACAAATAAAGGACTTTCTATTCTATTCTATTCTATTCTATTCTATTCTATTCTATTCTATTCTATCAACACATAATCTACCTTGTAACTAAAATATCCGACAGAGAAAAAGAGAAGGAATGATACAGACAAGGAACACAACTGCGTCAGACCAGCATATATTCTGGACTTGAGCCCAATACGGCCACATGATGGCGCTCAATTGTGATTTCATTCAGTAGTTAAAATCGAGCACAGAAAAATAGGTGAGAGGTGAGAAAGGAGGATATGGGGAAATTATCGAACAGCTGGTGGTTTGTTGACAGCTGTCTTTAAATCAGCGGTCAGCAGATGCTCCAGGATAATAACAAACCTGCAGCAGTTCATCTTCCCTCAGCAGACCGACTCAGTTTAAGATCATTTAATCCACCTCCAATTGCATGTGTGGAATTGGTGGGGAATGCCTCCGGGGTCTGGAGAGGGATCAATCAGGAAGGAGTTTCTGAAGAAGGGCTTTTCCATTAGCTGTGACATTGATCCAGCCTGTGCTGTCTGTTGTCAGCAGGGCAAACGTAACAGCAAGGAAGCATGCTTCAAAGGTCTGAGGTGGGATTGGAGAACTATAGAAGTTCAGTTTCACCCTCTGTAGAACAGCTGCAGTATACACTAATAGAACCCATTACTGGACTAAATCGGAGAATGTTCTGGAGGGATCCAGACTATTCTCAGCTCTACGGTGAAGAACAAATCTGAGACTGTATTTCACCTTCTTCATCTTTGACCCATCTTCCTTATCTTAATCCAAACCCCAAACTGAAGTCAGGACCAAGTGTTTTTCACACATATTCACACACACACATACAAAAACGCACACACACATGTGGGAGCAGAACAGTGGTATTTGAAGTGACGTTTTTTTTTTTTTCTCGTCATTCAGGAAAGTCCATTACTGTGGGCTGCCTGATCATTATGCTAGTTTCTAGTAGTTTACCAACAATACTAGTATCAGCTTGGTACTGGCATAATTATGTAATATCTGATGGGATTGTTATTGGTTTTTCTCAAACTATGAAATCCTAATGTATGGTTTCACCAAATAATACATTTTAGGAAAACAGCTGAAAACCACTAGATGGCAGCATTGCAGCTCATTTCATTCATCTATTTTAATATTTTGTGTTTTTCTGTAGGATGTAAATGCCAGCAACTCATGAACAGATAAATAAATAAGACTTTGGGTGAAGGAGTGAATGAGCATTGGTTGATATCAGAACAAGAAATAAGTTGTATCGGCAAAAGATTAATACTGACCACCCCTGGCTCTCTTCATGGATTTATTTTTCCTTATGTAATAAGATGACAATTAAACATTCGTATCATCAACCTGTACCAACCTGATCCACCAATACCAGCATTAGAGAGTTCTGGTCATGACGTGAGTTCAGGACATTTGACATTTTGTATGTCGTTCGACTAACACTTAAACGCTGTACTGTTGATCCAGGAACAGATTAGTTTTACTTCTATGAAAATAAATGTCTCAAGCACTGACCACATAGGCGTCATCTTAGTAGGATCACCACAGGGTGGCACCGTTCAAACAGCAGGTTTTATCCTTCTCAAGTACTTCTCAAGGGAGGGTGGGGGGATGCTAAGCTGGTTGATGTGAGACCCATGAGGAGTGAATGTTTTTGGGTTAGTGGAAGAAAGGAGCGAAAATCTCTAAGTGCTGAGGCAGCAGTGGAGAGACAGTTCACTGGAATGTGATGCTGCGGAGTCACATTCCAGTGAAGAAATGAAGAAATAAACTTGGCTGTTGATGGAGATGCCATCCTCCTGGGAAAAAAATATAAAAGAACAAGAAGAAAGAGAAGAAGAAACGGAGGACGAATCTGGGCCACAGTCGAATTAGTGACATAAAATAAGAGAGAAAAATAGAGCAGAAAGAAGAGAGAGGAAAAGATGTGTGTGTAGGTGTGTGTGTGTGTTACCAGGAGCTGAGTGACTCCCTTCACTCCTCCTCCTCCTCCTCCTTTCTCTCTCTCTCGCTCTCTCCCTCTCTTGCTCTCTCCCTCACGCACACTCCAGCTCTCTCTCCCCTCTCAGTCAGACCAGTGAGCGCAGTGCCTGCATGAGCTGTCTCTCTGCTTCACTCTCCTCACTCACTCCACCTCCTGCCTCCCATCTGCTGCCGCTCGTAGCTCCCTCCTCCACCTCTGGTGAGTGCTGGTCCGAAGGAGGGGGCGCCGTTCATCTGAGAACTGCGAGGACTCTTTCTTCTTCTCTGTCTTTTGACGACTGACCGGTTCGCCGTCCTCTGTCTTTGGGTTTTTGAGAAGGCAGTTGGAGTTCCAGTTAGACACATGGTCTTTCTTTATTGTGAAGTGATGAAGATGTGGAACTCTGGAGAACTTACCCACGTTAATCCAAGGAGACAGAAGTTCTAAAGGACCAGGAGAATCCTAGAACCAACTCTTGGAGACCCTTACTCTCTCTGTCCCATTCTACTTGGGGCTCTGCCCTACTGCCAGCATGCAGGTGTCCATCGCCTGCACTGACCACAACCTGAAGAGGTCCAACGGGGACCACAGCAAACAGAATGCCACCAGCCCCAACGTGGTGAACCAGGCCAGGGCCAAGTTCCGCACAGTGGCCATTATTGCCCGCAGCTTTGGCTCCGTCACGCCGCGGCATATCTCCCTCAAGGAGTCCACGGGAAAGTACACCGGCATGAAGTACAGGTGTGTGGGTAGGGAAGAGGAGGGCAAAAAGGGTGGGAGTTTATGGGGGTCAGAAGAGGAGCCCTTGGGGTAGGGTGTTGCAAATTATACTGTTGTCTTAACAGGAGATCAACAAACTCTCTTCAGGACTTATTCTGCCTGATGACCTAGCATGAAGATAACAGGAGTTGTTCTATAACTGAATCTACTCCTCAGTGTTAGTTTTATCAATTGGCCACAGGATGGCGATTTCACTGAGATCCAAACAGCTCCTCCCCCAGAACTATTTTGCAGTTATTTTAACTTTTTATATTCTGGTTTGTGTGATTTCAAAGAGAGAACACGGCTAAAAAGAAACCCCTTTCACTTCATCACTGTTTTTTCGTCGACAAAATGTAAACTTTTACAAAAGCTGTCTTTAATCTGGCATCAAAGATTTTCTGTGTCACTATATTTTTTTATTATTTTTATAGTATAGATCAGACCTGGGCAAACTAAGGCCCGGGGGCCAGATGCAGCCAGTTTGGCATTATACTCCGGCCCGCCAGACTTGTCCAAATTATACTTTTAATTTATATTGTTGTTATCCTTCTACATTTTCTCCACAAAACCACCATTTCGCCAATAGATGGGCTAAAGAGGCTTAGAGCATGTTGCCTTTATTTAATACTTTACTCGTTATTTGTTTATCTTTGCTCAATATTTCTGATCCTGACTTGGCCCTTGGCTCAAATTTTGGTACCAGTTGTGGCCCGCGAGTCAAAATTATTGCCCAGGCCTGGTATAGATAGTTGGGTCGCCCCATAGAGTCCCAGATGGGGTACAGCTGGGAAGCCCTCAGTTACTGGCTTTCTATAACAAGTGTTATAGAAACAGGCGTCATATCAGCAGAATTCATGGGAACACATAACAACAGTGGTCATAGGAACAGCCATTGTATCAATAGTCGTTGAATGAACTGTTGTTGTATCAATAGTCGTTATGAAAACAAATGTACAAATGTGTATGAACAGTTGTGGTGTGAAAATTCATTTTATGAACAGCTGTTGTATGAACAGTCGCCATTGGAAACAGTCGATGTATCCGCAGTCGTTGTATGAACAGCCATCAATGAACAGTCTTGCATCCACAGCCATCGTATGAACAGTCGCCATTGGAAACAACCATTGTATCAACAGTCTTTGTATGAACAGTCGTTGTATCAACAGTCATTGTATCAACAGTCGTTCTTCATATGACCTCATCACTGAACTTAAATCTACCATCAGTTTAGAGAACTTTTTTGCTCATCCTTCTAGGTTTGGTTTCATCATTCTTTAGACTCCGTCTGTTCAGACACAGTGTCACAGACAAACCTGTCAAGATCAGTGAATAATTCTGTCTGTAGTCTTCAGTCGGCAGAGGGTTCACTGACAGCGTCTCCTCTATGCTGCTCGTTCTTTTGCCTTCCCATTCTGCCCACTGTTCCACCGAAGAGTTTAGCACAAAAACCAAACCTTTTCGCTTCTTCTTCCCCTCTATCCTCACAAACAGTCAGCATTTCAAATGCTGATGTTTTCAAAAGCTGTGAATGGAAGTGGACGTCTTCTTCTTCTTCTTCCTCTGCCTCTCTCCCACACATCTGAACAGTTTCATCTCTCCCTCTCTGAGCTTTACAGAGACAGCTCTGCAGTGTGGGCAGCTTGTCTGAGCTGGGTTTGACCTCGGCGCTACTGCTGCAACTGCTGCAACTGCTGCTGCTCAGCTGATTGTCTTTGACACTAACAGCCCTGGACTCTGACTCTTATGTAAAACTTCCCCGCTGATTCACATGGCACTGTAAGTGAGTGCTGTCAGCTATTTAGTTGGTACTGGTGCTACTGACCGGTACTAATGACTGGTACTACAGTCATGGTAAAGATTATTAGACCACCCTGCTGTTTTCTTCAATTCCTTGCTCATCTTAATGCCTTGTTCCACTAAAGGTTTATCACCTGTGGGAAACAATGAACACAAAACCATGCAATGACTAAAAGTTAATTAATTAAACTTAATTATGAGCCTTTTTTGTTGTTATTATATTTGTCCAGATTAATGTAGATTAAGTGGAAGCAGCCTTTTAAATGGACAAGAAATTAAAGAAAGAAAGTTTTTTCCATGACTGTAGAAACCAGTACTAGTGCCTGGTACTGCTGACTAGACCTAGTGACCAGAACTAATCACTACTAACATTTTCTGAGGCTTGAGGCTAAAAGAACATTTTTGCTCCGTTATACTTTACTCGAAGTAGAGCGAATTTAGTATAAGTAGACTCTAAAGTCACTTCAACAGCAACCTGGAGCCCCTTTAGCCCATTCTGTGAGTCCGGCCTTGGGTACTAGTCACCAGCATAAGTGACTTGTACCACTGATCAGTAGTAGTGACCAGAACTGGTTACTGGTACTATTGTTTACTGGTACTACTACTACACACCAGTAGTAGTGACTGATACTAGAGAATGGTACTAGTGACCAGTACTACAGACCAGTACTGGAGACAGCTACTAATAACCAGTACTAGTAGCTGGTACTCCTGACCAGTACTAGTGACTGGTACTACTGATCGGTACTAGTGAATGGTATTGGTCATTGGTACTAGGTGTCAGGAAACTGAAAGTTGTTTTGTTGGAGTAGAAACCTACTGGTCCACTGTTGAAGCAGATCGAAATTCTCAATCTTAATACTTTTTAGATGAAATCAAGATCAGTTCATTGCTGGACCAGGACATCAGAATAAAACAAAAATTCGTAGAAGGTTCTATTTGACCCAGTTGAAGATTATCGCCACACTGCACAGACATGACATCATTCAGTCTACGGTCTAGACAATCTGTAATGGAAATGGCTGTCTAGGAGTGATTGACAGTAATCAGAGCTGTGAGTGGTGGAGTTGATGGTGTATCGGTGCCGTGTCACACAGCACTGGAAACACAGATGGGGCACAGGTGTGTTTTTTTTTTTTTTTTTAATCTCAAGAAAAAAGTGTAGGATGATTTCAGCCTGGAATCTGTCAGGTCCGCTGGGCGAGAATGACACGAGTTCGGAACATTTATGGCAACAGAAATAACAAAACTCTACTGGATAAATCATGGCTTCATAAGCGACTGCTACGTCATGGCAGGCCCTCATGGCTGATGGTTCATGGGGTGGATGTTGGACATGAAGCAGACATGACGTGAGGATTCCTGGTGTTGAGCCTTGTGTAAGTTATGTTGATCTGAGTGGTTCTACGCTCAGAGCCCCTCAGTGGAAGCTGGCTGGTGCTGCTCTGTCAGAAATTGTAATCGAAATTGTAAACAGATAAGACATTCAATATTCAATGAAATTTGGAATTTCATTCCAGACATCTGAACATTGGTGCTCAGCTCACAGCTGCGGTTCTGCAGATAATATGATTAATGTGGTTGATGTGATTAATGTGCCGCTCAATCCTTCGACAGCTGAAAACCCAGAAACTGACTTTGTTGTGATTGGTGTCACTTTCCAACCAGGTTTATTGATTACGCTGCTTTAATTAACTTTTTTATTGGTTTTTTTACACCTTGATCTCACGGACTCCAATTAATCAAAGTAATTAAACTTAGATTGATTTCTGAATGAGTATAAATAGCTTAATAAATGTATTTCTGTGTTGGACATAGAGTTGTTAATTCTGTGTATTTTCACAGTTGGAATACATTCCATTGGGTTATAACAGGAAATATATTTTACTAAAATCTTGGCTAAACCACAATTATTCCAAGAACAGAGTTGTGAATAAAATGAAGTAGGCATGTCTGATATAGATTTTTGCCAAAATTGTTGAAACACTTAATACTCCAATACAGACATTATCGGACATCCCGAGTATAAAGTCAAGTCAGTTTCTAATACATTATGGTGTAAATATATATCTGATCTATAATGGAATTACAGTTAAATGAAATATATCCATGTCTTAGCTTTCTAGCTGCTAAGTAAGGTGCTAACAGCAAGCTATCTTTCATTCCACTGACCACAGACAAGGCTAAATTATTGTAGCTCCCTAAAATGTGATGCTGTTTCTTTTGACTCC
>JAFBJS010005441.1:0-14086 GCA_016785265.1 Paraplagusia blochii
ATTCAGTTCTTTTGTTGATATGGGTATGGATCAAGTGTAAGTAATAGCCAGATGGGGCCAAAAGGAAACATAATTTCTCTGCGACACGTGCAGAGGTACGTCCCCCCGTCAGAATTTGTCCCCCCTAAGTTTCTAAGCTCTGCTACGCTACAATTCCCCTCAGACTTCGTCTAATTTATGAAAAAATAAAAAGTATAAGAGTTCTTTTATGTATATTTCTGAGGTAGATTCACCTTCAAGGCTCTGTGAAGCAACACTTTGTGTATGCTGTTAGTAATATATTTGATAACCACCTAAAACAATTATTACACTGGATCTGGAAAACATTGAAGATAAGACACATTGTCAGAAAAGACACATTGTCAGAAAAGACACATTGTCAGAAAAGACACATTGTAAATGTTTTTGTTACACAAATTTCTCTTTGAGATAAAATTTGATAGAATTAGATGTGCCTTGGCTAAATGTGGAATTTAACAGAACTATTCATAATTCTGAATGATGTGTTAAATGTATGTTTTTGAATTTGCAGTTTTATGGATTTTGTTACCCAAAAGTTATCTGTGTCAGGATTCTCTTCTCCACACACGTGGCATTTGTTTTGGAGGCTGTCTGTTAAAAAGAGCAAAATAAACATTGACAGTATATGTAAGGTCCACTGTATGGATCACATAAATATGAAGTGTTAATATTTACCAGTCTCCAGCAGGAGAGTGATGGCAATTTCCTGTCTGAACTTCAGAACTTGAAGAGGTGCACTTGAAAACTCCACCTCTTGCTCCTTTATTATATGTTCTGCAAACTGAAACATATTTTAGCATTATTGCATAATACTGTAACAGCTATCAATGATAATCACATATTCCGGGCATATATATGTTGTTTGTGAACAACCCTTGACTCATAGAAATAAAAAAGCATTGGTTTGGTTGACACTTCATTGTGAACAATAATTTTATTTCAAAAAGTACTCCGACAAAAAAATAGTGTTCAAGATTGGAAACATACCTTCAAGGCAAAGACACCACAAGAGGTACTGTCCATTTGTATGGGATGTGGGACAGTACCACATGTCCATCTGGACACATTGCAGTCCTTCCTGCGCATAAAAAAGCCCTGGGAGAAAATTATAATGAAATATTTGGGTGAAACATTTACACATTTTTAAAGCTATATATTCAATCACTATTATAAACAGTTGGTAATATAAATCAATTGCTTGTAAAGACATTATTAAGTTAACTGTGAAGTCAAAATCAAATATAGATAATCAAAAAATATATGATCACCTTGTTGACATGTTTTTATGTCTTTTCTTGATTCCCCCAATGGGTCCAAGAGCATTGAGTGCTTCTTGTGCGGGTAAATAAACTTTTTTTTATTTATTTAAAGAATAAGTCTATATGTTATATAGACTTATGTTATACATTTTCAGGTATCAGATGTTCATCATTTCTCTTGTGAGTTAATGTATATTGTATCTAATACAGTACCACAAGTTTCCAGTGGTGATGCTCATTCACAATTCCAAGAATGATTTCATAATCCATGGGTTTTATCTGAAATGTAATTCACATGTTAATTGGATAAACATTTTTCATAATGCAAGAACTGAGAAATGAATTTTAAAAATGAAGAAGATACTAGTTCCTGCTAAAAGGCTAAATGAAGCACAGCGTGATATAATTGTTTTCTGTATTTAAAACATGCCATTCTTTACAAATGATTAACAGTCTCGACCTTCACTCTTGGAGTCTTTTTTCTTCCACATGGATGTCATTGCAAATGAATCAATGAATGTTCCTGTGCGTTTGCCATCCTTTAAGTGCATTCACACAAGAACTTCCAGGTATGCGTTCATTACCTGTGAAAAAATTGTAATAGCAAATGTTTTATTACTCATTTTTTAAATCAGATAAATTAATTTATAGCGACAAACCAATCTTACAAAACAAATATATGTGTCTCACAAAAAATGTAAGGATCTTTGGACCTCACTCTCCAACTCCCTGTCTGGCCCAAGACGATAGATATCGAAGTAAAATACTTTATACGGCCCAATTTTGGACAACAGGACAGGTATTTGTTTTTTCCAAGCGTCCTGTACATCTGCAAAAAGTAATATGAAGTAAGATTTTTAAAAACCTCAAGTCAATCGATAGAAAAAAAGAATGTGAAAAAGTAAAATGCTTTGACCTGTGTATACATTGTGTACACTGCATTCCTTAAACCATAACTTTATAACCATATTGTCTGTTACATATTGTATGAAGATTAAATCTTACATTTCTCTGCAACAGCCCTTGTGGACCCAGGGGTCACGGGTGCTGGGGATGACGTTGGTAGTGCTGGTGTTGAGGTTGGGGCTCGGGTTAGAAATGGTGGGGGTGAGGTTAGTAGTGCTGGTGGTGAGGTTGGGGATGGTGTTAGTAGTGGTGGGAGGGGTGAGGTTATTAGTGCTGGGAGTGAGGTCAAGGATGTGACAGGGACCTCTGCTGGGCCTGAAGCTAGTGAGGCAACTTTGCGTCTTTTTTGGCCCCAGGCGGGCACTCTAGGGGAGGCAACAATAAAATGTTTAAGTTGGTCGATGTTCATTTTTTTAAATACTGCCCCACTTGCATCCTCCAGATCTGCACTCTTTTGCTCCAGGCCCACAATAGTAAAGGGTCCCAAGAATGCAGTCTCTAGTTTCCCCCCTTTCCTCTGCTGGCTCCTCACATTCTTCCTCAAAACTTTGTCCCCAACAACAAAATTTGGTTGGGCTGCCAGGCTCCTTTTCCCCCTTGTCCTCTCATGTCCCTTTTCTACATTTGTTTTGTATGTTCAATGGGTCCCTGCTGTCTCTTCACTTCTTGGGACACCTCTTCCTTAGCAATTGTGTCGTCTAGATAGCCAAACTGAAAAAAAGCAAACTCAGTGTTTGATAATTGATGGATGGATGGATAGATCAGATAGATAGAAAGAGACATAGACACCAACCACATACTGCTCTGGGACCTCTGTTGGGTATCGAGCCTCTCTCCCAAACATCATAAAATATGGTGAGAATTTCGTTGTCATCTGCTTTTTGGTTCTGATGCCGAACATTACAGCATCCAGAAACTCATTCCAGGTCTCAGGGTGCTGGCCAACCACTTTGCTCAAGGCTCTGTTAAAAAAGTCAATTGTGAAGAACTGATGTTTAGGATTATGACAACTATATAATTGCGTTTGTATTTCTCTATACATCATATTAGTTAAAAAGGCAAGGCATAACAAAAATAAACATGACTCACCTCTGTATGACTCCATTCATCCTTTCCACTAAGCCATTTGTTTGGGGATGATAGGGCGAGTAGAGGCTTCTGTGAATGCCCAGCACCTCATACCATACCTACATACATAAGGGAACAAATGTTAAATGATAGTGATTGCGTATGTCAATGTCATTGACATACCCAACATCGTAAGGCCTAATAAAAAAAACGCATAAAAGATCAGCACCACATTAAGTATTAACTTATGTAAAACATAATATTTATTACTTTAATTTTAAAAGTATGGTGGAAAATGTATTGTCTCATATATTAACAACATGAAAATGTGCTCAGCCATGAACCAAAGTACTTACGGAATTGACAAATTCTCTCCCCTGGTCCGTGAGGATCCTTTTGGGGGCTTCAAATTGGTGCACAAATTTTGCTATGCACACTGTGACCTCACTTGCCGATTTTGGCAGCAAAGTGTATGCCTGTGGCCACTTTGTATAATAATCAACAAGGACACATATACTGTACATCTGTGTCCTTCCCTTGTTTCGAGCAAGTGGTCCAATAAGGTCCATCCCAACAAGTTCAAAGGGCTGAGAAACCTCCAAGGGGAAAAAATGTCAACACATCACCACAAAGAGCTTAATGTATGCAGCCTGGTTTACATGTACACATGTAACACCTGATCTATTCAACATCATCTATTGTACAACTTCAAATATATATATATATATATATATACACACACAGTATATATATATATCTAGTACTATGTACTGTTTAGATCAGGGGTGGGCAAACTTTTTGACCTGCGGGCCACAATTTCTCCTAAAATTGGACACGGGGCCGAGTCAAGAGCAGAGAGATGGAGCGTTCGTGTAAGCTAAGATAAATGGCAAGTAAAAGTCATGTATCAAACCCAAAATACTAAATTTCTAATAGCCTATTATGTCATTTACTGGGAAAATGCAGGCATTGTATGGAAAAGTCGGAAGTTTAATTATAATAAAAATAAATTATTTAATTTGGACAGGGATGGCGGGCCGCATTAAAAGGCTCAAAGGGCCGCATGTGGCCCCCGGGCCTTAGTTTGCCCACCCCTGGTTTAGATGATTATACCTCTATGGGAGTGAACTCTGTGCCCCTTTTTAGGGATACCCCAGCAGCCTGGCAATCTTGGCACTGGGACACCTGATGTAGACATGTTATGTTAACTTTGGAAATGATACACAAAAGTGTATTCTAAGTGCTAGTTGCTGTCACTCACAATACGCTATCAATTATCAATGCAGAGAAATAGCAGTGTCTTTGACTTTACTGGAGAATAATCTAATAATAAAGATAGTTTGTATATGGTGTCGACTTACCCACTTATCAATGTCTACTGACATCCCTGGCCAGTAAAAGTGGCGGGAGATAGCATCTCTGGTCTTTGTTTGGCCACAGTGGGCCCCAGTTGGACTGGCATGAAAATCAACAAAGATCTTGTCCGCCTCTTTATTACCACAGACCACTTTGGTCTTAGTGGTGTTTGTGGTTCCTTTGTGGCGCAAGTAACAGAGCTCTCCTCCTAAATAGTTTAAAAGAGTCAACTTTGAAAAAACTTTGAAAGAAGGTTTGCTTGTTATAGCCATCTTAACACATATGTCACACCTATGGAATTATGAGTGAGTGAAAACCCAAATGCAGAACTCTAGATGCCAGCTGACCTTCACTATTTTATCAGATTTAATCTGTATTTACAGATATCGTTTTCGTTCAGATTTCATTTTATTGTTTTTAGATATGGATCATTTCCATGTCATTTATTATATATTTTATGTACAAATTGTGGTCTTTTAACTTTGGCACATAATGTGACACCATGTCACTCAATAGGATGCACTACTTTTGATACTGGATAATGCTAACTGTTTTTAAACATTTTTGTAAATGTTTCTTTGAGTGTTCTGTGAGTGGAGACGTGGCTGCAAACCAAAATCTACCTCCGGGTACCAATACAAGTAATCTAATTTAAAACAAGGCAAATACAAGGCATGACAAAAACAGAACCATTAAAACATTTTTGCAATAAAATCTTCAAATACAATCTATCTATCTATCTATCTAGACTTTTGTCTTAATAGGATTCATATTAATGTCATACCAGCCCGTAGTTTAATTAGCGCAATTCAAAATATATATATTGCCATCACCTTGACTTAATGTAATTACATATTGAAACGCCTCCTATGAACAAGGGAGACAATACTTTATTCTTAGGTAACATAAATATATTGTAATAAAGTCATCTCACCTTCCACTTCATATAATTTCGCTTTACGCCGAAGTTGGCGTTTCTCCGCCTTCTTGATGTTTGCGGGATATTGTTGACATGTTTTGTACCTCAGAACATCTCCATATTGAATTGGATCCATATTGCAAGATGAGGTAGATTGTAATCAAATCAAAGAAAATGATCAAGACAAGCAATGAGATCGTCTCTGCAAAAATGGCGCTGGAACGCTGTAAATGGCTTTGATTGATGACGTAGGAAACTAGCCAAGAAAGTAATTTAAATAATATACGAAATAATGTGTTGTGACATGAGTTTCTAGAAGTGACAGATTTCCAAAATGTTAAAATTAAGAGACGGGGAGATGGTATAAGAATAATACCTGTCTATAGTTTATTATGTTTTTATTTTTTTCAGGTGTGTTGCCATACCACCCCCCCCCCTCCCCCCGTAACTCCAGATTACGTGGAGGGATCTTCTCCAAATTAGTTATGTTAGGAGTTATCAAGAATATTACCAATAGCATACACAGCAAAAATGGTGACGATAGGACAAAGCATTCTCATGTTATGGTGGGGGGTAAATTCTGGCAGGTGTCGCCATAATCTGTTTACACTATAAAAAGTTAGCGTGTAGCGAGACGCCCAAACATATACTAAAGCAACGGCGGAAAAACGACCAAAGTGCTGCTTCACAGAGCCTCGAAGGTGAATCTACCTCAGAAATATACATAAAAGAACTCTTATACTTTTTATTTTTTTCATAAATTAGACGAAGTCTGAGGGGAATTGTAACGTAGCAGAACTTAGAAACTTAGGGGGGCGGGGGGATTCTGACGGGGGGGACGTACCTCGGCAGGACACCTGGCACCAATTCACCCACAGCCGAGAGGTTGGTGACCACTGGTTTATATGTATGACTTTCTGCAGGGGTGGTGTCAATAAAGATTCTCTGTAATCCAGGTCTTGGTCAAGGGTAAATGCCCACTTGCCTAAAAAGATTTTTAACCTATAGTGATTCTACTGCTGGTGTAAAAAACAAACAAACAAAAACATTGACAAGCATTGAGTCCTTACTTAAATCTTTGCCAGTGCCAGAGTAGAATCATTTCTGAAATGAGTGTAGCACATTAAATTGCTTTTGCAGAAAGGAACCTCTGTCTGCCTGTTGTAAAACAATTCCTTTTTGAATGTTCATTGTCCAGTGTTTGATAAATCTATCTGAGTTGTTATTACTTCATCTGGCTGGAAACAAGGAACCTACAGAGAGGTGTTTACTTTATAGAATTACATTTGTGTATTTTACATGATATGTCAGTCAGGACTTAGAGAACGTATAGAGTTCTCTGATTCCACACTTGTAAAAACTCATTTTGTATTCAACTTGTGTGTGGGTGTGTGTTGGGTCATAGTCCTTTACACCAGGTGAAGGACGTGGCTACACACTACACAGAAAGGTAAATACTGACTCATACAATAAAGAGCAGTGAAGCAGTGAAGCGTTGAACAGAATCCTACCTGCAGAGAAACACTGCAAAAGTTTGTTAGTCTTGGACTGACCTGTAAAGTCAATATTATTTAATTAGACCAGATAGTCAAAATCTATCCCCCTCCTTAGCTCTGTCTTTTGCTATCTCTCTCTTTCTATTACCTGTGGCAGATCATGTGACTCCGCCTCCTCTCCAGGGTAAAGGTGGATTTCCTTCTCCTGTGTTTTGTGTCAAACTAAACTCGCCAGTCTCTCAGTGTGTGTGGAACGGAGCAGGAGACTTCAAACTGTATTTGAAATACAGGTGATAGTATTTTTAACTGTCAGTCAACATGTCCATCAGTCGGAAGAACTGGTCAGCCCTGTCCAGGTGAGACTTTTGCTGTTGCTTTTATATGATCAATCATGATGATACTGGTTAAAGTAAATGCAATATTAATAAAGTCATTACACAGCATGATGATAGTTCATCTCATGTCATAGGTTTCAGAATTGAAAAAAAGTTAACTGCGTAAGTGTTATACAGTAGGAAAATGATAAACATAAGCATAAGCAACTTGTTCATGAAATACCTGTATTTTTTTCCTACAATATGGATTTTTTAGATAATGTCTGGTAATACATTATGTTTACAACAGTGTAACAGACAATAAAACAGGTGTATTCTTCTTTTACTCTTCTGCTGTTACTTTCTTTCATAGCACATGTGGGATACAGGTCAAACACTGCTGTGACGTCTACACTTAATGTAAACTAAACGTGTATTGTAGCTGTTGGAATACAATGAGAAAAACTGTTGTCATTATCATTGTATGTTGATGGTACTTGGAAATATTTCTGTGCAAGACCCAGGACTATGGAGCCATATGTAATCAATCACTATCATTTAGGCAAATGACTTGTGAAGACTTTATAGGATGTAGATGAATAGATCGATAGATCGATAGATCGATAGATCGATGGATAGATAGATAGATAAATAGATAGATAGATAGATAGATAGATAGATAGATAGATAGACAGACAGACAGAGGGGTAGATAGATAGATAGACAGACACACAGACAGACAGACAGACAGACAGACAGACAGACAGACAGACAGACAGACAGACAGACAGACAGACAGACAGATAGATAGATAGATAGATGGATCGATGTATCGATGTATCGATGTATCGATGGATCGATGGATCGATGGATCGATGGATGGATAGATGGATAGATAGATAGATAGATAGATAGATAGCTAGATAGATAGGTAGATTTTTGACAAGGATAGAATTTGACAAGAAGGTCGTGTCAGGAGCAGATAGAAGGGCGTTTATGTAAGCTAAGATAAAACACATTAAGTCATGCAGGAAGGACTAAAATGATAAAAGAAATCTATATTCTATTTATTGAGAAAACGGGTCAAAGTTGGAAGTTTATTGAAAATATCAATTAATAACTTTGGCAGACTGGTTAAAAAAAGAAAATGGGCCCCATCTGCAACCTGGGCCCTACTTTGGCCATGTCTGTCGTAAATTCTGGATAAATTAGGGGCCGGATGCAACCAGTTCAGCTTTGAATGCCAGCCTGCCGAACTTTCTATTGTGATCATATTCTACTTTTTTTATGCCATGTCCATGTTGTCATGTGTAGATGGCAAATGGCATGGAGATATCTAAAAGTATTTTAGCATTACTGAATAACTTTCTCGTAAACTTTGGTCTGAGTTTCCATTTGCTCTTAACCTGGTGCATGAATTTAACACTTCATTTTGCCCTGTGTCCCAGTCTTGCACGACAGTGGACCATGGAGGATGAGGAGGAGGTAGAAAGGGAGAGGAGGAGGAGAGTAAAAAGTTCCAGCAGCTCTTGTGACAAGGAAGTGCCCCGGAGTAGTACATCCTCTGATGATGGTATTGGATCTGATCCCAGACACGAGGAAACCAGCAGGTTAATATAAAGACTTTTAGTCAAAGTTTTCATTTTGTTTTGTTTCTATGAGTCAATAGTCATCTTTGGAGCAGAGATTAGCACATCGTGATTTCCCAGTCTGGGGTCAATAAAGTATAACTATCTATAAGTCAAAGTCAAACTAACAATGAACTTCCTGGTGAAAGCATCTCGAAGCGTAACTATTTATTCTACACTGTTTGTATCCTACCTGCAGCTGTTTCTTTCTTTGTTCACTCATTGAATTTCAGCAGTAGAAAAAGGTTTCATGAGTGAACATTTGCCTTAAGGCAGTGTCTCCTCTGTTCTACAACCTGACACCACAGAAACATTATTAGGAGCAGCTCAGACCCAGCCGTAAAAAAACCAGTACAAAGCATAAAGAACCGAGGAATAATCTGATTGGATGCTGGTCTGAGCTCTCCTCACACTCTGAAGATAATCTCAATATTTCTGTGTACGCGTGTCTCCAGCTTAGAGCCAATTCAAATGGACTTTGTGGAGATGCTACGGGTTCGTGATGAGAAGCGCAGAGTAAGACTTGTGGAGACACTGAGGAAACAGAAAGCAGAAGAGGAGGAGGAAGAGGAAGAGGAGGATAAACCTGTGACCACAAAAAGAAATGAAAGAAGAGCAGTACAAGAGTCCAGGGTGGAGGCAAGGGGAACCATGAATGGAGAGCAGGATGTGGTATTTGCACCTGAACAGACCGTGTCCACACAAGGACCAACCTCTAAACGCAGCAATGACACAAATGTAAGACACAAATATCATAAGCAAAAACCTTTATCTTTCTGCTTTCACCAGAAGATGTTAAGCCAAACAATAGAACCATAAATGTACAGACAGAGAGAATAATCGGTGCAACCTCAGCACTGTCTACGTCAGGGGTGCCCAAAAGATCTACTGGTAGATCAAGATCTACCAGTAGATCTCCAAACAAGTGCTGGTAGATCTGAGCAATCACATAAAAATGAATGGTAATTAAAACAAGAGATGTAATTAATTTTTAAGATGCTAATTACTTTGCTAAAATGAGCATGATATAAATATTGAGACAGACAGTATAACATTTTCTATGTAAATGGAAAGATTAAGATATCCAGATTATATGAGTAAATATATTTGGAGTTTTCAATCTAGGTCGCTCACATCAGCCTGGTTATTTGAAAAGTAGCTCACGTGACAAAAAAGTGTGGATACCCCTGGTCTACGTGGACTTTTATTCTCTAATTCCCTTCAAATAAATACATTATTTTTTGCATTGAAATCACAGTCACATAAATAATAATTCAGACCAACACCACAATGAGTCCTTTCACACATTCACTGTTATGAAAAAGGAGTTATACCCCCCACTGTCATGGACAGAATGTATGGTTAATTATTTACAAAAAAATGATCAGAGCCATAACCGTGACAAAAGAGAAAGTAAACAAAATGGAAAGACAACCTTTACATACATCAAATGAAAGTCTTTTTATTGTTTTTCAGGAATAGTACCAAACATTGAGCTGTTGGTGTACTGCCTACAGCTGTCACTGAACTATGGATTAAACACTAAAGTAAAAAATAAATCAATACATTGTGTCCCGGTGAGATTAAATGACTACTTCTTAGTTTCCTAACCCCCAGTTCATGTTCAAAATAAAGATAAATCATTTTGTACCATAACCTTCTGTAACCATTCATCTTGTAAGCCATAAGGGATCATGTAAATCATATGCTAAACTCTGATAAGGTGTGTTTATGGTTATAATTCCAACCTTATCTTTTATAGCAGTGTTGTATAACAGTAGGTGTGCCTCTTCTCTGACGTGTCCACACAGCCAATGTTGACTCTGTCTCTGCAGGTGAACGCAAAGTCGGTGAATAAAGTTCCTGACTCCAATGTAAAATCCAACCCAGCACGCAAGTTTGTCAGGTTTGGACTATTTTTCTAATAATTATGCACAGCCAAAAACCACTTAAAGTGAAATGTTAAGTCCTTTATTTTCATCATGCTATAACACATCAATGCACCTGGCTTAAAAACACAAACTTCTATTACAGGGGATATTCTATTAAATATCTTTTACTTCTGATGGTGTCACTGGAAGTGGCAGAGTTAAAGATGCTGAGGTTCTCTTTAGGAATAACCAGAAAGGACAGGATCAGGAATGAGTAGGGGCATAGGGGGACAACACAAAAAAAGCTAGAGAAGCGAGATCAAGATGGTTTGGACATGTTCAGTGGAGGGACAGTGGATACATTGGTAAAAGAATGCTAGAGATGGAGCTACCAAGTAGGAGACAAAGAGGAGATTGATGGATGCAGTGACATGGAAATAGTTGGAGTTAACCATACGAATTACATGTCCAATGTTGTTCCTTAAACTGCTTCTGCACTTTGGTACCTCAGACTCAAACATGTCCTTTGCCTGTGTCTCTGCTATTTCAGTTCTGTCTCCATCTCACTGGATAAAGGTCCCTCCAACAGTGGAAGCACAACTCCCATGAGCCCTGTTTCCCCAACTGGTTCCCTGTCACCTAAACAGTTCTTCTCCAGTCAGACTCCCTCTCCAGGGGGATCTAAAACCCCTGTTCAGAATGGACACACACCGGAGGTACGCATACACAAAACACTTCAATATTACAATACAATGTCACAAAATCACAATTCCCTGCTGCCCTCTATTCCACTGAGATGGAAATGTGAAGAAATCTCGCTAAACTATCAAAATGGTTTATTGACTTGAACAGTGGGTGAGGAGAAGTGTTGTTTACAATCATTTCTAAAGTTCAGTGTCTCCTCTGTTTTCCTAGAGTCTCCATAACAACAGCTTCGAGCAAACAAGCGCACCGGCCTTCATCAGGCAGAGCTCCAGGACTCTGTCTTTCAGGGTGAATACAACATAACATCAACACAATACTCCAAGTTCCTTAATATTTACGGCATTATAATTTACACAATTTCGTAAATTGCATCAAAACCTGAATCCCTTGGACACAGAGCAAAAACACTAGTAAACTAATGGCTTCAGCTTTAGTCACCACGCTCTAATAAACATCTAAATAACAATAAAACATTCTATTATCTTCATGATAAACAATACATTAAACTGTTTTCCCCCAATATCCTGATATTACCTTTTAATCTAAATATTCAGTATTCTGTTTTCTCTGTTCTGTTGTAAGTACAGTACCTACAGTCTTCCTACAGTCACTAATAATGAAGCTGTTCTTCAGCTGTAAAACTTTCAGTTTTTGGCAATAGTTTTAAAAAGTCTTAAAATCAATTGTTATATAAATGTGTTGTGAAATGTGAAAACGCATTAATCTATAAACATCAGCATACATTTTGTCAATCCGCTAACACACTTAGCATATATGTCAAACTCAGCGGCAGTGGTGGCCTAGTGGTTAAGGAACTGGACTAGGGTCCGCTGGGTTCCCTGATCGAATCCACCAACTGCCAGGTTATGACTGTGTTTCACTGAGTATGCCATGTTACTGTTCACTTTAGTGATGGGTTAAATGCAGAGGTCACAGTTCGTTGTTTGGATCACAATGACTAGGAGTTTTCCTTTTCATTGCTTTTCCTTTCCTTCCTCCACAGGTTACAGTAACTTGTGTGTACACGAAAAATAACTTAGTGTTAGTGTTAGCGATGAGGGAGATAAAAGGTTTTTCCGGTGTTAGCATCGCTGCTGCAGCATTTGTATTCGTAAATCCCATTTTAAAACATCGGCAGCGCCATCTAGTGGTCTTGCATGTCATTAAAAATACATTTAATAGGTATATATATATTTACTATATATATATATATACAGTATATACTGGTCCTTCTCAAAAAATTACCATATTGTGATAAAGTTCCTTATTTTACATAATGTAATGATAAAATTAAACTTTCATATATTTTAGATTCATTGCACACCAACTGAAATATTTCAGGTCTTTTATTTTTTTAATACTGATAATTTTGGCACACAGCTCATGAAAACCCCAAATTCCTATCTCAAAAAATTTGCATATTTCATCCGACCAATAAAAAAAAATGCTTTTAATAAAAAAAAGTCAACCTTCAAAAATTATGTTCAGTTCAGTTCACCGCTGTTTCTGGTTCAAAAGTGGCCTGACCTGGGCCACCTGCATGGTGGCTCTGGATGTTTCTACTCCAGACTCAGTCCACTGCTTCCGAAGCTCCTCCAAGGTCTGGAATCGGCCCTTCTCCACAATCTTCCTCAGGGTCTGGTCACCTCTTCTGGTTGTGCAGCGTTTTCTGCCACACTTTTTCCTTCCCACACACGTCCCACTGAGTTGCCTTCATACAGCACTCTGGGAAGAGCCTATTCTATCAGAGATTTCTTTCTGTGTCTTGTCCTCTTGCTTGAGGGTGTCAATAATGGCCTTCTGGACAGCAGTCAGGTCAGCAGTCTTGCCCATGATTGCGATTTTGAGTAATGAACCACACTGGGAGTTTTTAAAAGGCTCAGGAATCTTTTACAGGTGTTTAGAGTTACTTCGTTGATTGAGATGATTTGGTTAATAGCTTGTTTAGAGTGCCTTTTCATGATATGCTAATTATTGAGATAGGGATTTGGGGTTTTCAGTATTAAAACAATAAAAGACCTGAAATATTTCAGTTGTTGTGCAATTAATCTAAAATATCTGAAAGTTTAATTTTTATCATTACATTATTAAAGATAATGAACTTTATCACAATTTGCTATTTCTTGAGAAGGACCACATATTATTTCTGCTATTTTCTTTACATTTAATTTCCCATCGCTCCACATCTCTGGTGTTTCTCATTTGACTGTGAAAACAAAATTAAACCTGGATGTTTACATTTTTTTTGTCACAGATGATGAAGAAAGAGGAAGATGTGTCCCCACTACAGAGAAGGTATTTACATATTTTAGACATTTTCTTATTTATCATTTTTAAAGCTTTTGCCTGCAATTACTTCATTCATTGTTGTTTCAGTTCCAGTGTCAGAGTGGCCACCAAAAGATTTGAAAACAAAACAGTATGTAAAGTTTATTTAGTTTTTTGTTTGTTTTGTTTTTTGTTGTTGTTATTATTATTGTGCAATGTTACGTTTTTTTTTCACCTGTCTTTGTGCTTTGTGGCTCTTGAGACCCGCCTCCCCC
>JAFBJS010005441.1:22642-75768 GCA_016785265.1 Paraplagusia blochii
CTTGGCGCGCCGCAGGATGGAGTCCTTGGAGGCGTCGTACGGATGCTCTTTGGAGGGGATCTCCAGAACGGCCGGGATGGACTGCATGTGGGCGTCAATGGCGTGACGTATCATCTCCGCGATGAACTGGTTGATGAGGATGATGCCGATGTCGCTCCGTGCCAAGAAGCTCCTGTTGGTGCGGAGCAAGAAGAAGGTGTCACTTTCAAATGTATCAGTAACAAACAGTCAGGTGAGTGAATGACGTGGAAATTCAACACTTTTTTACTTGAACGTCTCTTCGATCTCCGTGATGCTCGTCTCCTTCTCCACCACCAGGAAATTGGGTTTTCGGTTCTTGTTCAGTTCGCCGACGCCGCCGAGCAGGAAGCCGGTGCAGGTGTCTTCGTCGCCGATGACGGCGATCAGTTTGCCACGACCTGCCATAGGAAACCTTCGAAGTGAACCAAAGACTCAAAGACTGTGGGAGAAACGACGGAAAAGATTCCACTTCTGCCTCGGAGCTTTGCGGTCATGTGAGGAGTCAGCTGACAGACACTTCCGGTGTATTTTGAAAGATTTGCGCCCTCTGGTGTGTGGTGTGAGAGTTGTTCAAATGAATCGCGGAAAAACAGCAGTTTCAGACCGAGAGTGAATTCAAACTGGCACAAAACAGCGCGCGGCTTCAACAACTCCGGCCTCTGATTGGATTGTTTCCACATCACGTCTGAAAACCACGGCTTACAGATGGTGGCGCTGTTGCGTCGACAGGTCGCGTATGTCGTAAGAAGAGAAGAAGAAGAAGAAGGAGGAGGAGGAGCGTTGAACTGAAGAGCTGCTGTAAACAATAATCGCCGCAGTAGAATGGTAAGAAGAAAGTTCTGTTCTTTTCTCTTTGCTTCATTTCACTTCCCGGTGTCCGCTGTCCCCCCGTCTGTCTGCCTGACTGTCCCCCTGTCCCCCCGTTTGTCTGTCCGCCCCGAAGCCGTTCACATCGTCGTCTCGTTTCCTGTTTCAGACCACGGCGGCTCTGACTGCGGGTCTGGAGCGGATCCCGGATCAGCTGGGCTATCTGGTCATCAGCGAGGATGGAGTTCTGGCTGTGAGTTCTTCTTCTGGGGACAGACACTAGAGAAGGAGATGTTTGTTTCTGCTCTCCAAAAAAGTTCAGTTGTCAGCAGCTGGACTTCTTCTCCGAGAAGAACCAGTCCAGTTACTGACAACTGAACAGTTTGGACACCATGATCTGAAGAAGAAGAATTCTTTTTTTTGTCATTGTGACGTTGTGATTCGGCCTACTTGGCGGTAGGGAGACTCGAACCCACTAGGCCACTGCCCTGGGTGGATGAGCTTCTTCACAGACGTGTGATCCTGTTCTTTGATTGATCAAACTTATTGTAATGTCCCCGTTAGGCCACAGGATGTGATCATCCGGACCAGGGCTCAGAGTTGGACCCAGTCCATCCAGTTGTCTGTCTCTAGAACTAACCTAGTCACTAATGAACTCCTCTCAG
The DNA here is from genome assembly GCA_016785265.1 of Paraplagusia blochii. Classification (NCBI taxonomy): domain Eukaryota; kingdom Metazoa; phylum Chordata; class Actinopteri; order Pleuronectiformes; family Cynoglossidae; genus Paraplagusia; species Paraplagusia blochii. The sequence goes on from JAFBJS010005441.1 coordinate 24,136, forward strand.
GTTCCAACCTTGTTGGAGCTACCAAACCCCCACCAGAGAACCCTACTTTTGATCGGGTGAGTCGGTGTGTCTTGACCGAACCCCTAAGACCAACTCAAACCCAGGTTAAGAAGCACTGTCCTAGATGGAGGTCAGTGTTGTACAAAAGAACTCAACAGGCCCGCACCGCCCATGTCTAAAATTCAGCCCCGAACCATCACAGAACCTCTTCAGGGCTGTAGTTCAATGACGTCTGTTCAGTCTGCAGGGGAGATGGAGAATGACGAGCACACCGCCGGCATCATGATGGAGATGGTGAGGACGGCGAGTCGCTTCCGGTTGCCTGGCACGGCTGAGCCCGCCTTCAAACGCATGTCAGGTAAAAAAAAAAAACAGGTTCGGGCGCCGAGTCTTTGTCTCCGCCCACAGCTTTGTCTTCACCCTTAACCTCTGTCCGTCTCTGTCTTCAGTCATTCTGGATGACTTTGTTTATGTGGTGACCATCTCTGGACAGAAGGTTTTTGTGGTCAAGCGACAGCACAACCAGCATGATCCAATCAGCGTTTAGAAGCAGGAGGACAAAGCTCAACCGTCTCAATCGGGTTCCCTGTTGATCCTTATTTGTGAATAAAGTTATTCCGAATGTTTCTTCTTGTCTCCTCGTCTTTATGGACTCTGTCGTCAGTAGAGGGCGCTGGTAAAAATAGTCGTTAATTAATGACCCGTTCATGGAAGAGCGACACAGCTCTTTATTGGGGGGGGGGGGGGGGCCAGGGGGGGGGGGGGGGGGGGGGTGTCAGGGAAATTCGTCTAGCTGCAGTACGTGCTGTCGACCACTTGGGGTCGCTCGGCGGTTTTGAGAAGAAGAACCAGCGGATGGTCCTGATGGACCGCAGATCTGATCGTGATGGACCCGTCTGACGGTTCCTGTTCGACGGGCACTGCGGACAGCCGGTCCCGGTGGTACCGGTTCTCTTCGTGGCTGGAGTGTGTCTGCGTCGTCACCTTCGACCTGGAGCTCGGACAGGCCATCGAGGTAAGGATTAGCTGAGCATTTAGCCTGGGTCGAACCGCACGGTCGTCTCCGAGATACGAACGGAAAAATGCACGAAAACAGAGTCGAGTTTGTTTACGGACCGACACCGTTCGTCAACAACAACAACAACAACAACAACAACAACGCCGCTCAATGTTCTTGTTCACTGCGGTGGTTTGGAGTTGAGCTCTTTGTTTGTTTGTTTGTTGTTTTTATGTTGATCATCAGCTTTGATTTAATTGGACGTTAACAACACTGAGCCATTGTTAAAGACACACTGACGGACTTTAATCTATACTTGTCTCTGACGCGTCTCTTTGGTCTTTGGTTTTCAGCTGGTGTTTCCTCCACACGTGAAACTGACCGAGAAGGAGGTAATTTTTTTTCACTCTGATTATAAATATGAACCTGAGAAATAATTTCCTTCTTGTAGAGACGGAGGAGACAAAGTCCACAGTTGACTTTTTCAGGTGGGTTGAAGACATAATGACCTGGAAGAGTGAATCCTGTCTTTCTTTCCTGTTAGAAAACCAGCATCTGTTTCCTCTCCTTCCCGGACTCTTACTCAGGTAAAGTCACTGACGCCCACTGACGCCCACTGACACCCACTGACACCCACTGACGCCCACCGACATCTACTGACACCCACCGACACTCACTGACACCCACCGACGCCCACTGACATCCACTGACACTCACTGACGCCCGCTGGCACCCACTGACACCCAACACGCTCGCTGCAAGGGCTTAAGAGCAGAGGTCACGTGACGTGTCCACGCCTTATTTCCCAGGATGCCTCGGAGACACTCAGTTCAGCTTCAGACTGCGTCAGTCCGTGGGTCGTAGAAGCTCACGGTGGGAGGACGACGCTTACAATCGAGACGCTCCCGTCACGCTGCAGGTGTGTCTTTGTCTATAAACAGTCACATGATCACCGATGGCGTCCCGGGTTGAACCGTGTCACAATCTGTGCTCGTCTCTGTGCCCACAGATGGAGACGTCCCATTTCTGTGGCTACGTCTATTTCAGACAGGTGAAGGACACGACAGTGAGGAGAGGATACTTCCAGAAGGTCCGATCACCAGGACCATGACCATGACCACGACCACGACCACGCCCACGTGATGTTCACAGACTGCAGACTAACAGACTGCGTGTCATGTGACTGTGTTGTTTGTGTTCTAGTCTCTGGTGCTGGTCTCCAGGTTGCCCTTCACCCAGATGTTCCACTCACTGCTGCAGATCATTGCCCCTGAGTTCTTCGAGAAGCTGGATCCCTGCTTAGAAACAGGTGATGTCATCCCTGTGTAGAAACCACCAGCCAATGAAATGTTTCCTTTGTCCTAAGCACTTTTTTCCATCCTAAAGTATGTAATGAGATTGACCAATGGCCTCCACCTGTTCCTGGACTGACCCTGAACCTTCCGCTGATGGGCGTGGTCCTACAGGTGCGTCTGAGGGGAGGGCAGGGGCGGGGCTTTTTGGGCTTGTGACCCCACGTTGGTACAAATCACACATTTCTGACGTCCCCACAGACACTGCAGTGTTTTAAGTGAACTTTAAATTTGTTGTATGAAAGACTTTTTTTTGTGAATAATTGGTTGAAATACAAGGTTGAAAAACACAAGGTCAAATTGTCCTTAAGGTTAAGATTAAGAACACCTTAATTTGTCCCACACCCCCAGGTGCGGATTCCTTCAAAAACAGACAAACCAGGTGGAAGTCCTGTACGACGAGCCGGCGCTCAGGTGGGAGACGGGTCCAGGTCCAGCCGTCTCACCTGTGTCCAACTCTCTAATGTCTTCATTACTTCTTTGTCACTGCAGAATCTTCTCCCAGTTCCCATGATGCTTCCTACGATCTACGAACTGGACCTCTTCAGGTCCGTCGGGGTTTCTCACAGATTGATGTCTTATTGGGTCATGTCACTAACACGGACTCATTCTTCTGGTCAGGTGCTTCCAGTCGGTACTTGTCCATGTCCAGATGCTGTGGGAGCTCACGTTGCTTGGCGAACCGATGGTTGTCATGGCGCCCTCCCCCACCGCCTCCTCAGAAACCGTGCTGTCCCTCATCAGGTAGCGTCATAGAGGGTTTGGATTTGGTGAAAACTGTTGGTGATGTTTAGTCAAAATGTATTTCATCAAATAGGAGACTTTTCTTTTTTTAATTTCGCTTCTCGTGCTTGAACCAGAATGATGTTGTCGTTGGCACGTCTCAGTGTGTGTGTGTGTGTGTTTGTCTCAGCTGCATCAGTCCCATAAAGTTCTGCTGCGACTACCGTCCTTACTTTACCATCCATGACAGCGAGTTCCGTGAATATACCACCAGGACGCAGGCACCGTGAGTCTCACCTTTTTGTGGACCTGTCTTTTGTACTGTCACCTGATTCGACCCGTCTCCCGTCTCTGCCTCAGACCAAACGTGCTTCTCGGTGTCACCAACCCTTTCTTCATCAAGACCTTCCAGTCATGGCCCCACATCGTCAGACTGGGCGAGATCAAGATGGCAGGTACTGTATTTGGAAAGGTGAGACATGAAATGAGACACATTTCCGTAGCTGACCAATCAGCTGAGCTCTGATCACCTGGTGCAGGTGATTTACCCAAACAGATTAAGGTGAAGAAACTTTCCAAGCTGAAAATTCTGGACACCAAACCAGGTGGGTCTTGGAGGAGACGCTGGCCGTGAATCCCACCTGTGACATCATTGTGGTCACTGACCGGTGTGTGTGGTCTGTGCGTCTGCAGGCATCTACACCACCTACAAGACGTTTCTCCACAAAGATAAGATTCTGATCAAACGGCTGCTCAAGGTAAATGAGGATTGTGTCACATGACCAGAGCCATGCGATTGGCTGCAACCATGTTGTTTGTTATTAGGGTTTCCAGAGGAAGCGTCCATCAGAGGCTCAGAGCGCCATCTTGAGGAGACACCTGTTGGAGCTGACGCAGAGCTTCATCATCCCTCTGGTGAGATGCACACAGTCACATTGCTTTACCGTGGTGGTGTGACGTCACTGTGATGTCACAGCGATGATGTCAGTACTTGTTGCCATGGTGAATCTGTGGTCTCTTCATCAGGAGCGCTACATGGCCAGTCTGATGCCTCTGCAGAGATCAGTGACTCCCTGGAAGGTGATACCGCCCGCCCGCCCGTCTGTCTGTCCCGTCCCCCTGTTCCTGTTCCTCAGATGGAGGTACCGTCTGTACCTCCATCTGTCTTTCTGTCTGCCTGTCTGTCTGTCCACCTATCTGCCTAGTGAGATTAGAAAAGAGTTTATTTTCTAAGAATGTGGACGACCACACAGTTGGGCAGAGTAAAGGGAGGACTGACCGACTGTAATCACAGACAGGAGACAACAGCAGGTAGTGTATTCATAGGACAGAGCTGCAGGGTCATTATGCAGTAACAGCTAGTCAGAACCAGAACCTAAGTCTGTTTGACCTCGGCCCAGTGGGGACGAGGACATGGCTGCTGACTCGCTCTGTGGTCGTTCCAGACTCCCCCTCAGATCCGACCCTTCAGTCAGGAAGACTTTATGTCCACGTTGGAGCACAGCGGGCCGCAGCTAACCTCTGGGCTGAAGGGTGATTGGACGGGGCTGTACAGGTGAGACGCTCAGGTTGGTCAGCGTGACGTCCCGTGTGTCCATTTAAGTTTAACCCCGAGTCCCGGTCCCTGTTGCAGGAAGTTTTTTAGGTCATTGAACTTTGACGGCTGGTACCGACAAAGACACAAGGACATGACACAGAAACTGGAGAGTGTCCACCTGGAGGTGATCAGTGATGCTGTAAGTTTGTCCACTTGGACGAGGACATATCAACAGATGTACAACAGAAATTCAACATGTCCTGTCTCCTCAGGATCTGATTGGCTGGACCAAAGACAAGTCTGAGGTGGAGATTGTGGACTTGGTTCTGAAACTGCGTGAAAAACTGGTCAGTCTCTTGTCTTTGGTTTGGCTGACAGACATTATGGGACGCATGATCAGATTTCATGACATGACTGAGGTCCAGAGATTTTTCATTTTGTCTCTGTGCGTTTCCTTTCTCTCCAGGGTAAAGCCGTCAGGCAGCAGCTGCAGCTGAAGGACGGCGTTCTGGACAAACTACAGACTTTCATTGACCACATTGTCAGAACACTCCCTGAGGACCTGCAGAATACACTGACATCCACAGACTGATGTCTACAGACCCACTGACTCCCCATCATCATGACAATGTCCTTCATCCATCTTCCACTGCTCTCTACTAATAGAATATTATCTATTTATTGATTGATTATTGATTTTAGTTTTTGTTGGGATAAAACTAAAGACCTCAAGCAGAGGTTTGTGGTTACGTCACCGTTTCCCATAAACTTGTTCAAATAAATGTTATTTCTTAAACAATTTTGGCAGGTTGTCCATCTCACCTGGGATCGTGTCCTTTTAGATCTCACTTGTGTCCTTGACTGTCTCCTGTCTCCTCTGCAGTGACTTATGGACAGTTGGTGAACTGATGTGGTGGACTTTACTTTTGACACTGGACGATGACCTCACACTTTATTGCGTTAATATTTTGAAGACTTTTTTAAATAGTTTTGAAGTAAATCTAACAGACAACAACAATCCAAACCACGGAGTAAAACAATGGTCCAGGAAAATATTTTATTTTCGAGAGGCGCATCAAAAATATACATCGTTTTACTGAGTGGAGTCATTACATGGTTACACCAAGCCGTGTCTGCGTTAGCCTCAACCACAGATCCTTTCTTTGTCTGTGATGGTGCCCCCTGCAGGAGAAGGATCGATCCTTAGTCTTGGATGAATATAAAGTACGTAGAGTTTCAAACAAACCAGGCTTCAACTGTGGGCCGACTGAGACGGAGAACTACATCAGGTTGACTTCAGAAAACCACACCACCCAACAGTGCACCGTGGGTTTGCAGTTTTTTTTTTTTAACTCTGCTGGACTCTTCATCTTTTGTTAGCCCACCACGGCGCCCCCTGCAGCTTGAGTACATGGTGTTTTTCTTGTGGGCTGAAGTGCAGGATTGTGAGGATAGCGTTCAGCGTCTGGAGCTTCCCGCTGGCGTCCTGCAGCGTCAGGAACTTATATATGATGTTCTTGAGGTACTCCAAGTTGGAGCCTTCCCTCTTTTGGTCTCTTATCAGTTTGTCAAGTTTCTCTCGCAACTCAATCACTTCCTCATCGTGGCGCTCTGCGTTAGTGATGAGCCGTGCCTGCAACTGGTGGATGTCTTCATTCAGACGGTTCTTCTGCCGCCGCAGGCTTCCGACCTCCACTTCCATCCTCGCTAGCTGTTCTGCGTACAGCAGCAGCGTGGGCTCGGAGGAGGTGACCCGCTGAAGCGCCTGACCCACGATGTCAGCCTCAGTCTCTGGCTCGGCGGGGTCATCGTGTGCGACGCTGTGGTCATTGGGACGCCCCAGCACCACAGTCCGCAGCTTCTCCAGCTCTTGGTCTTTCTCCTGGATCAGGGACATGGCCCGCTCCCTTTGTTTGTGCAGCTCCGACTCCAGTTTCACCAGCTCGTCGCGCTGCAAAGACTCCAGGCGCTCCAGCTCCTGTTTGTGGCTTTGCTGCAGCAGCACTGCTGCCTGTTGACGCTCCTCCAACTCCTGATAGTGTTGGGTTTTGGCTTCATCACTCTGGATCCGCAGGCTGATGTACTTCTCCTTGAGTTCCGACAGCTGGTCACGCGTTTCTTCCAGCTCTTTAGCCTGGCAACCATCCTTAGTGTTCTTGTTCTTCAGCACGACCTGCGCCCGCAGCTTGTACCGCTCAAACTCGTCCTTGAGCTGCCTCAGCTCCTGCTGGTAGACCAGCGCAGTGGTCCTGTCACCGTCCAGGTCTAAGTCTCTCTCTTCCGCATTCCGCAGGTTTTGGTCTGGGTTCTTTTGAACGGCCAGAAGCAGCAGCTTCTTCACCTTCTCCAGTTTCTCCTTCAGCACACCAACATCCAGCTGGGATTCATCTACATTGAGGTCGGCGGCTGACCTGTTGGAAGCGGCGATGGCCAGTGTCTTGTTTTCGGTGTCCAGCTGCATGATTCTGTCTCGAAGTCTCTGAGTGGCCTGCTGGTCCCGTTGCCTTGCCTTCTCACAGGATCCCAGCAGCTCAGACAACTGAGAGATCCGCTGCTCCAGACCTGCGACCCTGTCCTCTGACGACTCAGCACGTTCACGAGCGCGTTCCTCTATCTCACACGCCTAAAAAAACAAAAAAAACAAACAAAAGGAAGGTCAGACAAGAAAAAAACTCCAAACATCTGACGCTCTTCTGGCTCTGTAGGTCCAGAAAAGTTCTCACCTTCTTGATCTCAGCTTGGATCTGCTTCTGGAGGTTGTTTTTAACCTGCTCCAGCTCGAGCTTCAACTCGTCCACTCTGGGATCGTTCTTTTTCTGATCTTCCTCTGCGACCTCCAGCCTCCTCTTCAGCCCTTCTTTCTCCTCTCTCAGCTGGTTCAGCTGCGTTTCATACTCCACCCCTCGCTCTACTACCTGTGTTGTTGCCATTAAGGTGGCGTTGGTGTCTTGCAGTTGGAGCTCCGCGTCCTGCCTCAGGTCTCGCTCTTGTTGCAAGAGTTTCTGGATTTCTCGTAGCTGCTGCACGTGGTCCACCTGCTCCTGCTCCCTGTCGTGTTGCTGCGTGATGACGCGGGCGCGGCTTTCGTTTAGCTGCTCGTGCAAGGCACGGTGCTCCGCCTCATGTTGCTTGGTCAGGATCCGCAATTGCTCCTGCAGCTCCTCCACCTCCTGCTTCAGCTGCCTCTTGTCAGCCTGAAAGTTTGCCTCCATTCGAGATTTCTCCTGAGTCACCGTGGCCAGGGCGCCGGTGAGCGTGCTCAGTTGGCTCTTCAGCTGAGCAACTCTACGATCCACCTCGGTGCCATTGGCGGGAGTCGGTCCAGCGCTGCTGCTGCCCTCTGAGCTGCTGGCATCGACCTCAGGCCTCTCTGTAGGCAAGGTCTGCAGGAAGAAACACAGGTTAAAATCTTATTTTCTCTTCTGGACTCTTCGGACAGCTTTTTATGGTCCCACAAACTCGGTGTGATTTCCTTTCTGTCCATATGGACACTTAAGGCCTTTGGTCTTCACGTAACCAAAGTGACCTATTAAACATACATGCATATACTGTATATATATATATATATATATATATATATATATATGTATGTATATATGTATATATACAGTATATATGTAGATGTAGATACAATATATTTAGACGGCAGTGTTATGAGACCAGACCAGGACCAGACCAGTTCCAGACCTTTCCTAAGAGGTGTCTTTGCCTCTTTCTTCAAAAGAAATGATCCTTATAGTTACTCAACATTTCTCATTTTCCTTATTTTGTTTTACAAAATTGTAATAAAATAGTTTTGTGAAAGAAAATCCTGCATTATTACATCTGTGCTCAGACATACTGTATGTTACTATCTGGTTTGTTCCACGGCAAATGCTGAAAAACTACTTTGTGTTTCCGAACACATCATTTGTGTCCTGCGTTCAATCTTGTCTCCTCCTCAGACTGAGTGTCAAAGAACCAGGTGTTCATACCAGCTCTCCCTGGTCCTCCTCAGACTGCTCTCCTCTTGCAGTGTCACTGGGTGTATCCACCGACGCCGCCGTGTCCACACTGTCCTCACTGTGCAGAGAGCAGCCGTCATCAGGCATTTCTTGGGCCGGGCTGCCGTCGGTACCCATTTCCGGAGCCTGTTCCTGGGTCACACTCAAGACCTTCAAACTGGACTCCAGAGCCTCTTTCTCCTTAAGAAGACTCTTGTATGCCCTGACTACATCCTTGAAGCGGGTCTGGTACTGGATCAGCTGTCTTTTTTGGGCTTCAATTGTGTCCAGCAGTTCCTTCCTGTTTGGACCGCCTCCAAAACTCATTCCAAACTTCTCCATGGCTTCAGTCCGATTCCACGGAGTGTGAACGCATTACCTGGTAGAACCAGAAATACATCAGATTCGATGGCAACTAATTACACATTTATGACACTTGACTTTAGTGTCTCATCCGAGAGGACGAGTCTGCAGGATGTTGGAAAGAATGGGTAACTACAGTGTCAACACGAGAACCTTCCACTCGGTCACTGTAATAACAGACCGACTGCACATCGGTTCACTGCAAAACCGGACCAGACTGGAAGAATCCGACCATAGTTTCAGAACAGTAAATAAAAAGGACTCAGAAAATGTCGAGCCGATCGGTGTTGGAACCAACTTCCTGGATGTTATCAATGAACACCGCTGACGTTTGCAGCAGTAAACCGTCGGCGGTTCTAACGCCTTACGGAAACAAACGAAGTTCATCGAAGTGCGGGGACATAGTACTTGTCTTTGTTACCTGTCAAACTCGGGGTGTTTTCGTCCACGGAGAATTTATTCGAGCGGAAATGAGTCCGTGTTCCATGAAACGCAGTTTTTTCTTTTGTGACGGTGTAAATGAAAACACCGCTCACTAAATGTCAACCAACCGCCGCCATGTTGGATTGAACCGGAACCAAAAGAGGATGAACGGGCGGGGACCCGCATGAGGCGTTCACCAACATCACGAACATGACGACACCCACTCACTCACGGTCTCTGGGCCTTCTTTGGACACAGATTGATTTTATTTCTGCCCCGGGATGGAAACTCCAAGAGGCCGATTACTCCACGTTCACTAAAATCGGAATTCATTCAATTCCATTGCAACTGATTTCGTTGTTCGAATGACACCTGTGTATCATACCTTAATCCACCAGCTGACCATGGCACCGTCCCCACAAACTGCTGCCCACTGGTCACCGTGGCGGGTTCTAGGACACCGATGGTCGTGTGGATCACACTGTCCCAAAGTCAACGAGTCTGTCTCTTTGTCATAATCATCATCATTTATCTCCCATTTGTAATATTACACTTTAAATGTACGTTAAACTTACGGCTTGCGATTGTCATTTTCACCATTTCAGCAGTGTATAATTGTGATATCTTAATCTCCTAATTTTTTCTTAAAATGAAGATATAGTCGTACCGGTTCGTCATACAACACGAACTCTCTACACAAGATCGAAATTATTATTGTTGTGTAAAACCGGATGTTTTCATGTTCCACGTTTTTTACCGAGTCGAACTTAAACACATCACGAGTGTCTGCGTGTTCAATAAAGATTTTTGTGTGTTTTTTTTTTCACGGTAGTGACGTCATTTATTCCGCGTTGGCCTTTACGTGGCACCGAGGAGGAGTCGCTGTTTCCGGCGCTGTTACTCTTGCGGCCGTACATAAACCGCTAAAGCTCCTAACGTCCCCGACTCCGACCTGCGGCTCTTCTTCTGGACTGAACCGGTCGTCATTTTTCCGCTGCTGACCCGGGACTTTGGAGCACCATGGGCCTGACCGTCTCCAGCCTCTTCACCCGGCTCTTTGGGAAGAAACAGATGAGAATTCTAATGGGTGAGCTACAGCTACAGGCTGCCCGGCCCCGGAGCTAGCCGGGGAAGAGAATAGAAGTCAAAGCGTCGTTAGTTTCGTTCGTTCGTGGGTTAAAAAATCACAACAAGAACGTTTTACGTCGGTGATTTGAATTTAGTCCAAACTCCACTGTTGTTTAAAACGGTTAAAATCCCCATTTCGACCAATTAGCCACCGGAGGCTAACGCCTCGAGCTAACGTAGGTTCTCGACCCTGTTAACCGGAACTGAAGGTCCAGTGATGACGTGTGTGTCTGTGTCTGTGACCGTCTCTGTGTGGTTTGTTACAGTTGGTTTGGACGCAGCTGGGAAAACGACCATCCTGTACAAACTGAAGCTCGGAGAGATCGTCACCACCATCCCAACCATCGGTAAACGTTCACTTCTGTGACTCATCATCGGCTCAGACCGACCATGTATCTATAAACCGAGTTAAGATCGAGATGGAACCAAAGTTGGAGTTGTTTGTTCACACTCACAACAGTTTGAACTAAGTTTCTGATGTGAGTCACACTAAAATAGCTTGTTGGGAAATAGTTGAGAACTAGAACTAGACTAAGTCCAAACTTGAGATGAGACTGTGTTATTTTCAGTAGATGATGACCTGATGGAAAAACTCATCCAAGTCTCTGTTGCTGTTCATGCTTTGAGGAAAAGAACAGTTGCACAAAGACTCTAGAATGAAATGGATTCCCAACCATTTAGTATTTACATAGATCTAGCATAGAACACCACTCAGTATTTATTATTGTTTTTACTTCAGAGTCGAGTGTAAAAGCACATGTGTTGTAAGAAATAACATATCCCCAGTTAAGGACTTTGCTACAGAAATGTCAAAAGGTTTTACAGCTGCAAGGTTGCGATGAGTAGAGAACACCATTCATCTGAAACAGGCTACGTCTTTGACAAAATTGTAAAAAGCATTGAGGAGCTGAGGTGTTAGGTGATAATTGCATTTCTTTCTTTCACCATTAGTTGTGACCAAGTTCTTATCCAATTTAAATATATTTTTATTTCTCACAAACCATCAAACCCTCTTCTAGGTTTTAACGTGGAGACGGTGGAGTACAAAAACATTTGTTTCACAGTCTGGGATGTTGGCGGCCAAGACAAGATCCGTCCTCTGTGGAGACACTACTTCCAGAACACACAGGTAGGAGGCAGTAAACCTGCATTAAACTTCAAATCAAGTATCCTTTGTGCACTTGCATCGACGAACTGACTGGAAGAGAACAATGATTATCGAGCTCCCAAGGATGATGTAAAATTGCTGCTTTTCTGTTTGGATTTCAGTGTTTACTCTTGAAGAACTGGCTAAAGCAGTGTTACCTGTCAAACTACCTCAAATTAGGCCCAATAGACTGGGAGCATTTGGTTGTAATCAATGTAGAGCTGGATTTCTAACTTACGAGCAGAGGATCATCCTGAAAATCTTCTGCATTGATGACAAAAACACTTGCAAAAAGCTCATTCTTATTAGAGTAGCACACACCCCTAACTGGACACTCTGGGTTTTTGTGGACAGGGTCTGATCTTTGTGGTTGACAGTAATGACAAAGAAAGAGCATTGGAGTCGGCAGAAGAGCTCAACAAGATGGTGAGAAAACCCTCGAAAGTTTCTGGATCACATGACACAATCAGTCCCCCCAATGCGGTGATCTCTCTCTCTCTCCTTGCAGCTCCAAGAGGACGAGTTGAGGGACGCACTTCTTCTTGTTTTCGCCAACAAACAGGATCTTCCCAACGCCATGAGTGTCAGCGAAATCACAGACAAACTGGGTTTGCACGGCATGCACAACAGAGAGGTGAGAGAATTCAGATTAAAGGTGAACCTGGAGATACTAGAACAATTATACAGTACGCTGAGGATAAACATTGCGAGTTGGGGGGGGCGGGGCTCTTTTCCAGGTGAGTTCATGAGCCACAAAACCCATTTAAAATGTAACCACCTTGTCTTAATGACCAGTTTGCGTCGCTGGTCAAATTTGGGTCTTTGTGACGCTCCCATTTAATGCTTGAGTTTAAAGTGAGTCTCACTGTTTGTCTCCCTCTAGTGGTATGTCCAGGCCACCTGCGCTACACAAGGCACGGGTCTGTACGAGGGTTTGGACTGGCTTTCCAACAAGCTGTCACTACGCTAAGACCCCCAGAGACACAGGAAGAGCCACTGTCAACATGTAGGACATGTACAACTACAGAAGGAGGAGTCACGTGACCTTTCACAGGACTGTTTTCTGTTATTTCTTTTTTATTATTTTTTTTCCCCCCTTCGTTTTAAATTATAAGCCCGTGTTTCACTTTAAGAGGAAGTGACATCAAGGACTCAGAACTCAGCTTTTTTCATAGTTCTTACTCTTTGTTTGATCTGTTTCTTTTAATCAGCATGTTTTAACCCTTTATTGTCAGAACAGGGCGGGGTTTCTGTCAGGTGACCTCGACTGTGGGCCACAGACAGGCTTCCATGGGTGACGTCACCTGTCCTGCGTAACTCATTCCACAAAGTCATTCCTTATCAATGTGAAAAAGAAAAAACCAACAACAAAAGATGATGATAATGATGATGCAATAAAGTTTGCTTTTCTTCATGTGTTTTTCCCTCTGTCTCTGTTTTCTTTTTAAATAAAAATGGATCAGTATTTTAGCTTCTCCTGTCTTTGTTGCTCCAGTTTTTGTTTTCTTTGTCAAACAACACGATATGTAACACATCAATATAACGACGTGATTAATAGGTGTGTTCCAAAATTGTACAAAAAACCACAAACATGGGGGGAAAGGCCACAGAGTGTTTCTACTGTCGGTCTGTCTGTTTGTGTGTGTGTGTGTGTGTGTATATATGTATATATATATATATATATATATCACATTATATATGTGTGTATATTTGCAGTATATATATATATTTGTGTATTGACATATGCTGCGGGAACTTAGTATGATAGTGCCGGCAGCGGAAGTAGGTATGACGTTTTTCCGGTCGTTTTTCTGCCCTCACTGCTTCCTCCTCAGCGCACAGTTCAACGGCAGACATGGCTTCGGATCCTTGTTCCTTCAGCTCTCCCGGTCGCTGCGTCACCAAGCACCTGAACCTCCACCTGAACGTGGACTTCAGCAGGAGAGTCATCAACGGGAAGGTGGAGCTGACGGTGGAGGCGCTGGAGGAGCACTTTTCTGCCCTGGTAAGGTCGACGGTTCCCGGGGAGCAGCGGTGCAGTAGCCCGGAGCTCCTTGTGCATCTATCTATCTATATCTGTCTCTCTGTATATATGTATACAGATATATATATATATATATATATATATATGTGTTTATATATGTGTTTATATATGTGCGTGTATACTGACGCCAGGAGAGAGAGAGAGAGAGACTGACTCTGTCGGTGGTGTCGGTGCTCGGTTTCTCTCTGAACTCTTCCCCTCGATCCAGACTCAGGATCTTGACTCGTCACCTTCACCCTGGACTTTGTCTGCTGTGACAGGACAGTCTGTTGTCCCTGGACTTTGAGCTGATCAGGTGTCATTATCAGGGCCGACCGTCTTATCACAACATGTCAGGATATTAATTATGTTTTAATAATTGACAGGACTAGGGGGCGGGGCAATCAATCAGTCAATCAACATCCGTCTCACTGTTGTCTCTTTGTTGTTGACCGCAGACCTTGGACACTCGAGACCTGAAGATCATCTCGGTCAAGACCAATGGACAAGATGCCCGCTTCAGGCTGGGTCCCACACAGAGCCACAAGGGGACGCCGCTGGAGATTGATCTGCCCATTGACCTCTCCAGGTGACCACTTACACACCTGCAGTGTATATATGTATATACACACACACACCAGTGGTGTGCTACCAGCGTAACAAGGCTTTGTGCTCTGGATCCAACAGGGGGCAGCACGCGATCGTGGAGGTGGCCTACGAGACGTCTCCTTCCGCCACGGCTCTGCAGTGGCTTTCGGCCGAGCAGACGGCAGGAAAGAAACATCCGTACCTGTTCAGTCAGTGTCAGGTAACGTTCAAGTCCCCAATCTACGCTCCGACACCCTGGTCTGCTACTGCCTCCTGTGGTTGGTTTGTGTCAGTGCACTTTCCTGAAGAAAGAATTCTCCTAATTAAAATTAAATGTGTTGTAACAAATAACAACACATTTAAATATGTGATGAAAGCTGCAGCTCATGAACAGCAATGGAACATAACGTTCACTTCCTGCTTCGTTCTGACTCTGAGCTGCCCCCTGTCTTTCAGGCTAATCACTGCAGGAGCATGATTCCTTGTCAGGACACTCCTTCTATCAAACACACCTACTACGCTCAGGTAAATCAGTGAAGACACTGCAGCAGCTGGAGGAGGAGGAGGAGGAGGCCGGCCACTGGTGTCTCTGTCCGTCTAACCTGAATCTGTCTCTCTGTCCTCAGGTGTCTGTCCCTCAGGAGCTGGTGGCTCTGATGAGCGCTGTGAGAGATGGACAGACCGCCGACCCTCAAGACAGCAGCAGAATAGTGTATAAATTCAGACAAACGGTGAGAACGTCTCTTTTGTCTTTCTGGCTGTTAGAGATTTTTGTCACAACCTTTTTTCCATCACCTTTGCCGTTGTCAGGTTCCCATGCCGTCCTACCTGATCGCTGTGGTGGTGGGAGCCTTGGAGAGCAGGTAAGTTCTGGGCTGATTTCATGTCGTTGGTGAGATGAGAAGGTGGCTCTTCATCTTTCCTGTTCCGTGTGGAAAGGGTGATCGGCCCGAGGTCCAGAGTCTGGTCTGAGAAGGAGTTTGTGGACAAAGCGGCCTTTGAGTTTTCAGAGGTTCGTGACTGAGCTCCAGAGATGATCTAGTCTGAAGTTCATATATTTGACCAGGGTTTGTTTGTGCCTTAGACCGAAACCATGTTAAAAACTGCAGAGGATCTGGCCGGACCCTACGTCTGGGGTCAGTACGACATCTTGGTTCTGCCGCCGTCGTTCCCGTACGGAGGCATGGAGAATCCCTGCCTGACCTTCGCCACGCCCACTCTGCTGGTATACACAAACACACGGTGTGGTTAGTCAGTGGTAGTGATCAGTGATGATCAGGTGGAGGCACCTAGACTCTGGTTTCTTCTGTGAACAACTCTTTCCCAGATTGGACATAACAGCCTTAACTAGATTTTCTTCTGGATACGAGGAACCATCAAGTTCTGACAGAGCTGATCCCAGGTCAGCTCCGTCTTCTGTCTCACTCTCTCAGTCAGATGAGTGAGGAAGTTCAACAACTTGAGGTCTGATTTGAGGTCAACAATCTGAGTTGTGATGAATCGGACAGAGCGCTTTCAGAGGAGGAGTCGCCTGCAGCAGCAGTGGTGAAGCTGAGGCTGTTGGAGCGACGATAAGACGACACACATCTTTGAGTTTTTGAATAGTTAATTATCCAATTGTTATTACCATCATGTAAAATGTTTTCTTAACTTTAACCATTTTATCAATATCTTTGCTTGTATTTGTGATGTTTCCATAATAATTTTAAATCAACTCACTTTTCTGGGGCTGAATGAGTGAATGAATGAATGAATGAATGAATGAACGAATGAATGATTGAATGAATGAACGAATAATTGAAAGAATGAATGAATGAATGATTGAATGAAAGAATGAATGAATGATTGAATGAATGATTGAATGAATGAACGAATAATTGAAAGAATGAATGAATGAATGAATGAATGAATGAATGAATGATTGAATGAAATGCTTTTCATTGGTAAAAATGAGGTGGAGATCAGAGCAGATGGACCGAGGTCTACTGAGGAACTGATTCAATTATTCTAATCAGACCCATTTGTTGGACGTCCATACAACATCACCAACACATTTTCACTGTGACTGATGGCACCAGGGGGCGCTACAGCTCAGCTTTTACTGCTAATGCTTAAACCCTTCCTACAACCATGAAACCAATCCTAGATACAAGGTGTTGAACTGATGACTTCTGTCTCTTCACAGGCGGGGGACAAGTCTCTGTCCAACGTGAGTAAAATAAAGAACCTTGTGTTTGTGTGAACACACGTCCACATGTTGATGGCGCTGTCCTCCCCCTCAGGTAATTGCACATGAGATCTCCCACAGCTGGACTGGAAACCTGGTGACCAACAAGACCTGGGAGCACTTCTGGTCAACACACACACACACACACACACACACTGTCACCGGCTCTACGGCTGCTGCTGACCACTAATGACCACCGGTGTCGCTGTTTGACCAGGCTGAACGAGGGCCACACGGTCTACCTGGAGAGGATGATCGGCAGGAGTATGGAGGGCGAACACTTCCGACAGTTTGAAGCCATGGGCGGATGGAAGAGCCTGCAGGACTCTGTGAGAACCTGCACCTGGAGGTGACGTGCCGGGCCGCTGGTTGGTCTCTCACCCTGGTCTTTCCTCCTCCAGGTGAACACCTTTGGAGCCAACAACCCCCTGACAAACCTGGTTCCAAACCTGCAGGAAGTGGACCCCGACGACGCCTTCTCATCCGTGCCGTACGAGAAAGGCTTCGCTCTGCTCTATCATCTCGAAGAACTTCTTGGTGGACCAGGTATCTGCTGCTCCTGGTGGATCTCATCGCATTGATGCTTAAAGGTGGTGGCGGTGGTGGTGGTGGTGACGACCCGGTCTTGTTTTTCCACAGAGGTGTTCATGGGCTTCATTAAGTCCTACATTCAGCTGTTTGCCTACAGCAGCATCACAACGGAGCAGTGGAAGAATTACCTGTTCACCTACTTCAAAGACCAGGTGAGATTCACCTGGTGTGAAAGCAGGGACCTGAATGATGACGGTCATTTCTGAGCCCCAGATGACGGTGGTGTTGTTTCAGGTGGACGTTCTCCACAAAGTGGACTGGAACAGCTGGATGTTCACGCCTGGAATGCCTCCTGTCAAACCGGAGTAAGTAGGTGGGCCCACTGCTCTGGTCTCAGGTACCAGTGGTGACTGGGGTGCGCAGGGCTCCAGGTTCCAACCCACCAACTGCCACTGAGCAAGGCACCATCCTCACCCAGAGCTGACAAGGAGTTTCCTTCATTCCTGCTCCTGATCAAGTTTCTCCTCTTTCAGGTACGACACGACCCTGGCGGATGCCTGCATTTCTCTCAGCCAGAGGTGGATGAAGGTCAGTCCGTGGCCTGGTGGAGACCTGTGATGGAGTCTGGGTCAACCATTAACCCTCCTTGTGTCCTCGCAGGCAAAAGATCAGGACCTGAGCAGCTTCTCACTGAGCGACGTCAAGACCCTGTCGTCCCATCAGCTGATTGAGTTTCTCTCTCTGCTGCTCCAGGAGGTAAATGAGCGTCAAGTCCAGTCCATCAGCTCCTCCTCCTCAGTCCAGGGTGAGGCTCACGTCCCTGTGTCTTTCAGGATCTTCTCCCATTGAGCCACGTGAAGAAAATGCAGCAGGTTTACGATCTCAACTCTTACCTGAATTCAGAGATTCGCTTCAGGTGAGCTTAGAATTCCCTGCACGATTGGGAACTGGAAGTGCTCCCCCTAGCTGATTTCAATTTTTTTGTCCTCTGCAGGTGGCTGAGGTTGTGTGTTCGTGCCAAGTGGGACGAGGCAGTTCCACTGGCGCTGAAGATGGCCACGGAGCAGGGTCGGATGAAGTTCACCAGGCCGCTGTTCAGGTGACTTGACTAGGAATACCATGAAAGTGGCACTGGTTTAAACATTTAATTTCAATAATAAAATCCATAATTTCCTGAGGGATTCATAAAGTTCCATCTATCTAATGATCTGGCGTATGGTTACTGTTCCACAGGGAAGTCTACAACTTCGAGCCTTTCCGAGAAGAGGCGGTCAGAACCTTTATTGCTAACCGTGCTGCCATGCACCCAGTCACTGCTGGATTAGTCTCTAAAGACCTGAAGGTGGATGCCATCATCAGCACCAACCTGTGAACCCAGCACCGACTTCATTTGCTGTATCTGCTCACCTTTGAACGTTCCTCTACAACAGCTACGCTCTGGTTTTCTTCTGGTCATTTCAGTGATTTATTTTGTCATGCAGAGATGGGTCTCATCAACAAACTGCACTAATAATTTCCGTAAAAGTATAAAAAAATGAATAAACGTTTCTCAAGAAGAAAAGCTCCTGTGACTGAATAAAAAATTAAAAGCAGGCAAAACCAATCTGTGTTCAAGGAAAATTGTGGATAATGGAGGACGGGTGAGAACTTCACCCCGTGCTTAGCTTAGCTTAGCCCCCTAAGGGAAAATTCAGATTTATTTTTTTACACAGATAAGAAGATAAAAGATCAATTCTTTACACAAATTGAGACTTTTCTGAGAAATTAAAAAAAAAAAAGAAAATTCTGAAATATTTATGTGATTTATGTGCTAATTTATAAGAAACATACAGAAAAGAATTTATTGAATTTTTTAAACATTTAATCAAATTTCATATGCTCCAACTTCTGACCAAAATGACATACCAAATGATGATTTTGTCAAAGATGTCAAAATAATTCTCAATGTTGTGATCTGATAACAAAATGTAATTTTTTTATTTTCTCATCACAAAATGAAGGATTCTCCAAAAATATATTTTTTTATTCATAATGTGATGAGATGTGTGGAATAGACTTTTATACATTTCCATTTCAACATCTGACAATTTAGACTAAAAAAAATCACTAATAGGAGATTTTATTAAATATAAGATTTTTGCCCAAGTCACAAATGTGACATGAAAAAGTCTGGAAAAATTTATAAAATTTTGTAATTTGATAAAAACAATTGGATTCTCTAACAAATACATTTCTGACAGGGTTTCACAATGATCTAATGTGATAAAATAACATTCCTGAAATTTCTTTCCAAAAATTGTCATTATTTTTCATCATCTCACTATCATGACATGATAAAATGAAGATTTAATAAAATTTCTCAAATGTTTAAATTTCATAGGAAATGTGTAAAGAAATATACAATTTGTTTTCTTCCAGGGCATGACATAAAAAAATAATACAAATAATTATAATAAAAATAAAAAATAAATTTCCAAAAAAATAAAAAAAAATAAAAATGCTCGAATGCATTGACAAATATGCCAAATAAATTAAAAAAACAAAGAAAAAAAAACAAAAAAATGTTATCAAGATTTTTGACCGTCTCACCATCACATCATACAAAAATTTGGACTGGTTAATAAAAAATTTCAAATTTATTTCTAAAATGATAAAATGTTTAGAAAAAAATGTTTTCAATGTTTTGAAAAAAATAAAAAATAAACTTTTCTTTAAAAAATGTTTGTGATTCTCATCATCTCATCAACATGTTATGTAAAGATGCTAATTCTTTGGAAAAATTCCATAATTAGGTTTGTATTTTAAAAAATGCTATAGGGTATAATTTAGATTGTTTTGATTAATTTGGTCACAATATTTGGATTTTATTTGTTGCTAAAAAAGACTTTTCTTTCTATATAATTGTTCTTTATGCTCCTATTTGATGAGAAAAAAGTCGAAAGTCTGAAAATTTAAAATATTTTTTTATCAAGTTTTGACAATCTCACCCACGCTAGGAATGCAGAAATAAAATAATTTCTAAAAATAAAAAAAAAGATTGAAGTGTTAGACTATGCAGAAAAGACTTAGTTTTGAAATTTAATTTATAAAAGTTTTCACAATGATTTTTGAGCTCCCCATGGAATATCTAGAATATTTCCCAAAAATGAAAATGTGTGAAATGAAAATAACATAGAATAAAAATAAATAAATCATGATCATTCATCATGATTTTTAACTATTTTACCAAAGTGTGCAATTTAGGATTTTTATAAAAGTATAAAAAAAAGTAACTATAATGTTTTCAAAATACTTTTAATTGTTAAGAAGTACCACTTTTTTAAAAATTACTGTTTTTTAAAAATATTTATGATTTTCACCTTCTTATCAACGGGACATTGTTTTCAGAAAGTTTTAGTCCAGCATGAAACTAGGAAAAAGGATGAAAGTTTGAATATAGGGTTAAAAATACTTAAATTACTTCTGGAAATGTCATACATATAATGAAGATTAAAACTTTTGTTTTTTAAACGTTTATCATAAATTTAGATTTTTTATCTTAATTTTCATCCTTACCCAAGAAGAAATGCATATGCACCAGTATTCAGCAAAATAACAAAAAAAATTCTAAAAATGTTTTGAGAATGTTCTCATTTGATGTAATAATGCAATAAAGACAAAAAAATAAATAAGTTCAAAGATTTTATCATAATAATCTGATCAACGAAATAGATTTTCCGTTATAATTGCCCAATTTTTTTTTTTTCTAAATAATTTCTCAAAATGTTATAATTTGATGATAGTCCGGGGGCCGACACAGTTTCTACTTTTAAGAGTAGGCTAGAAACCTTTCTTTTTGACAGTCCTCATGTGAGGCCTTCGGCTGGACCTTGGGTTCTAGACATGCTGCTATAAGTTAGCCGTGGACTCATACCACCTCACCACCAACCTGCCTGGAGCAGATGAACTAAAAATGGACCCTATAATTATAATAATAACTTAATTTAATTTATAATTTATAACGTATAATAATTAGCTGCCGTTACGATGCCATTGTTTTGCCCGCCCGCCTGTGCCTCCTGGATGAGGATCCCCTCCGCTGTCGATCACCCTGAGGTTTCTTCCTTTTTTCCTGCCTGGGTTTTTGGGAGTTGTTCCTCAGCCGGTGCGAGGGTCTGCAAGGGCAGGGGGTAGTGATGGGTCCTGCAACACTGACGCGTCGGCACATGCGTCGAGCTCATGCAGTGAAACACTGTGACGGTGCGCGTATCGCTTTTAGAAAGTCACGTGACCAATAAGTGACGCGTCGGGCAACACTGATTATTCCATCTCATCATTGAATTACGGCGCAGCCTCCAGGAAAAAGAAAGGTTTCTGCCATGTTGATCTCATATCGGAAAATAAATGTATATCCTTGTTGTTTGTCAAACTTTACCAGTTGTCCTTCCAATTTCTCTGTATCCCAGCCTCATCTATGCCCTGTGTGAGCAGGTGTTTTCTGTAATTGGCGAAGTAATAATAATTAAAAAAAAAAACCTTCAAGACGTAGGGGAAACTTTTTTTTTTTTTTTTGAATAATAAAAACAGTCCACAAGCAGCCTTATTCACAAGACGTTCACTTTCATTTTCACGTTATGATATATGTTCACATTATTCATTGATTGTATGAATATACAAAATATCAAAGTATCATAAATGTGAATGTCAAAAAAATGACAAAATACATTATTGTACTAGGTCGTCGTAGGAGTGTCAGTTGAGTCTGTCAACAAGGTTGCCTGCAGGGATTTATAAGGTCCAGCAGGTGTCAGTATTCAGTGACACAGTTTCAACACAGTATCGATACAGTGTTGCAATGTGTCGAAACGCTTCACGAGGCCTCATCGACCCATCACTAGCAGGGGGTCATTGTCTGTTTTGTATATTTTTCTTTGTATTTGTATGTGTATGTAACTGTGTGTCAAGTGCCCTGAGATACGTGTTGCTATGATTTGACTTTGTCTGACTCTAAATAAATAGAGTTGAATTGAGTTGAGTTGATGAAAAACTTCCTTTTGAAGATTTTTGAGAAAACATGAGATTTTAAATGTTTGATGTTGTCATCAACATGACAACCAAAACTGACCCAAAATATTGACACAAATGCAGAAAAAAAATGGAATTGTCATGTTGTTAAATATTTTGGGCGTAATTTTCTCCATTAAACATTCCAACATCTGGCCAAAAGTGCCATGTTTCAACATTTAAATATCTTAAAAAAGAAAAAATTGTATTCTGCATATAATGATAATGAAAAAAAAACACATTTTTTTCCCATGAAGTGTTTTCAAAAAAATTCATAAAATGCTGGTATTTGATGAAACTTACGATTTATAAAAGTCTTTTTCTAATAAATTAAAAAATACTTCAATTCGATGAGACACAAAAAGAAAAGATGATGTTTTGATATTTTATTGGCAAAAAATGTCATCAGGTCTTTTGACCATCTCACCAAGGTGACATGCAAATATGTTTTTTTAAATAATTTTAATAATTTATTTTCAAAAATAAAAAGATCTTTGGATAAAATTAAAAAGGTTTATCCAAAGATATTGCTCAAATGATTTGATGCGAGTCATGCAGATAAGATGAATTAACAATTTTAACAATGTTATATATATATGCAAAAAAAATATTTTTTCTACAATGTTTCCCGCATTGCTCTTTTTTTAAGAAAAAAGTGCAGAAATGATGAAATTAGATTTTTTTTTTTTTCAAACATATATATCATTATTTTTCACCACTTCTTTCTTTCTTAAGACATGGTGGCGATAGAGAGTCAACAAGTGTCTTTAAACACGTTTTCTCCCCAAATCTTGTTTTGTTGCTGTCGTGGAGGACAAGGACAAGGACGAGGACAAGGTGCATCGTTTGAAGATGCTCCCTGCTGCCTCCCTTGAACATCTCATCATCGGAGCCTGAACATGGGTGGTTCCAGCTGGAGGAGAAGAGAGCAGTTCACTGTGATATGACCACTGTGTAACTTCTGTGTTGTGACCACAACAATTCTCATCATTATTGTTGTTGTGGGATTTTAAACTAAACGTGAAGTGAAAGTTCATGCGTTTGTGCAGGATCGGTTCCTCAGCTCCACTACCAGTGAAAACCATCCGTCACCATAAACATGTGTTTCAGACAAATCCAGAAGCATGAGAGGAGGAGGTGGAGGAGGAGGTGGAGGTGGAGGAGGAGGTGGTCCTGAAGTATGAGACACACTGGTTTATATGTTAGAATGAGCTTTTATTTGAATATACTTTACAAAAACACATGTTTGGATCCTTTGACTTGGGGAGAAGCAGAGAACAGGAGAACTTCCTCAAGGTTTGGACCCACGTCTACCCTCAAAATCTGCTCATCCACAGTGATGCTGAGCAATGAAGAAGGTCAAGGTCAGGACAAGATCACGTGAAGGTGGAGTGTCTGAACCCATCCAGGTTTTCCTGTTTCTCCTGCATTCTCTGCTCCTCCAGCAGGGACACCAGGAGGTCTCTCTGCTCCACCACGTCCAACATCTCCTCTAAGATCAGACGCTCCTCCAGCAGCTGCCAGTCCTCCTTCAGATGGTCTGAGACACAGGAAGGAGAGCAGACGAATAAGGCGGAGAGATGGGAGGGGACAGTCCGAGGGCCTGAGGAGAGATGATCTTTTGATTTGGGAATAAAACTGGTCTTTGTCTTTGCTGCTGTCCCTCGTCCTCTCTTACCGTAACTATTTCAGATTCCGTGAGAATCACCCAGAGTCTTACCGTCCACAGCCATCCGCTCTCGGAGCTGCTGCTGCAGGCGGCTCTGTCTGTCCTCCAGCTCCAGCTCCTGAGCACTGGACAGACAGAACACCAAACGCAGGGGTAATCGCTACCTTCATCCTGTCCAACTGTTCCGTCCGATCCTAAAAGACCTTGAGGTTCAGGGACTTACAATATCATCAGCTGGGATTCATACTGGACTAAAGAGTTCTTCTGCTGGACCAACTGGAACCACTGCTGCATCAGAGCCTGGTCGTCCACCTCGCCCAGACCTGGGGAAGAGAGAGACAGCAGAGACATCAGGTCTGCAGGACACCACAGACACTCACTGGTGTCCAACCAAACAGTTATTGTGCTAAAATTTAATTGTTGAGCGTGGGCCTCATATGGGGGAAGTTGGACACCTCAGGAGTTGGACACCCCCGCTTTGGTGGGCGACACGTGTCCACACCAATGAGGACCAACTAACCTCGGAGGTGAAGATCGTCATGGGGACTGTCCTCAGACCAGTAATCTACACCGAAGAACATACGCAGTAAGAACTGAGATGAAGAGCTGAGACAGACAGACAGACAGACAGACAGACAGACAGACAGACAGACAGACAGACAGACAGACAGACAGACAGAGAGACAGACAGACAGACAGACAGACAGACAGGCAGAGTAGACAGTAGCATCCTTGGGGAAATAAAGGAAATTCTAGCAGAGGGTGTGGACGGTGGTGGAGTCACAAAGGTCAGATCAGAGTAGATCAGATGTGAACTACGATGTCTGTAGAAGTTGATGGAGGAGATCTTAGAAGTGCTGAGATGTTTGTGTTGGTTCAGTGAAGTGTCAGTGTGTGTGTGTTTGTGTGTGTTTGTGTGTGTGTCTGCACCAGTTTCTCCTCTCAGAGCCTTCTCCACCATCACTCCTTTCTCCTCCAGTTCCTTCTGCTTCTCCTCCACCTGCTGCAGTCGTCTCTGGATGGTCTGTCACAGAAAAGCCTCACATTTCAATGACACCCCCTGCTGGTCAACACTCTCGCGGCTCGGACCTGGGGTCACCTGACCTGGGGTCACCTGACCTGGGCTTTGTGCAGCCTCTTCAGCTGCTCCTGTTTGGCCTGTCGTCGAGCTGCTCTCTGGACTCGTCGGGTGATCTCGGCGTCCAGATCTTCTTCCTCTCTTTGCCGCTGGAACAGGTTCTCCATCACACTCAGACTGGACGGATCCCTGGGCTCGACCATGACCCCAACCACCACTGTGGGACAGGAGGACTGTCCATCAGAGTCCTGGGCTGGAAGAGTCTTCCTTCCAGAGGTTCGCTGTAACAACACAGAGCAGAAGTCTCAGACGGGACGGTGGTGCTGGTGCTGGTGGTGGTGGTGGTGGTGGTACCTTGATGGCGTAAGATCGTTTAAAGGCCAAAGCGTGAGGAACGTAAGCAGGCTGAGATGAAGGCATGAAGGAGAAGATAAAAGATAAACTCCATCAGATCCACGGCATCAGTGTCGTCCAATCAGACATTTAAAAAACAAACGAAGCCTTAAACATTCAGGCAAACTATCGCCACGGCAACAACAGCTCATGGAATACTGGAGCGGAGAAGAAGGTACGATCAGATCGGTATCGTGATTGGACAGGAAGTTCAACGGAGCCATGATGGTCTGACCATCTGTCCTCAGGTGAACATCACCGTTCTGGTTGACCAACGTTAGCAGCTGAGGTTGACCGTGATCTGGTCAGCGCTGAATGTGGTCTGTAGAACCAGGAAGCACTAATGCAGTGGTGTCAAAGGTATGGCCTGTGGGCCAACCCTGGCCCAATAAGGGGTTCAGTTGGACAAGACATGAAGGGGTTAACCCTTCACCATCCAATCATCTTTCATTAAAGATCAATATTTTCATGTAAACTTTGAAAAACCTGGAATTGTTGATTATGGTAATAATGGTTGATTATTTCTGCTGTAGTCGAACTGGTCCGGACCATGTGACGTCTGCTCAGTCTCTGTGCTGCACTCAACCAAAAGGACTGTGACGCCCCCTGCTGCCGTCTGCAGCTAAGAACTCTGGGTAAAACCTGCCGTACCTTGGTCTCCTCCTTCTCCTCCTCCTCCTCCTCCTCCTCCTCGTCTACTGTGATGCTGTGAACCTCTGAGGTCAGAACCAGAAGATCCAGATGGAGCTGAAGACACGGCTGAGGATCAGGTCCAGCTACTAGTAACTAGTCAGTAACTAGTAAACTGTAGTTATACTACTACAACAGCTCTGGCAGTACTAAAGTCTGAACAGTCAGTACTACAGTCAGTACTTCAGTCTGAACAGTCAGTACTACAGTCAGATCAGTCAGTACTACAATCTGATCAGTCAGTACTACAGTCTGATCAGTCAGTACTTCAGTCAGTACTACAGTCTGATCAGTCAGTACTACAGTCAGATCAGTCAGTACTACAATCTGATCAGTCAGTACTTCAGTCAGTACTACAGTCTGATCAGTCAGTACTACAGTCAGATCAGTGAGTACTTCAGTCAGTACTACAGTCAGATCAGTCAGTACTACAATCTGATCAGTCAGTACTACAGTCAGTACTTCAGTCTGAACAGTCAGTACTACAGTCAGATCAGTCAGTACTACAGTCAGATCAGTGAGTACTACAATCTGATCAGTCAGTACTACAGTCAGATCAGTGAGTACTACAGTCTGATCAGTGAGTACTACAATCTGATCAGTCAGTACTTCAGTGAGTACTACAGTCAGATCAGTCAGTACTACAGTCTGATCAGTCAGTACTACAGTCAGATCAGTCAGTACTTCAGTCAGTACTACAGTCAGATCAGTCAGTACTACAGTCAGATCGGTCAGTACTACAGTTTTCCTACCAATTGTGTCAACAACATCTCCTTCACTCTTACATTTTTCCTGGGGGTCATTGAACGCCTCTGCAGCAACGTGGACGAGTCCAACGTAGTGTCTTCTGTCTCTGCTGGAAACAGGAAGTGGTATTATGACATCATCACAGACAAGACTACAACGCAGATGTTTCCATTACCATCACCTTCAGCTGGACAATGAACGCCTGAAGTCCCGCCTCTCTTTTTTTCCTTCTTGCTTGCAGAGAAGAACGACTTCCACAAGGCTCTAGCGCCGCCCTGCAGGGGAGCCCCGGGGTATCTCCTTATTGGATGATCTGCCCCTGACCCCTCACCTGATCCTTCCTTTGGGAAGAGCTTTGTTGAAGAAACTTCTTGGCTGATGTTGCGGAGATGCCCCCTCCCCTCTGCTGAACCCGGTGGCGGTCTGTGTCTCGGAGCCACTGTCTCCATGACAACATCGGTCCTGAGCGTTGTGGGTGGAGCTGAGTCTTTACACTCAGAGTAGGCGGAGTCAGATGTAGTTGTGAGGTAGGACGCCGTGGAAGGCGCAACACTAGGAGACAGACAGGGGGTGGAGATGATGTCACTTCCTGCCGATAGAGAGACCTGACGGGGAAACTTGTCCACTGTAAAAGGACAAAGGAGAACCTCAAAGTCATTTTTGGACGTCAATCCAAGGTTTGTTGTTGTTGGTGAAGTCACATGACCACGCGGTTTCTACCTGAGTCCGGCTCGGACAGAAGCCACAGCCCTGAGTGACGCTCCATCTGCCACGGGCTGTACTCACCCTCTACCAGCAGGGGGAGCAGACACACACAGACACAGACATTATCACAGTGAGGATCACAGGACATCAGAGAGGAAATCTGCAGGAAGTTTCTGTCAGCAGGGACGGACAACACATCACATCTATAGTCACAAAGAACACACTTCAGCCTGTAGGTGGCAGCAACGCTAACGTTGCCTTGTCAGCCAGAAGACAATGATCAGATGGACTGAACGTCTTCAAGGCAGAAGTAGGTTGGATAAACAGTGACCACAGAGGAAAGGGTTAAACTGAATCTATGCATATGATTGAATTTTTGCCATAAATGACATATGATATTAAACAATATCATGAAACACAACATGCACAGTTGTATATTTTTAATTTTCATGCATATAAATGCAGCAGTGAAAATATCTGAGCGGCAGTGACCATGTGACTGCACTAGAGCCACTAAAATGTCTCTGAGGTCACGACAAGTTTGATATAAAAATGGGAACTAACGTGACAGTAACTGCTTTACACCAACAGAGGGAGTCAAAGAAGAGAAATAAGTTCTAACTTCACCATCACTGGACTGCAGATCAGTGCCTCCTTCTTCTTCTTGTTCCTTCTCTTCTTCCTTGTCCTCGTGGTTCTCCTCCTGCAGTACGTGGTGCAGACTTTCCTGCCATCCAGAGCTGGCCTCCTGTGACATCACCTCCTCTTCTCCTCCTCTGTCTCTCTCCTCCTCCTCCTCTTTGTTTTCAGACTCTGAACTGTCAACGATGAGAAGGGTCAGAATGGCCACCCAGGTTTTTCCACTGAAGACTCAGGTGCAGACAGACCTGGACGTGGACCTGCACATGGATCTGTGCTCCAAACCCAGGTTAAACTGGTTCAGCACCTCCTCTGAGATCTCCTGCCGCTCCTCCTGCTGTTCTGTCGCCTCCTCCCTCGCAGAGCCTCGTCTGAAGTTCTCCGGCTCGATGCACTCCTGCTTGGTCTCCATCACAGGCTCCACTGCGGGGACATGGACACACACAGCCTGAAGCCCACAGACCGGAGACGGTTTAACCACAAGACGGGAGAGAAGATGGCGAGACAGGAGTCACGGTGAGGAGAACCAACCTGAGAAGCCACGAAGATCTGCTGAGTCAGCGGAGGCCGAGGGCAGGACGGAGCACGGAGACACCTGCAGGACACGGAGCAACGACAACACGGGAAACAAACGGGTTTGATCGATGGATGTAAACCACAAGTGTCAAATGTACGGCCCGTGGACCAAAACAAGCCCACAGGAGGTCAAGGCTGCAGACCTGAGGGAAGTTATCGAAGGCATGATGTTTTAATTCCATTACATTCAAACCAAAGAAGAAGAAGAACGTGAGAAACGCAGACGTAAGCACAGGCCAAACTGATGTGATGGAAATCAAACTGGAGGCCTGCAGGCCAACTGTGGTCCAACAGAAATGATTGTGTTACTGCAGTTACAGTAGTCGACAGGAAGGAATTCAACCCAGGACTCTCTGTTTAACCACTGCACCATGAACACATACATTTGTAAAAATGTTGTTGTTCAGTTTCCTAACAAAGAAACAGCAGCTACAGCCGTGCCGTCTGTTCTGACAGTCAAACACGTCTAATATTTGGTAAAAACCTTTTCTCACCGTGGACGGTCGACGGGAGGAGGACGTGTCCGATGACTCTCTCCTCTTCCTCGGCAGAGAAACGCTCAGTGGTCGGTCGTAGTGGTGAAGACAATAAAATGTTCCTGAGACAGAGACGTCGGGTCAACACTCAGGAGCCACCGTCACAAGGGGAATTTATATCAATTTTAAATTAAAACCGCCTCATGTGGATCATGTGGGATCTGCGCCCTGATTGGCTGACAGTGTGAGGGCCCCTCCTCCAGCCACCCCATTTCTATTATTACACCAGTGATTATCGCTGACTCGTCGACCTGTCCGGCTGCTGATGACATCACAGGTGGGTGTGTCTGAACCTGATGACTGCACAGAGAAACTAAAATAAGGGCCTGAGCACGAGTGCTGTGTTCCTTATCTGACAAAGAGCTGAATGTTGAAGTATGACCGAAGACCTCAGGCTGCGTGGCACACACGTGGACGTCCCCATCAGTTAATATGTCCAACATAAAGACGTGACTGTGCCCACATTAGAGGTCCACACAAACAAGGCCCTTCTCAGAAAGTGAGACAACTCCACAAACGGTATGGATTTATCAAGTCAATCGTCCCGGAGCAGAAACCACGGTCACATGACCAGCCTCCAGCTCTGCTGATGCTAAAACCATAGGTGAAAAAAAACCTCATCAATCATTTAGTGACGCTTTGTAGAACAACTGATGTGGAGCAGAGCCTTAACATATCTTGTTTTTGGTGTATACATATTTATATATTTTCAACTATTATTCCTTTTATATGTTATTGTTCTCCTTCTTCTTCTTCCACATCAGTCACACCAGTTTGGAGCAGAATGTTTCTAAACTGTTGGTTCATGTTCCCAAAGAGCCTCGGTGAACGGTACAACCGACCGGAGAACACACTTGAAGAAAGAATTGAATTGAATTAAACTTCCTAAGCTCTGCCCTCTGGTGGTGATTGTGAAGAAGACCGTATCTCCCTTATCTCCATATCACGGTATCAACTAATGCCATTATAAAGTAGTTCCGTACAAGCATTAGCTCTGGAGGGCCGGAGCTCAACATCGCCCCCCTCTGTTACTACGTGGAACTGACCGTGCTGCTGGTCAAAGGCGTAGCCGGTCAGTTTGAGGGCATCGCCACAGTCGTTGCACTGGAAACAACTGCGGTGAAAGAAGAGTCCTTCAGCACTGAGACGTTCCACCACGTAAACTCTGTCCTTACAGAAGACGCAGACGCCGCTCCCCTCTGCGGGAAACTGTGGACGCAGAGAAAAGATGGCTCCCACTGGTGGTAGTGGAGGAGAGGTGGTTGTTCTCCGTCCATCTCTGCAGCCTACCTGATGGGCCCTGCTCTGAGACCGGAGCTTCTCTTTGAATCGACAACTCATCTGCTCCTGTCGAGGCGTTCGTTTCCTCTGAAGGACAAAGAGAGAATTAAGGACACAGAGTTTTCCCTACCGTAAGAACTGGACGAGTCAGGTATTTACTGGTCTCCAAGGAGACGGCGTGTCCACCTCCACGGACCCAGACAAGTCCTCCTCCAGCTGGTGAAGATCAGGAATGACAAGTGAGTCAAAAGAAATTCAGTGAAATACATTTCATCGACTGTGGATCACCGAGGATGATGAGGCGACCTTCAAGTTTGACCTGAGCTGACTGGACAGAAGAGGAACACGTGGTCCTTCCTCACCCGTCTGAAGGGAGAAGAGGAGGTCACTGGGTCAGTTTGACTTCAATTTCATTTCCAAGTTGTAAACCAAGAAAATGATATTTCACTTTTTTCTTTTTATTCACTGACCTCCAGCTGGTCTCCTGCTGCTCCACTGACCTTCCTCCTCTTCTCCACAGCATCTCTGAGCTCCTGTAGAGACAAGGATGTACCATGGAAATCATCAACACAGGCAGACAGGCAGGCAGGCAGACAGACAGACAGATCGGATCGGACCTTTGGATTCCTTTTCCTGGAAAAGCTGTGACCCAGTTTGTTGAGGAGACCGGCCGGAGTAATCACAGCTGACCTGAAGTCACCTGACCTGAGTTCCGAGCTGTGAGTCCTGGCACCTGAAGAACAGAAAACTGGAAAATCAATATTTAACACGAGAACTTGTAAAAAAAAAAAAAATAAAGTTTATGTCCAAAGAATATGATACAAGTGAAATGATTTTAGATTTTCTGCTTCACTATTAGATCAGTTGGTACCAAGGGCCTTCACATCTGTGACCCACGATGTTTCACCATCTCACCAGCAGGGGGCGCTGTATCTTTGAGCAGCTGGTAGAACTGACTCAGGTACATGACCATAGACAGAGAGTCAGGGTGTCGAACCCGCAGCATCTCGTCCACCGTCATCAGAGGAGAGATCCCCAACTCTCGATTGGCAACTTCTAGGGCAAATGAAATGTTTTCTTTGGCCGAAGACTCCGTGACAGAATCCAAATCTCTTTAAAAGGGAAAAATTGATTGAACTAAAAAACCCGAGCGTTGAGCAAAGAAGGCGACAATCAAGAAGTTTACATCAGATCTGGTCTGAAGCGGTGGATCAAGGCGCACAGAGCCCGTCCGTCCTTCCACGAACTGGTCAGGTCACTCACGGCCACGCCTGGATATCCACCCGTCTGTTCCTGACACCACTGCAGCAGCTCGCCGGTCTGAGCGCGCGGCCCTGGACCACAAGGGGGAGAAGAAGAGGGGGAGAGAGAGGGAGAGGGAGAGGGTCATCTCTGAGAGTCCACTCAGCAGAGGCTGTGAGGAGAGAGATGTTCTGTGGTCAACCTTCTCCGAGTCCAGGTGAAGAAGGCCGGCGAGTGTTCGACCTTGCCTCGCTCCCGGTGTCCACCAGGTGTCTCACCTACAAAAAAGGCAACTTTTACTAACTACGGTTGACTGTGCTGACCAACAGCGGTGACTTGAGCGAACCTGAGCTGGTGTGATGGACAGCGGGTGGACGTTCACGTATCGAGTGGTTGGATCCAATGAAAACAGAGTGATGTTCTTCTGCATGTTCTCGGGAGTCGTTTGGTGGAGCAGACGGTACAGACTCTCTCTGGAAGGACAGAGACATAACACTGTCTCCCTGGACATGTACTGGCCCGATCAGACAGTGCCCACATCTATGTTCTTGGACACACCTCTCAGCCAGGACCTCCAAAAGATCTCGGCCCTGAGACCAACTCCTGATCATCCAGGACGAATCCAGAGCGGCGAGAAAACCCCGACCTACGCCTGTCCCCATGGGCCAGAAAGGCTGAGGACAAACCGAGAAGACAACTATCATGGGCTGAACGCCTTTCACATCAGCTCAGAGGAAGACGTCAGAGTCCTTCCTGTCTCACCTCCAGCAGACTGTCTCCCACCAACATGAGCAGCAGCTGGTGACCGTGGCGCCGGCGGACCATGGCCGCATTCTCTGAAGCGTACATAGACGAGAAGTCAAACATGGCAACGTCGGGCTGACCGTAGTGGTTCACGGCAAAGTCCAGAGACGGCAGCTGGTGATTGGTGGAAAAGTCAGCAGCCTGACGGGCGTACGCCTGCAACGCATCCAGGTTCACGTTGCTTCCGGACAGAAGTTGCTGTGTATCTGCAATGTCCTGGAGAAACCAAGTTCCATTAAGGACCTGAAGGTGGACATGGTCAACGTTTACCATCATCTGTGCACTACCTCCAAAAGGACGCCTTTGTCCAACAGACTCTGTTTCTTGGCAGTCATGACAAAGTAATGGGTATCGTCTTTGTAGTAGACGATGTTCTCCAGGTCGATGCCTTGGAAAATACAGGAATGTTGGGATGAGGAGAAAAAAAACTCAAAATCAAAAGGTTTAAATAAGTGGAGATGTTCAAACCTGTCTCCTGTCGCAGGTCTTGAAAGAACCTCTGGTTGAAGATGAAGGCCACGCCAGAGATCTCCTCCACCTTGGCTTCAGCCGTGGAGTTTCGATTTTTAAAGTTTGCTGTGATGGCGATGGCGAGTTTCCCACGGAATTCTTTACGTCTGAAACCTGTTCACAAAAGTGACGTTGTTGACGGTCCAGCCAGGAGACAAAAACGCAAACAGGGTCTTCAAATGAGAGAATTTGGAGGTACCAGGTAGAGTGTTCCTGCGTCCATCTGCACCAATGAGGACGTCAAATTCTAGCTGATTGACAGGGTGAGATGTCGGACTCACCTGCATCCTCCAACCGACACCTGCACAGGTGAACCACAGGAACACTGGGGTAAATACAGTCCAAACACTTCATTTCTGGTTCCAATATCGACCAGATATCAATCAGGCACTAGGGGGCAGTATTGGTCTGGAGATTGAGGGAGCTTAGCGCCACCTGAAGACCAAGGTGATGGGTTAAAGCAGTGGTTCTCAATGCTCCCTCTAGGGGTAAGAAGTTTTGTCACAAACCCCACGTGTATTATTGACGTATGTACCTGTACAAACAGTTGGAAGAGTTGCCGACATACGAGTCCAAGACTCTCAGAATAATCATCTATGCTGCCATCTAGTGACATACATACAGCCATTACAGAGAGATATTTCTACATGATGCTGATACGGGCCAGATTTCACTGGAATTCCATGGTCGGAATTCCTAGACCACAGGTCTTGATTGAAGGTCTCCTCGATCACGTTGGTATTTTGGGAAGCCACGAAGGCAACGACCACAAACCGAGACGGACCGGATCTTGGATCCATCCATTTTTATATCAGTCAGAATCAGAGCCTGAGATGTTTGGTGAACGGGTTACGGTGTTGACCAGGTGACCAATTAAGTGAATCCTCACCTCGTTTGTTCTGGGTCTGCGTTGGCTCCAACAGGTTCTTGAACTCCACGTTGACATGGACCTCCACACCCAGCAGTAAGGCGACCTTCAGCAGGATGAGCTGCAGCTGACGGATGCCTGCGGAGGCCAGTGAAGGGGGAGCGATGTGACGATTTTGCGGCAGACAGGTTGACGATAAACGTTCATCAACTTCAGAGACTCACTGATGTGGTCGATGGCACCGGCACAAAACCTTCCACAGAACTTTTTGGCACCAAGGCCTCGCAGGTCGTGAATGGTGAAGGGCCACAGGTGTAGCACGTTGTTCCTCGAGAACGAGTCTCTCTTCTCCAAAAGCACCACCCGTGCTCCCATGAAGCTCAGCTCAACCGCTGTACGCAGGCCACAAGGTCCGGCCCCAATGACCACACACTGACCAATCGGAGAGAAGGATGAAGGTCAGACGGACAACAGAAAGACGAGGACCAAGTGAGTACGACGTCGAACCTACGGTGGTGCTGCCACAGACTCGGCCTTTCTCATACTCCCACTGCGCCGCCCTTCTGTCCAGTTTGGCCCACAGCGCGTTAGCCCTCCAGTAGTTGAGATGCTCTTTGATGGCTCCGTACAGAGGCCTCTCGCCGGCACCGGGGTCGACCTGCAAGTTTTTACAAAGCTGACGAAAGGAGCACAGCGCCGCCCTGCAGGTGGACGCTGACACAAACTCATCAAACAGCTCCTGAGCTTGGCTTTCTGGGTAAGCGCTGTCCCCCATGGTGACTCGTGGAGGACGTCAGGGGTGAAGTCCAGCTCCACTCCAAAGGGGAGACGGACCGGATGCTGCGAGGACAAACAAACAAGATCTGCTTCAGGAGACAGAAGAGGAGGTAGAGGAGCAAGGAGGGGAGTTGGCTGAGGACTAAGTCCAGACTTTGGAAACACCAAGCCCATTTAAAGTACCTTTCCAGTTAGACCACACGAGGGCGCAATATAGACATATCCACCTACAGTGTTGTCCTCAGCTCTCCCCCATCCCTGACCATCAGACCACGGTCTCATCACCACGAAAGAAAAACAACCTATCCCAGCAGACAGGGTTTGACTTCAGCCCCGCCCCCCGCTCACCTGGAACAGGGTGGGGCCTACCGCCCATCCAACTCCACCTCCCTCTCCTAGCCTTTTGTTTTCTACAACGTCCCTGACCCTTCCACTGGTCTGCAGCCTCTTTGAGGTTCAATACCAGAACCAGAGTTGGTCAGAACTGAAGAAGACTCTTGGATGAAGAGGAGAAACCTACTATGACCAGTTGCCCTGCATGACCCTGACCTGGATGACCCTGACCTGGATGACCCTGACCTGGATGACCCTGACCTGGATGACCCTGACCTGGATGACCCTGACCTGGATGACCCTGACCTGGATGA
The DNA here is from genome assembly GCA_016785265.1 of Paraplagusia blochii. Taxonomy (NCBI): domain Eukaryota; kingdom Metazoa; phylum Chordata; class Actinopteri; order Pleuronectiformes; family Cynoglossidae; genus Paraplagusia; species Paraplagusia blochii. The sequence continues at coordinate 59,363 of JAFBJS010005441.1, forward strand.
CCCTGACCTGGATGACCCTGACCTGGATGACCCTGACCTGGATGACCCTGACCTGGATGACCCTGACCTGGATGACCCTGACCTGGATGACCCTGACCTGGATGACCCTGACCTGGATGACCCTGACCTGGATGACCCTGACCTGGATGACCCTGACCTGGATGACCCTGACCTGGATGACCCTGACCTGGATGACCCTGACCTGGATGACCCTGACCTGGATGACCCTGACCTGGATGACCCTGACCTGGATGACCCTGACCTGGATGACCCTGACCTGGATGACCCTGACCTGGATGACCCTGACCTGGATGACCCTGACCTGGATGACCCTGACCTGGATGACCCTGACCTGGATGACCCTGACCTGGATGACCCTGACCTGGATGACCCTGACCTGGATGACCCTGACCTGGATGACCCTGACCTGGATGACCCTGACCTGGATGACCCTGACCTGGATGACCCTGACCTGGATGACCCTGACCTGGATGACCCTGACCTGGATGACCCTGACCTGGATGACCCTGACCTGGATGACCCTGACCTGGATGACCCTGACCTGGATGACCCTGACCTGGATGACCCTGACCTGGATGACCCTGACCTGGATGACCCTGACCTGGATGACCCTGACCTGGATGACCCTGACCTGGATGACCCTGACCTGGATGACCCTGACCTGGATGACCCTGACCTGGATGACCCTGACCTGGATGACCCTGACCTGGATGACCCTGACCTGGATGACCCTGACCTGGATGACCCTGACCTGGATGACCCTGACCTGGATGACCCTGACCTGGATGACCCTGACCTGGATGACCCTGACCTGGATGACCCTGACCTGGATGACCCTGACCTGGATGACCCTGACCTGGATGACCCTGACCTGGATGACCCTGACCTGGATGACCCTGACCTGGATGACCCTGACCTGGATGACCCTGACCTGGATGACCCTGACCTGGATGACCCTGACCTGGATGACCCTGACCTGGATGACCCTGACCTGGATGACCCTGACCTGGATGACCCTGACCTGGATGACCCTGACCTGGATGACCCTGACCTGGATGACCCTGACCTGGATGACCCTGACCTGGATGACCCTGACCTGGATGACCCTGACCTGGATGACCCTGACCTGGATGACCCTGACCTGGATGACCCTGACCTGGATGACCCTGACCTGGATGACCCTGACCTGGATGACCCTGACCTGGATGACCCTGACCTGGATGACCCTGACCTGGATGACCCTGACCTGGATGACCCTGACCTGGATGACCCTGACCTGGATGACCCTGACCTGGATGACCCTGACCTGGATGACCCTGACCTGGATGACCCTGACCTGGATGACCCTGACCTGGATGACCCTGACCTGGATGACCCTGACCTGGATGACCCTGACCTGGATGACCCTGACCTGGATGACCCTGACCTGGATGACCCTGACCTGGATGACCCTGACCTGGATGACCCTGACCTGGATGACCCTGACCTGGATGACCCTGACCTGGATGACCCTGACCTGGATGACCCTGACCTGGATGACCCTGACCTGGATGACCCTGACCTGGATGACCCTGACCTGGATGACCCTGACCTGGATGACCCTGACCTGGATGACCCTGACGACAAGACTTCTTTTTTTTCTGCTGGTCATGTGACCAAATGTCATTCATGTCAGTGTGAATAGAAACAAAGCAGCAAAGACAGAGGAGATCCAGCAGTACCAGCCACACACACACACACACACACACACACACATACTCAGACACACACACACACACACACACACACACATACTCAGACACACACACACACACACACACACACATACTCAGACACACAGAGACAGACACACACACACACAGAGACAGACACACACACACACAGAGACAGACAGACACAGACAGACACACAGACACACACACACACACACACAGACAGACAGACACAGACACACAGACACACAGACACACACAAACACACACACTTCACCACCGTCTTACCCACCGTGACTGTAACAAACACAAATTCTCTGTAGTTTTTTTTCTAAACCATCAAAACAAACACAGTTTTTCATCAAAGCTGAAAAAACAACAATGAAACTCAACTTAGTCCTGGTCTGTGTGTGTGTGTGTGTGTGTGTGTGTGTGTGTGTCCATACTCACCCGTTGCTCGTCTTCTCTGCTGCAGCTACTGCTCAGGCTTATCCCTGATTATCACTGACACCCGCGGTGTGTGTGTGTGTGTGTGTGTGTGTGTCACAGTGTCGTAGGTCAGTGGACACTGAACTCCACCCCTTTCGGACCAACAGGACTGAGCAGAATGTCTGAGCTGATGACGTCAACAGATCAGCCTCTGCAGCATGAGCGCCCCCAGCAGGTCATTGCAGCACACAGTCGTGTGGATGAAATCAAAGGCACCAGTGAAAACATTTGAAAGTAAACGGAAAGTAAAGGAAATTCATTTCAATCCGATTTAATTCAAGACAAATGAAGATTAGAAACATGTGAACATTCTTCTCCGGAAGAAAACAACATTTAGCAAATTAATAAAAATGGATGATAACAAAATCAACATAAAAGCCTAAACATCCTTAATCCATATATTCTTGTCTCGTATAATAAATTGTTCATAAGAGAAGCATAAATATTGTAGCTTTTAACGTTACAATCCTGACGTCGAGACAGAAACGGCTTCTTACCCAAACTCTAAGCTTTCAAAACATTTGTGACTCAAGTTCTCAGGTGAAACAGCAGGACGCTGCCCCCGGTGTTCAAAGCTCTCATTGTCAAGTAAATAGGTGTAACTGACACTTCTGACCTGGTCCTTAAACTGAAGACATTGTCAGGAGTTTTGCTGAAAAAAAAAGATACTTTTTAACAAATAGTTTGTTTTGGTGACATATTTTTAAGAGTGGGATTCTCACCAGCAGGGCGCGTCCTTTTGTTTCTATTGGAAGCAGAAAATTAGCCAACCCGCATACGACACAAGTCGCAGCAAACGGACTCAGAGCCAGAATCACTGACCGAGACATCAGCACCTTCACACACACACACACACACACACACACAGAGCAATGGATGATGGGAAATCAATCTGACAGTTGAACGCACCACAATGTTTGCTGGTGCAGATCTGGTACTGACCTGAGCGATGAACGGAGCAATCATCCCTCCGACTCGACTGAAGGACGTACAGAAGCCCATGCCCAGAGATCGAGCCACGGTGGGATAAACCTGAGGAACATCAACATCGACCTCCGTCACCACAGTCCAGGTCAATAGAAGCATCGCCTGGAGATGAACGTGGACTCACCTCCGCCGTGTAAATATAAACTGCATTGAAGTTCATGGAAACCAGTGACCGGACCAGGAACAGCAGCACCGTGAAGCCGAACCTGTGGGGAAAGGTTGGTTTTACTATAGAAAAAATTAAACAACAGGATGTCAGGGAACATCTGCTGACGGAGGTTATCCACCACTGAACTCACGTCACTGTTCGGCCAATTTTCCACAAAACACAATGTCTGAAAAAACCAGCTGCGTGTTGATGTGACAGCCACTAGTTGGCAGCGTTTGTATGTGGATGAGGATGATTGTTATTGTGCGAGATCTGAGTCAGAACACACAGACACAGAGAGTCTGTCCAACTTATGTCCTTACATGGTCGTGCAGATGCTGACCAACATAAACAGAACGGCCGCCAGCAGCTGCAGCACCGTCAGGGTTCTTCTCCGCCCGCAGACGTTCAGCAGGCAGATGTTTAAAGGGATCACTGTGGGGACAGACGCTGTGAGACTAGTGTCTACAGAAAAACTCTTTAACCCATTGGACCTGCACCAGAGGATGGCGCTGTGCTATCAAAGAAAAGCTGCAGATGTTGCTTCAACGTGATGATGATGATGATGATGATGATGATGATGATGATAAATTTACTCACATCCAAACTCTCCCAAGCAGCTGATCAGCAGAGTCTGGTAGTCTTTGAGTGCAAATGGGATGCAGTAACACAGTGTGTCCTCATGGCGGTGCTTCACCAAGTGTTCCTCATCGGCGTCTGTCACGCACAGCAGGTTTTTCTCCAGCAACTCCGAACTGCTCAGTACAGAGCCGTAGTAGGCGAAGGAAGCCACGAACCTGATGGTCAACAGAGTCAGAGGAGAAGAAAACCACACTGACAACTGGTCTGGTCCCTGCTGGTCCTCACCATGAGTACCAGAGAAGCACCGATGTTCTTCTGAGCTCTGGACTGAGCAGGATCCTCCAACTGCCCCGACATTCCTGACAAACACAGAAATAAATGCTAATCCCAGTTGAAGCAAACCCAGAGGGTGACCAGGGAAGTTCTACCCTCTACAAGGCTGAGCGCCATCTAGTGGACGACTGGCGAAAGAAGAACAAATGAATAGAAGTGTAATGGATGACCATTAGAGAAAGCAGCCGACCTCGGCCTTTTCCACCAGTCGTCCCGCAGGAAGTGGGACTTTGTTCATTCTGGCGATGCGCTGCAGAGTTCTAACGGCTTCGTCAACATTTCCTGCCGACACATTGTAGCGAGCAGATTCTGGAATAAACTGGTGACAAACAAATAGAGAAGATTAGATCAACAATGAGACCACGGGCTCCTCCTTGGTGGTCTCACTGATGTTACGGTCAAAAAGAGTTCTCTTCTCATCCAAGGAGCTTCTCCACTTCTAACACCCCTGGAACACAAAGTTCTGTTCCAGGTCCAGGCCTGTTGGGTTGGTATTGATGGAGTGGGTCTGGTCACATGACTCATTGATGGTTGTTTTTACTGGACAATGTGGGAGTGCTATTGTGAGGTCGCAGGTTTTACCCAATCACTTCATCTGCATGTTCTCGGGAACCTTCAGCCCTTCATTATGGCTTCCAGGCATCAGCCAGTCTCCTTTGATATTCTATGTCTGGGATGACGATGTTTCCAATGTAGGCCAGGGACAAATGTCCAAGTTCAGACTCACGGAGAAAATGGTAGCAGCAGATACAGACACAAAAGCACTGAGCATAGAGCTGATGTCCCACCTTGAAGAGAACGATGAGGACAACACTGGGAGCCACAGACATCCTGATCATCCACCTCCAGCCCAGCGTCGGCACCACCAGCATTCCCAGGAGGATGATGAGCATGGAGCCCAACATCCAAAAGATCTGAAGAGCACAGAGAGATCTGGGAGGTTGGTGACATCATCATAACCTTACTGAACCCCTGGGTGCAGATGAACCACCAGGACGTGTCAGGTCGGACTCACGGAGGCCAGAGGAAGGAGATAAGCGCGGTACTTGGCCGGAATGAACTCGGTCTTCAACACGAACCTGGAAGAAAAGTCACCAGCGAAACAGAAACACATGGATGTTGGATGTTTCCAAGGTCAAACAGACTGAGCTTCTGACCAACCTGCTGAGATGAAGGTCAGTCAGGTGTGTGTGTGTGTGTGTGTGTGTGTGTGTGTGTGTGTTCTGACCCCTGTGACACTCCTGCCACGCCACAGCCAACCATGCTGCGCAGGAAGATGAACCATCCGTAGGTTGGAGCGAAGGAAGTGAGGAGGGAGAAGTAGGCGCTCCACACAAATCCACCAAACACCACCTGGTCTCACACACACACACACACACACACACACACACACACACAGTGAGTGTGAGTTGGTGGACAGGTGCGTCAGGAGTCACATGACATCACATGACATCACATGTGACAGGCTTGTGGTTGTCTCTAAATGATGGAACTAAGGACACGGTTGCCTAGAGTTTAGTTGCCTCAACATCTGGTGTGGTGGACACCTGGAGTCAAAGACACCAGGTGTTGCAGACTGTCCTCTAGGGGGATGGAGACCAGTGGCTTCACCAGCAGCAGAAGCAGTTGTGAGGTGGGGCCCAGTTGTAATTTTATGAATGAACTCTGACTATGATGAAGCATTTTAAGCTGGTCCAGGTCTAACATCTACAAACATCTAGAACTCAATGGTCCTTTTGTGTCTGGTTACATCACCTTCCAGCGTCCGTATCTGTCAGAAATGTATCCACTCAGAACACCACACAGCATGAAACCCAGGAACACCATCTGAAGGTCGATCACACGCAGGTTAAACCGGTTCGAACAGAACAGGTGACGTCCTCGCTGAGAACTCCAAAAAGGGAGGAAGCACTCACGGTGGAGACGAGCGCCACCTGCCAGTCGTCCAGACGCCACTCGCAGCGAATTTCAGGAGAGACGACGGCCAACAGCATGATCTCCATGGCCTCCACGATCTGCAAACACAGAACCACGCAGTGACCTCCACACGGACACAACCGAACACACTGACGCTGCAACCGTTTCCCCGCAGCATCTTCTCTGTGTTGAAGATGAGCAGAGTAGGAGAAACGGAATCAACCTGGACGTGAAAACATCTCCAAGAACTGGAGCAAAAGGTTTGAACCTGGTCCAAGAACCAGCTCAGGATTTCATTAAGGAAAGTTTGGAGAAGTAGAGAATCATCAAGTTGTCCACAGTAACAACGAAAAGCTGTGTCAGAGACAGACAGACAGACAGACAGACAGACAGAGAGAGAGACAGACAGAGAGACAGAGAGAGAGAGAAAGAAACAGACAGACAGAGACAGACGGACAGAGACAGACAGACAGACAGACAGACAGACAGAGAGAAACAGACAGAAAGACAGACCGACCGACAGACAGAGACAGACAGACAGACAGAGAGAGAAACAGACAGACAGAGAGAAACAGACAGACAGACAGACAGAGACAGACAGACAGACAGAGAGAGAAACAGACAGACAGACAGAGACAGACAGACAGACAGAGAGAGAAACAGACAGACAGACAGACAGACAGACAGACAGACAGACAGACAGACAGAGACAGGCGGACAGAGACAGACTTACTGTTGCGCTCCCCATGATACAGAAGAGGAGGACGTGAAAACGTCCAAAACCGATGGTCTCCACTGCGTCTTCCACAGTGTACGTGAGTTCGGCTACAGAACAGGGGAGACATCTGTGAACCGCTGCTGCCATCTTGTGGATGGAACCAACAGAGGTGCGTTGATCCGGACCGGACCGAGGCCGTGGCCAAGTGAGAAATAATCCAACTGGCACCGACTCACCTTCACCGCTGCTGATGTTCTGCTTGGATTTCTCCTGCAATTCCACCTCCTGCAGGTGGATGGCGCTCACCAGCTGAGTTTTCATGTTATCTCCGGTCATGTTTTCATCACGTGTCTGAGGAAGGTACATCAATCAAACAAGGTTAAAAAACACAGACAGGGACAGGCTGGGATTAGACCCCCGCCCCACAGTCCTGGTGACCTGGTCTGACTTCATGGTTGGGCCTCGGGCCACGGTTTGAGACCCAGGTTCTCAGCTCATCAGATTACATGTAGGTGGATCCGACTATTCAGCCTTTACTCAATGCATTTCTATTGAGTAAAAGTCTAAACAAACGTCCAATCACTGTGACCCCCTCTCTCCCCCCACCTCACCCCCACCTCCTCCCACTTCACCTCAGTCGATACCATCGACGGAAGGAAATAATAAAGGACCCGTTCCTGGTGTTTGAAGGCGAACACACTCCACCGTCCGTTGCCTCCTCCTCCTCCTCCTCCTCCTCCTCCACCGTCACCACAGACACAGACACTGACTCCAGAGTGAAGGGAATCGAACGTCAACCTCACCTCGCCTCCGAGTCCGAGTCCGAGTCCAATCAACCTCGGGCGGCCGAACCCTGAAGGCCGCTTTTCGGGGACTAAGCCGGGGTTCTCGGTTCAAGAAGGTTTCTGTCGTCCTCCACCTGCCGTCCAGGTACTGCTGACGTAGGAGAGGCGGGGCTTAGAGCCAACACGGAAGAAACGCCTCGGTTTGTTCTCAGGGATTGGACGTCGGAGTCACGGGTGTCTGCCCACCGGACAGACGGGGAGATCGGGTGTTTGGAGCAACATTCTCATGTTTAACTCGAGGTACAAGAACCTGTTGAACCTGCTGTCAGTTTCTCTCAGCATCTTCAGAACATCGGTCTGGACCAGAGTTGATTGAATTCATGTCAAACACACACACACACACACACACACACACACACACACACACACTCGTGTGTATATATAAATATATATAAATATATAACATTATATATAAAACATTTTCCTCCTACAGACTGGAACAAAGCAGAGTCCAGTCATTTCACCAAGGACAAATGGACAAATGACCAAAGACGTAACCCTTCAAACTAAAAGTCTCTCTTTATTTCTCCAACCTCAGACTGAACTGGTGGACTGCCCACGCCCGTCTCACCCCCCCTCATGGTCAGTGGAGGCCGTGGCAGCGTTCCTGTCACCAGTGTCTACACCTGGACCTGGGTCCGGAGTGACCTGGGTCAAGCTGCCGGCAGAGAATTCTGGAGAGTCGGGAATGGAGCCGGGTCGTCATCGCAACTATCTCTCTCATCACACCTTCTCCGAGCCAGCACACAGGACCAAACGAGGTCCAAGAGTTGAGCGGTTGACTGCAGACCACCACTGCATGTCCAGAAAGGCTGAAGAGAGGGAGACAAACGTTGAGTGTGTCCTTGTATTAGCACCATGTGATCCAGTGGGTGGGACCAAGTCCTTCAGTTTGACTGACGGCTTATGTTGGAGCAACCGCTCGTGCTGATCCCTAATAACTCAGGTGACGGCTACCATGGAGGTTTTCTTCTTCACTCGCTCACACTTCACCACTTACGTATTTTGAACACCTTGTAGCAGAAGCATGCTGACACCAATAACACAAGCAGCTGAGGCCTCCGACTCAGAGGGACATGCAGAAGACCAACGCACCCTCTGCAGGGACACAGGTGTCTTCATCACGGGACAGGTACGGTGGCGCAGAGACAGGAAGCAGCCAGACAACGGGAGACTGAAGGTTCTGGAAGAAGAGACAAATCTCTGCGTCCAAGGGGACTAGTTCAGACGTGGTCCAACCACATCAGTTTGACCTGAGGAGATCAGACCATCGTCTCACTGAGGGACCTTTCTAAAGCAAGTGTTGGTTTGTCTGTTTCCTGTCAGTGCTGCCGTGCCCCTCCCCCATCTCCCGGTCAGTGGCATAAAAAAGGCGACATTTCTAACAATGCATTAGCGCTTTTTCTTTTTTTCCTCTTTGCTACTGATATAATAATAATAAGCAGCTACAGCGACAGAGAAACATAGGACAGAAGAAAGACTACAGCGAGTGCAAACCACAACCGTCTAACAGTAGTTTGGTCTTTTCTTGTCAAAATAAGTCATAATAACTTTCATATATGGACAATAGAAAATAAGTAACATCTTAATACTTAGATAATAATAATTCTTACATTAATATTGTGCTCATTCAATGTCATTTCTTTACTTAGATCTGCATCCACTCTTATAAATATTTGATTTATTCATATCTATATCTATATATATATATATATATATTCTCTTGTCATCAACCCTTTCTTATGGGAACTCAATAGTGCCACCTGCTGCCAACAGTGCAAAGACCTTGTTGATGTGGTTGATGGACAGGAACCTTATTCCTGGCGGTTGATGGAGAGGTGGAAAGGCCATAAGTGGTTCATGACTTGTGATGGTTAGCACCACAGGAAGTCCGGAGGGTCGATCCGCGGCGGAACCTTGAGGCTGGGGAGGATTGTCCGCACCTGAAATCCTGGAGGGATGATCCAAAAAGTAAGAAGTGAGACCTGGACTGTGAAGGCCCCTGACGGTGCAGAGTCCAGGAGAAATAATCTCCTCCGGAAGTCTAGGAGGAACGAGCCACCACAGGTGGACGTGTAGCATTCCAGAAGAGGCAGCATTTCCAAGATATCCAGATGACAAATGGACAAAAAGGACATGTACATGAGGACCAACGTATGCTAAAGAACTCCAAACATCCAAAGTGACTGGAGAGAGAACTTTGCTCCGTTCATTCACTCCAGTCTTGGAAGCACTTCAGGGGAAACATGATGAGCAGAAAGATGGACTGAAGGAACCCTGTAAAGGACCGCAGGTCTTTGAGAGACAGATGATGTGGATTGGTTTTGACTTTGGTCTGCACAGTACCAGGACCTGGATCCTCGTTTGCTCCACCACTGGTCCTGCTCAGACCAGTCCGTCTACTGGTAGGTGGTCACAGCTGCCTGTTTCTGGGCCAAACGACGGAGCTCCTCCCTGATAGCCTTTATTAGTGAGGCAGAAGTGTGGGCCGATGGTGCGGCATCCTCTGGCGGGTATTCTGGAGTGGGTGAAGTCAGGAGGAGGGGTGGCGCCGATGAGTCCCGCAACGAGGAGCTGGGCATCTGGAAAACTGAAGAAGAGGAGAACTCGGGGAACGACAGCACCTGTGGGGACAAACAGTAGACTTCAATCCTTGTTGTTATGTTATGTTAGGAGAGTGACGAGGACATACAGTAGTAATGAGGTCATAACTTGGCAGGGTGAGAAGTCCCCTCATGTCCTCATGTTATTGGACGTTTGTTTGTCACAAAAACACTTCAGAAAAGAACATACACTCTCTCTGCTGTCCCCAGGTCTGGGAAGATCCTGGTCTGAAGGCTGCTGGTTCCAGCTCGATCCAGTGGGACCCGACATGCTGCGACCCACTCCGGGGTAAGCCCTGATCTGACTGGACAAACCCACCTGCGTCAGGTGGTGGAGCTGTGCACCTGCAGCAAACAGTGACGGAAGTCAAGGACGTTCACCCCACACGAGCTAGAGAAAAAATGAGCTTTTTGGCTCTTCAAAAGGTCCAACCTGCGCTGCCCCCTACGGGCCGTGGTCTGGAGGACGATGGCGGGTCTTCATACTGTCCTCGGTTCGAGTAAAGAGGTTCTTGCAACTGGTCTCCAGCGCAGACATAGCCACTGGTACTTAAGCCCTGCCTGGATGAAAAACACAGAGTGGATTTGGGTCCAAGTCAGCGACCTGGAACGGTCTTTGTTTTGGCCGACACTTACCTTTGCATGAGGCCTTGGACTGACGTAGGGGACATTCCCAGCTCCACGTATCTCTGCAAGAACAAGCAGGATACAATAATAAGGTTCTCAACCTGGGACTGTGGCCCGATGACTGTCGACAAGGCAGCACCGAAACCACTTACCCCGGAGCTACCTTGTGACGATGGGGACACCAAGGCGAACGCATCGTCCAAGAGGGAGTGCATCTGTTGTCGAGCCTCCTCAATGGACGGCTGTGGGGGCATGTAGGGAGGAGGAGGAGGAGCTGGATCAAAAACCTCGTCGGTTGGAGACGGACTGGTCTGATCTGGAGGCAGGTCTGGGTCTGACTGTATCGACCAAACAGAAGTCAGACACAGTGAATCTACGTCGTGTCACTTTCTTCTTCTATGATTTTCTTTTACCATGTAGGCCACATTGTTGAGGCCAGGATATTTCCTGTAGGTGGCGCTCTGGTCTATTAATAGTCGGTCCCTGTCAGTATCTGGAAGACTCTCAGGTCCTTGGTGGCCACGACGACTCCGGGGAGATCGTCTCCCCCTGGAAGAATAGACGTAAGGAAAGAGTTTTCTAGGATGGCTTCAACAACGGCCCGTTCACCTCTTCTCACCTCTTCTCACCTCTTCCTTGAGTCTGCAGGGCTGGGGGGAGAGTGGGCATCTGTCTGTAGAATGCAGTCCATGTGGTCATGGGCAGAGCTGTAGAGGCGCTGCGCTGCCTCCGTCTGGACCGGCCCATCTCCAAAGGCATCCATGATGTCATCCATGGAGGGGAACTCACACTGGCCACGCCTCTTGGCTCGCTGTCGGAGCTTGTTCCTGTGATGCTCAATCTCTGACTTGTGTCTAAGTGCCACCTGCAGGACAGAGTGGAATCTGATGTCAGGAAAAATCACCATCGCGTAAATACTCCCATCATCCGACGAAAATGGTACCTCTTGGTTGACCTTCTCGGTCAGGGTGGGACCAGGCTGCGATGGGGGCTGCTGCGCTGGTGGGGGACTGGGTCTGGGCTGCATGGCGATCAGCTGAACCTTGTTGGCCTGACGCCGGTTGCCATCCGAGGAGCCTCGAGACAGACGGTCGACGTGGTCGAAGATGGAGGATGAGGAGAGCAGCTCATCTGCACCAGAAGGAGCTGCTCAAGGAGAAGAACCACATTTTAGTCCCAGACACCAGTGACGGTGGCGACAAAGTCACAGAGTTGATGACGACGTGAACCTACCCATTTTGCTCTTTCCTGTATCCCAGGTAGAATAAAGAGAACACAGACGGTGTCAGTAATTCAGAAAGTCAACAGACTGGTGAGCGATGATGCTGTCATCTTGTCTTTTACCGTTTTTGGGCGTTTTCTTCTGCGCTTTAGCCTCACTGGGCGTAGCCACAGGTCTGGTGCTCTCCTCCGCTGACTCCCTGCCACTGGATTGGTCACTGCCTAATGAGTCGCCGTCTGAGGGGCTGAGCCTACGAGTTTGTGTCCGTGGGTTAGTAAGGAAGAAAACTGCAGAAAACATTGCCACACATGGAGAATGAATATTTTTGACCTTCCCCTGCGGCGGCTGGAACGGCCAGCCTTGGCGGACGACCCTTTGGATTTTGGCGTGTTGACGTCTCCACCGTCAGAGGGCGTCGCCTCCTTGACGGGTGCAGGCAGTGGCCCCTGTTCTTGGATCACCATGATGTCGTCTTTACTGTGTTGACCCAGGTGCAGCTTGGCGAAGTCAAAGCCTTTCACGCTAGGGGCCTGAAGCTAATGCAATACAGACGTTCCATCTGTCAGCCTGGAGAAGCTAACCAAGCCCACACCGGCCTGCTGGCGAGGCGGCCTACCTTCTGTCTCTGCTGGATTGAGTTAATGGCGTCAGGCTGGAACTCCAGTTTCTCGGAGCCACAAAGTTTCCAGTAGAGTATGATCACGATAAAGACGGCGAGAAAGACGGGAACCACGACGCCGACGACAAGCCAGATGCTGCTGCTCTGAGTCTCTGCAGGAGGAACAGATATGGTCTCCACAGCTAGAAAGAAGTGCAAAGAAGTGCAGGACAATGAGGGAAGAGGGAAATATTTGGCCAGGAGTTTTCAGAAGATGCTGTGTTTGGACCTACACTGAGCCAGCGGTCTTTGGACTCTGTGCCCCAGAATGATGGCGGCTCTCTGTAGGTCCAGGCGGTTCAAGGTGGCAGCTGTTGTCTTGGCTGGGACCCGCTCCCCTCTGGGACCCTCTACAAAATAAAAGACCTCCACCGGGCGCTCCGCACCTGTCAACTTTGCCACCCGCACAACCTGTGCAGATGAAGCATTGGTTGGAGCTTCAGTGAATCAGTGCCTTTTCTTCCACTTCCTCTCGTCCAGATTGTAAAGGTCTGGGAAAACAACTCTAGTCACCTGAAGACTGTTGTTGCCCACTGCAGTTGCTCTTTTCCAGCGCCGCCTGCTGGACTCCTGCAGTCCTTCCTCCAGCAGCAGAGCTAGACGTCTCTCCAACTGTGCCTTGAAACTCCTCTGAGCCAAGACCTGGTCCTGGACGCCCAGGAGCACTGGGAGAGAGAGAGAGAGAGAGAGACACACATTCACTACCGCAGATACGGCGCCTGCTAGTGGTAGCCTGTTGAGTGTACAGTTACTGCTGTGAAACATCAACTCTGTCACCACGTCCTCAGTAAATCGTCCACAACCACAACCATTTTGAGCAACGGGAAATGAAACAGTCGCGTTGATTGGTCCACACACGACAGTATCTTTGAAGAACAGTCTGGGGGTGAATATCTTCTTAAGGCCTTTGACTGTGAGTGATTGGTGATAAAATGATTGATTATTAGCCAATAGAAATATTCTAATCCACTGACACCCCCTACTGGAGAGATTATATTTCCAAGACGGCGCAGCAGCCCTCCGGTGTCTCTGCAGTACAAACTTCTTTCTAACTTTTTCCCCTGTTTTTAAATCTTTTTTTTTTTTTTTTAGTATTTTGCTCCTTTTACGGAGAATCACTATGAAAATACATCCTTTGGATATCCCATCATTTACCACAAGGACTCAGGCAACCAGTGTAATGCCCCCTGCTGGCTACTTGCTGCATGTTGTCTATTTTGCCAGCTTCCCTCTTTGAACCTTGTGGCTCCGTCATTCATGGACCGAAAGACAGAAATAAAACCACGTGTGATGGAAATGACATGTGATCCATCAGGTTCTTACCTGTACGGACCCAGGTGGACCGCCAATGGTACGACGTGTTCAGCTCAGGGTAGTGGAACGCTGCAGGTGAAAGATCAAAGCAGTGAAAGAAAATCCCAGCTTTGATGGCTTTGACCAGATGAACCGCAAACGTACGTTCAGCGATCTGAGTGACCGGAAACCCCATGTAGAAGCTGAATTCCACCACGCTCAGCTTCCTCAGATGATCGCTGACCGCCGACCCCAGGAGATAGCCTCGGCTGTCACGCACCACAAACGTGATGTCGACCGGGACCTTCTTCTCAGGTACGGGCCGGGACACCCCCATGGTGATGTTTAAGAGCTGGACAGGATGCATTCGTGAGCTGACGGTGACATTTCCACGTGATGAACGTGATGAACGTGCGTGACTCTTGTACCTGCACTGTGACGTTTCCCGACTCCTGTGAACGCTTTCGTGTCTCGCCATAAGCCATCATCAGCCCCCTCTCCACTCGTTCGCTGAAGTTGCAGACCCGGACGTCCACATGCGCGGGGACAAACTGCAGCACACAGTGGACCTGGTGTCTGAGGTCCGGTACAGAGTAAAGCGGCGCTACTACGGGGATCAGGCCAAAGGAGCGAGGAGGATGGCGCAGGACATTGATGACGGCTATGGCGGTGAAAATCATTGGTCCTGATACGACACGAAAAGCAAAGCTGGACGGTGATCTGAGGAACTGAGGAGAGGGACAACCGTCAAACCTGAGGACAGTCACAACAGGAAGTCAACTTTTCCTCTACAACAGGTTTCAAACCAGAGACGGCCTGATTAATAATGTTAAATAAATGTTAGTCTTCAAGATGTAAGATTTCATAATGTAACAAACGGACCAGATGGACCCAACCTGAGCCTATGGTTCTACAGTGAAGGTGAAGGACTTTTACACCACAGAGGTCACGTCTACCTGCAGCTCCACCGAGCGGTTGAACTCCCTCTTCAGAAGATCTCTGACTTGACTGAAACCCACGGAGGAGCCTTTGGAGCTGACTGGAAAGACCCACAGACACTGGGCTCAGTAAAGTGACGGAGATACTGAGATACCCCACCTCTCACATGACTTTGTCCTCCTTACCTATTCTGACCAGGTACATCTCCGGCTTGGTGATGTTACAGATGTAGTGCCTGACAGGCGACGTTTGTGCCGCTCTAGTTGTGGTGATCGGGGGCATTCTGGTCAGACTGATGGCTGTGATCCTGGTGGTGGAGGTGGGGGCCTCTGTGGTAGTGGTGGTGCTGGTGGAGGTCATCGCCTTGGTAATGATAGGCGTAGTTGCCACGGTGGTGGTTTCCTTTGGGGTTGCGGTGGCGGAGCCCTCGGTCGGAGGACCCTCGGTCGGAGGACCCTCGGTCGGAGGACCCTCGGCAGGCTCCTCCGTGACCAGTGTAGTCCTCTCCGGTCGGTCTGGGGCTGTGGGCGGTGCCAGAGGCGGAGGAGGAGGAACCCGACCAGTGGTGTTGGAAGGAGGGTGAGGGGGGTATTTGACAATTGTTGGAACACGATGTTTGGGTTTTGGAGCGGGAGGAAAGGGGCTGGACGTGGGTTGGAAGGTGGTCGGGGGAGCAGAAGGTTCCTTTTCAACTGTTAGGTTGGGAGAGAGGTGGATAGGTGGGGTGGGCTGCACCCCAGGGTGCTTAGGTTCCCATTCGGGGGAAGGAGCAGAGCTGGGAGATGGGGCCGGAGGTGGTGGATGGGGTCCTGGTTCAGTAGGAGTAACGGAGGCCTTGGAGCCAGTCTGGTTGACCTGGTCTTGGTCTTTTTCCCTTTGTCTTAGGACTTCTTTTTCCTTTTCCATCGCCTCCTCCCGTTCCTTCTCCAACTCTCTCTGTTTGGTCAGCAGGTTGCTGTAGTACTCCAGGCCTGTCTCTTATACACATCTCTACACAGAGATCCGAGCGTTTCAGCAGAATCCTCGCTCTCAGCACTTGGCTCCAAACTTCTTGCAGGATACAAATCCTGAACTTTATCGACAATGTCAATACCTTCTGGAATCGCCAAACTATATTCTAGACAGGCAGTAAACTCAGGCAGTAAACTGGCAGTAAACTGCTCGTAAACTGCTCAGGCAGTAAACTGCTCGTGGCAAACATACAATATAATATTCACACAACCAAACCTGCGTGACTGTTCAGCTACCCCCCAACCCCACCCCCCCGCCCCCCCCCCCCCCCTCCTCCCTTTTCCTCAACCCCCACCCCAAC
>JAFBJS010005441.1:83051-105808 GCA_016785265.1 Paraplagusia blochii
ACGTTGGGGGGCGTGGCTCTAACTTCAGCTTCCTCTTCCGCCTCATCCTGAAAAAAGTGAAACCTGAAAGTTCAGAAAGTGTTCACTTTGTCCAAAAGTGTGGTGTGTTCAAAAAGTCCGAACAAGAAGCATCTGCAAAGGAGACGCCTCATAGTGACTGTCCACCCTCCCTCCACCTTAGCTGACTCTCTTCTATTACAGATCACTCCAGAGACCTTTCTCCAGTTGTTCCATCCTGACTCCACTCTATTCCTCACCTCTCTTCCACAGTCTCCACTGCTCTGAACAGTTGAGCCTAAGTATCTAATCTCCTCCACCTTCTCCACCTCTGCTCCTTGTAACCTCACCACTCCACTGTTCTCCTTTTTCATTCACACACATGTACTCTGTCTTGCTACGACTGAGCTTCCTTTAAAATAAAAATAAAGCACACTGTACATTAACAAAAACATTTGTGAACTAATTTTGTTTGGAGGACGAGAGGGAAAAGAAAATGTTTCATCCCTGGAAACTAAAGATAAAAATCTTTACACAAACCTTAAAATAGTGGAACTGGAGCCCCCTAGTGGTCTGTGTGTAGAACTTGTAGCCTACAAACATGGCGGCCGTCGTCATCACCACCAGCAGCATAACCCCGATTCCCATCCCAGCCTTGTGAACCGCATGCATCTGCAGAGCCAATCAACAGGTTGCGGGTCAGATCAACATCCAGGATGATCGAGGATGAGTCACTCATGACATCACTCACCTCGCGACGAGGAGGCGGAGCCGTCAGAGGACCCTGCAGCACGTGTATGATTCCGTTGGAGGCGATGACGTCAGAGGTGGTGACAAAACGGTCGTTGATGTAACGAGAAGACTGCACCCAGAGACAAAGGATTCAGAAGACATCATACGTTTCAGCGCCCTCTGCTGTTAATGTGCTACATTATGACAACAGACCAGAGCAGCAGGGTTAAGCAGGTCTGAGACGCCGACGACGCGTAGGCTTCCAACTTTGGTTTTGATGCGGCTGCCGTTTTTTAGCTGGTTCAGAACCAGAGCCTGTCCTTCGGAGAGGTGGTACTCGATGTCCCGCTGAGACAGAGTCTGAAGTGGACCACGGAAGAACAGGATCAAAAGTGAGAAAGGGTTTTCACGGGCAGCTACTCTATCAAATATTGAAAGTGCCTGCAGACCCTTCGCTCTCAGGTCTTCTTCTAATCGAGATGGGATTCTGGGAGCAGTGATCGGACTCTAGTCCAGGGTCAGTTAGGACTTTTTCGTTTCCCTGATTTTGGTTTCAAAGCTGTTTTTCAATCATGTCACCAGTTCAGTCAGCGCTAAGACAACGTTGAAGGCTATGGAAACATCCCCTTGCATGGTTCACCTCATTGCTAAGAAGACCATCGTTGTCGGGTACGAAGAGCGTGGACTGCAGCGTTATGTTGTTGAGACGAGCCAAGAACCGCTTCCCCGCGTCCGACGTCTGAGAGTAGTTCATTATTTGCTGAAAAAAGAGTCAGGAAACAGCAGATGAAGATCCAGGTTTGTTGGTGACTGAGGAGCTCACGTGGCCCTGGGAACTCACGGTGAAGAAGTTGGAGAAGGTTGCAGTCGACCTGAGAACCTGCAGAAGGTTTCCTGTGCACTGGAAGCCATCACCAACGTAACCGCGTTGACACTTACACTTCACCTCTGAACACAGGCGTCCACGTTGGTTAGAAACACTTCAGCAGAAGACAACAGAAGACGAACCCTCGGCCGCACTCACCCTTCATTCTGTAGCAGAACGCGTCCCACGTCTCACTCAGGTTGGTGCGCGTGCCGTAGTCCACGATACCGATGTGTCCGAAACCACAGTTCGGGTTGGAGTAGGCGGTGGGATACGCCACGCTCGCCTGGTCTAACCAGCCAGCAGCGCACAGGTGGAATCCTCCCTGTAGAGGGCGGCATTGTTGAACAGGTTCCCACGTATTGCCAATCAGTGGTGCATTCACAGACCTGCTGAGCGTAGGACAACTGTTGGTACGTAGCCAGCGTTCCTCCCTCTGAGGTGCACATTTGCCGTGCCGCCTCGAAGGTCAGTTTGTATGGGCCCGCCTCCGATCGCATGTGAAACACGCCCAACTTCTTGTCTGCAACAACAAAGAACTTGCACTCAATCAGTGAACGTTGATGCAGTGGTGCCTCAGCTCTCGACCAAAATCCTCGAGAAAAATTTGCCTTCATTTTGACCGAATTTCAGCTCCTGAACAGCCCGCGTGAAGCCGAGAGAGCATTCGTGCAGCCGCGCTCGGCAAGAATGAAACAAACCAGTTGCGTTCTTTCTGGTTCAGAATTCAACTACGACCAGCGCGGCATTTTCTTACATTTTTTCTTATGGGAAAAATGAATTCAGACCTGGACCACCAACCCTGGAACGGATTAAGCTGGAAGGCTGAGGCACCAGTGTACTAACACCTGGACAATGACAGGACCAATAAGCCGTCACGGTCATGAGAATAAAACTAAAGGATTCATTCATACAAGTTCTAACCTTATCAGCCCACAGCTGTGAACGTTACCTTCAAAGTGCAGATCTGTGCATTTGGCGTTGAGGTGACATTGTCCATTGTCCTGGAGACAGCGACTGACCGCCGTCTGTTTGACTTCGCAGGTCACACCGTTGCCCACGTAGTTGTCTTTACAGGAACACCTTTTCTTTCCCTGTTCACACAGTCGTGTCACGGCTTTTTCTCTGGACAGGTGAGAAATCAAAGCAGCGAGACTTCACGGCGTCATTCTCACCGGCGCCCACATTATGCAGGTGGCGTGTTCGTGGCAGCCACCGTTAAGTCCAGAGGCGCAGGGGTTGATGGGAAGACACGTGAACCCGTCCCCAGAGTGTCCTCCAGGGCATTTGCACGACACCTTTTCACCAGTCTGGGAGCAGCTCGCCCCTACGGCACAGCCGCCGTTCCAGAATTGGCACATATCGGCCACTGGGGGCAGAGAGACGGAGACAAGACGGAGACTTCCATCAGTAGAGAAATGACAGACACATACTGTTTATCCACCACTAGGGGCCGAGACACTGATGCAGGACATCAACAGAGGTCCAGAGACAAAGAGACAAATCATCCTCAAACGGAGACACCAGGCACTATTTACCTTTACAGTCGAAACCATCGCCCTCATAAAATGGCCGACAGACGCAGGTGTTGTTTTCTTGACAGATGCCTTTGGGAGAACACGGGGGGGAACATCGAGGAAAGTACGCTGGGAAACACAGGGAGAAATCTGTTTGGATTCTGGAATTCTTCAACAAGCTTCTATCATCAGCAGATTCAAACACTGGAAGGAAGAGCAGCAGGTCTTCACTGACTCACCCAACTGGACCTCACATCGCCGGCCCGTCCAGCCGGGCTCACAGAAACACGCCCCTGACCCCCGTCGTCCGTCGTCACACGACCCCTTTTCTGAGCAGTTACAGGCTGAAAGGAAACAGGCAGTCAGACGGTCAGAGACAAAACCAGTTAGACGATGCCCATGACTGAGTTGGACGCAGTCGGAAAGACAGTCACAGACTGGAAGACAATCAGACAGACGGACAGGTGCTGGCAAAGTGAACTACAGTAGCTGCAGTTCTCAGTCCGACCACCTCTGGGTCAGTGAGGTGTGAAGAGCTGTGAAGAAGAGCTCCAGCCACATTTACTCCACCTTTACAGTCGGGTCCAAAACGGCCCGGAACGCACTGATCACACGCAGCGCCATCGAAGCCAGTGTCACAAGTACAGGTGCCGTTACCGAGGTGACCATCGTCACATTTACCATGGTTGTTGCAGGGGTAGGCGGAGCCGCCTGGACAGGCTGCAGACAGACAGACAGACAGACAGACAGGTGTAGGTGTTTCACTTCCTTTGTCTGATGAACGTGATATGTTTAGGAACATCACTGGATTCTTTTCTCTACATTTGGACAATAACAAAAGTTCAATTTTCTTTCAAAATAAAATGCCCAACAAGTAAAAATCGTAGAACTACTGCATAAATGAGCCTTAAAAAATGGGATTATAGTTCCTGTCCCGACCTGTCCTGTCCTCTCCTGTCCTGACCTGTCCCGGCCTGTTCTGTCCTCCTCTGTCCTGACCTGTCTTCCTCTGTTCTGTCCTGTCCTGACCTGTCCTGGCCTATCCTGTCCTATCCTGTCCTGTTCTGTCCTGTCTTGGCCTGTCCTCTTATGTCTTGTCCTGTCCTGTCTTGGCCTGTCCTGACCTGTCCTCTTCTGTTCTGTCCTCTTCTGTCCTGACCTGTCTTGTTCTGTCCTGACCTGTCCTCTTCTGTCCTGACCTATCCTCTTCTGTCCTCTTCTGTCCTGACCTGTCCTGTCCTGTCCTGTTCTGTCCTGTCTTGGCCTGTCCTGACCTGTCCTCTTCTGTCCCGGCCTGTTCTGACCTGTCTTGGCCTGTCCTCTTCTGTCCTGACCTATCCTCTTCTGTCCTGTCCTGTCCTCTTCTGTCCTGACCTGTCCTGTCCTGTCCTGTTCTGTCCTGTCTTGGCCTGTCCTGACCTGTCCTCTTCTGTCCCGGCCCGTTCTGTCCTGTTCTGACCTGTCTTGGCCTGTCCTCTTCTGTCTTGGCCTGTCCTCTTCTGTCCTGTCCTGACCTGTCCTGTCCAGTTCCGTCCACATCCCCACTTTGGAAGGAGAAACACATTGAAGTTCTCTCACCAAGGCAGTCACGCCCATAAAAACCACTGCAACACTTGGGCTTCCAGAAGTTGTAGGTGCAGACGCTGAGGCAGCCGACGTTCTTGGCCACAAATATGGTGGGAAGGTCACATTTCTCAACCTCCTGGACAAGGGAGAAGACCAGAGAAGACAGTTGCACGTGCTGCGCTCAGTGACACACAGTCATCGTGGAAATAGACATTTCATTTGTTTAGTCGTTAAGTTCTTCTCCATGTCATTCTCCAACTGTTTTGGAAGACTTTTTGGATAAAAGTTGTCGCTGAAGTTTCTCTGGATTTTGAGAAGAGACAGAATCTGACCCTGGATCTTTGTGCTGCCACAGAGAGACACTTGACACTTGTCTGCAGAGACCTTCACTGTATCAATGAAGGTCATTATTTCAGATGGTGAAAATATTGGTTTGATTGATCTGGGACTGATCTCCACTGAGGCAGTGAGATCAGGAGGACAGATAGGTCGTCCATGCTTTAGTCAAGTCCAGAGGCTCATGGACTTCAGTCTAGGTGAGACCATGGGTCTCCAACCTTCTCTACCATCAGAACATTTATTTTATACAAACCAACCTCAACCTCAACGTTGACGCTAACGACACACTCCACAGTGGACATTCACTCTCATGGAGTCAGTCATCTGTCAGAACCTGGGTCAGAACTGAGCCGGACATTTACACTGACACTGGCTGAAGATTCCTGTAGTGTTTGTCTGTTTATAACACCTCAAAGAGAGCGCCCCCTGTGGGTCAAATCTCAGACTGACCGACAACACTGTAGGATTTATTATCTTCTGGACAGACTACACCACCTGGTGGAAGATGCTCCGCCTGAAGCGGTGAAGTCCAACAGTCCTGGTCTGATTTGGTCCCAGACCTCATTATCAGTCCGACTCAGTTGACGGCCTGACTGTGACTATGGTCTATCAATAGTCTGTAGTCTACAGATAGATTGACCAATAGTCATCAAGTGTGGATGTGGAGGCGGGGTTAGAGAGCCCTGGATGAGTTGGTAAATGGCTGCGGTGTACGCTTCAGGTAAATCTGACCGTGAACCTCACTGACTGCACTGACCATGAAGGTGGAGAGGAAGACAAGCAACAGGACAAGATGATCAGACCTTGAGGGTGGCGCTTGCAGGACACTTTGAAGACGACGAGGAGCACGGTCCACAGGTCATCTACGGGCAGAGAATCAAAAGCTTCAATAAGAATTACGTAACAACAGTGCTTCCAGGGAGACGTCCTGCACGGGTCCAACTTTCACCCGAATGTCTAAAGTTGACTGCTCATCGCATCGCCCGCCAAGACTGGGTGAGGTCAGCATGCAGTCGATCCCGTAGGCCATTCCGCCGTTAAAGACGAGGTGTCTCTGAGTGATCCGACACTTTGCGTCGTTAACGAAGATTTCTCCCTGAGTTCAGACAAAGAGGAGCGATTGGTGGGACTCATCAGGGAGGACGAATTGCTTGATCCGTCTCCGTCGCACTTACGATTTTGTCTATCCCACCACAGCTGAAGGAGAGCGAAGAACCCTGCAGCGTCCGCGCTGAGTCCAGGTGGACCAGAGCTTCAGCATAGACCTGAGGAGAAGAGTTAGCGGCTCAGAGGTTGAGTTAGAACTCCCTCTGGAGGTAGATCAGATCCCTGGTTCTCCCACCTTTTGGCCCTGTATGATGTGATACTTCAGGTACTCGGCCAGTTGGGGGCGGTGATCCGGGTGGTACAGGTAGTCCTTCTGTGGCTGCGGCAGCGCTGCCATGGCGGCATCAGAAGGCAGGAAGATGGTTACAGGCTGCTGCAGCTTGTTGCCGATCATTTCTGTCACCCCGGTGTCCTGAGAACACACCACACACGTGAGTGTCAATGTTGGCTCGCGTGGCCCGGCGGCGGCGGCGGCGGAGGAGCCTCACCTGCAGCAGCTTGTAGAAGGTTTTATAACCGTGTTTCTCAGCCACGTCTGTCAGGTTCTGCTGAGTGTGTGACACCAGTTAGGAAGAGTGAGAACAGTCTGTGGAACGTGTTCTGGTCATAAACTCACCAGCTGTGTCTCCACGCCTCTGATGTAGCTGCGTGGAATCAGGATCCTGTCGATCTCGTGGAAAACGCCGTTCACACTGAGGCTGTCGCTGTAAGTGATGTTCACGCCGTTGACGAAGATGCTGCCCTGAAACCAACAACGTTCTTCTTTATTTAACACCAAATAACGGTCTTCTTGCTTTTCTCTTCCACCAAAACCCGCAGAATACTGCCACCTGCTGTAGGAGGAATCTAACCCTAACCCTCCATGATGAGATGATGAGATGATGTACGTTCTACCACCTTAGGCCTACAACCTACAATGTTTGGTTCAAAGGCATCACTTGGGATTAAACTACAGCTAAATTGGATGTTTTTGCAATTATGAAGACATGACCTGGTGGGAAGAGCTAAAGGATGAGCACTTGAAAATGTCTCTCTATAAAGGAGGACGAATATGGGACAGAATCTCCAGAATGATGGTCCCAAATTCAGGATCAACCTACAGATGTACAACTTTTCACTATTTACACCAACGGCTGTGGACACGGACAGGGACAAGGTTGTCTCAGCAACCGAGAAAGAAACGTTTCTACTGTCTTGGATGGAAGACCTTGGTGGGCTTCAGAACTTTGGGTTTTGGTGGAAGTGGTTTGGTGACTCCTCCGTTCAAGGTCAGGAGATCTGGGGTACCTGGGTGAAGCTCGTGGTCAAGACGTCTCCGGACAGCGAAGTCATGTTGCGGGGTTGCGTGAGGTCAACGGCAAGTAGAACGTGACACATAACGATGTGGCCGCGAAGGACGTTGGCAAAAACCTCTTTACTGCCTTTAAGATCCGACCTCACATCCATGATCTGAAGGTCGAGGTTAGCGATGCTGTTACTCGTCACTTCACTCTGACTTTTTCTGTTTTTCTTTTCTTACCTTTTGATCTTTAACAGCGTTGTTACTGGGGGCAAAGACAGTGAACGGGCCGCGACCTTTCAGACTAATATCCGCTGCCTGGAAAACAAACAAAAAAAAACAGAAGTTGTCATGTCAGTCGGAGGAGGCGACAGAGGATTCAAACTCCCCTCACCATGAGTCCGATGTAGAAGTCTCTCAGCTTCCGTGTCAGGATTTCCTAAAGAGATGGAGACTTAGCAGAGTGAAAAGCTGGAACACGTGGCGGGAAACACACGGTGGACGTTGGGACACTAACCCTGCCCACGGTTCCTTTACAGGTGATTCCGTCTCCCAGGTATCCAGACTTACAGCTGCAGTTCCGTTCCCCCGCGCTGATCATGGTGCAGAGCGCATTAGGATGACAGCCGCCGTTTTTCTGGAATGAGTCGGCAGACATGTTGTCCACGCTGGCAATAAAGAACCTTAACGGAGACCAAGACTGTGGGCGACCCGATCCAAACGAATGCCCTTCCGACGGCTGAAGAAAGTTCTCCTTCATGAATGCATGACCTGAAATGCAAATAACTGACCTTCTTGCAGGGGTTGATCTTCTCACACTTGCGTCCATCTCCCGAGTATCCCTCACTGCACACACAGGAGCTCTGAAAGGTGAGCAGACATGGAATGGGTGATGACTCAGTCACCGTGAGTGTAGGAATGGGTGAGTTGGTAGGTTTGTAGAGTTGACCTTGTTGGGTCCCACATGGACACATTCGGCGTTCTCAGGACAACCTCCGTTCCCTTGCACACAAGGATTGATCTCTGTGGAAGACAGGAAGACTGGAAGCATGAAGCCCTCCAACAGGAAACTTCTCCCCGTTCCTCAGAGGTCGGTGAAACTTACCGACACAGACGAGTCCGTCGCCCGTGAAGCCGTTGTTACACATGCAGTCTCGTCTTCCGGGCCGCGTCCGCTTGCAGACGGCGTTAGCGCTGCAGCCGCCGTTGTTAGTTGCACAGACATCCTTAGCTGCAAACAGAAAGAAACAACGAGTCACGACAGAACTTCCATTCTCTTCAGCTCCTCCGTTGCCCAAATCACACTGAGACGCTGTGTTTCACCTTGACAGAATGTTCCGTTGCCCTCAAACCCTGCGGCGCAGACACACTGAGAGCCCGAGGGTCCGATAACACAGCTGTGAAGTAGGACAACACGATAAAATAAATTACGTGATCCCGCGGGGGGCGCCCTCACGGTCGGCTTTTACTCACTTTGCACTGGTGTGACATTTAAATGAGCCGCAAAGTTCCTCAGCTGGAGACACCAGCTCTGTGGGTTTGGAACACACAGTCGTAAACATGTCCTGCAGTTTGTCTCCAGGTGCAAAGTGGAGACTCCACCCTCTACTCAATGCAACAAATCTTTCAAACTATGGATTCATTGGTTTCCTTACTTTCGTCACAGAGGATTCCCCTCCAGCCGACGTCACACTCACACGTCCCGTCTCCGATCAGACCTTCGTTACAGCGTCCACTCTTGCATTTGCAATCTAAAAGGACACAGAGGGAAGGACATCCTGTTGGTACCAATGCACTTGCTTTCTTAAGATTCGCCAAAAATCCTTCTTTGGACTTTTCTACCATCACTCGCAGTAGAAACTGGCTGTTCCAATCCTGCTTCTTCTACAACTCCAAACCGATCCACGTGCAAAAATCCGGACCATTTTACTGCATTATCGATCGTTCGGGGCTTTTTGGACCGGTGCACAGACGAATAAGCGATCCAAAACAAACAGTTTGCACACCCCGAACATATAGGTATATCCATCCGTCCATTCTATTCTTCTTACCCTGATCGCAGTGGATTCCATATTTGCCCGTCTGACATGTCTCACACGCCGTCCCGTTGAAGCCTTGGTTGCACTGACACACACCGGTACCATTGGTCCCGTCCAAACACGCTCCATTATTGAAGCAGGGCTGATCCTTCGGCCCAGGACACGGCTCGCAGTGATGTCCGAAAAACCCACTGCAGCACTTGCGTTCCTTCGGATGCGGACAAAGGCTCGGAGTCAGCTGGATTATCAACGTCATGTGATACAGTCTCACAGGAGACGAAACGTACGATTGTTGTTTGGAGACAGATGGCGCTGCAGCCGATGGCCACAAAGGTTTCGCCTTCAGACACTCGTTTGAATAAGCACTTCCTGGTGGGGGCAGATTTCTGTAGAGTAGAAGTTCCACAGTCTGTGAACAGTGAACACTTGGAAGGTTGAAGAAGAAACTCGAAGGAAGGAAGAATCTCAGGCCTTACAACTGGCTCGGTGTCGTTGGGGCAGATTTTCCTTCTTGAGAAAAGACATTCAACACACAATCCCTGCAAAGTTGCACAAAAACAGGGGACACGTTGTTGGGACACGCAGTGGAGACGCTCTTTTGTTGATTTTTGATGGTCTTCCCACAGCCTACCTGAACTTTGGTGTATGTTGCCTTGTCACATCGATTCTTGCTGATGGGAAGAACAGATGACAGACCGTGGACGACACCTTTTCCGGTCAGGAGGTTGGACGAGTTTATCTGAGCGTCATTGACAAATATCTGCAAAAGGGACAAGGACAATAGGGTGGAAGAGAGAAATGAAGAGAGACGAGTCTGGAAACTAACGATGCTTCCATTGACGTTTTCCCACCTTTCCATCTCTGGGGAAGATTCCAACCTGATAGGAGAATCCAAGCAGTGTCTCCTTGTACCTACCAGACTGTAGATCAGTCTTCAACAAGCGCTCGCCCACGACCACGTGGAAACGAATGGTGTTCACGTCCTGTTAGAGAAAATCTGTCTTGTAAAATGAATCCAGCTTCGATTGGATGTTTGGATGCTGAAGGGACGTGGCCTGTCCTACCAGTGCAGTCAGAGACATTTTCTCCAGATACTCATTAATGGCCCCGTCAGTTGGAGCGAAGACGGTGAATTCATCTGCCTTTTCAATCACATCTGTCAGGTTGTAGTTCTAATGAACAATGAACAACGTGAGTGAGAAGGAGTTGGTTTTATCACCAACACGTCTTCGCTGCCTTTGACTCTTCATACAATCAGATACGATCTGAAGAGAGAGAAGTCCCGCCTCTGAGCCAGCGTCGCCAGGAGACCTTCACTCAACTTCCTGTCTGGAACCAACACCTGTGGATGGAACGTCATCAACATCATCACCAGTCAATATAATGACTGTAACAACAGTGTTACTGCAACAGTAACATCAACAATGTTGCCACTGTAACATCACCGTACGACCATGTGACTCTAACCCCCCGCCCCCTCCAGAGGGTTGGTCTGCAGTTCAAGCGCAGTTGCCTGAACTTTCTAGCAATTGTTAAGAACAAAATTGATGACAATTTGTCTAGAAGGACAGGTACCTGGACGGGGACAAACCCTTTGACCTGCGCGGCCACAACGAGGCCTAAAATTTGTCACGGGGTTAAGGGCGATTGTGTGCTAAATACTGCCCTCTATTGGGGAAATACAGCCAGTATCAGTTGAGCAGGTCCGACAGTTTGGCCATTATCAACATACCTTATTGATAACATGGATCAAGCCATTGGTTGCAGCAATGTTAGCTGTGGTGATGATAGCGCCACCAACCGTGACCACCTGGAAGAACAAACAGAGGGTCAAACAAACATGGTGCATCCAAGAGAAGCTGGTGGTGTTTTAATAGACTGGCGATGAAGGACGTCAGTCTGAACTTAGTGAAAGATCCACGACTGCCACAAGTCACATGATCTAAAGAACAGAGATTGTTGCTATGGTGATTATCGTAGCTCCCGGTTGGCGAGAGAATGAATTTCCATCTCATCTGAAATTTGGCCTGGATTCGTGTTTGACCTTGTTTCTTCACAGCCATGAACTACGATCTAAGAGCGTGAAGAGTTTCCACTGACTGATGTCCACAGTGTCAATGGATCTGCGTCCACCGCGTCGATGTCTTTCTAGAAGACCTATTCACACTGTTCACATTGTGAGATCAAAGATCTCCAGCACAAATGATCAAAGTGGGTCAAATAATGTAGGAGGTCAAACCTGTCACCTGACAAATCTCCTCCAATCAGCTGTGTTCACCACTGACCCCCGGCCCAGATGTTCCAAACCCCCTTCAAAGTTCTACAGATGATCCAGGGTTGTTTCAAAAACCACCCACACGTCACTGAACCCCTGATTCAAGCTGAGCCACAACATTTCAGCAGATTTTTACTGCAAGTTGTGTCACTTTCACAGCTGTGACAGACAGACAGACAGGCAGACAGGCAGACAGACAGGCAGACAGACAGGCAGAAGGTGTTTGTAGTTCTGCAGTCGTTCCCATCACTGAACCTCAATTCTCCATACTCGCCTCATTGATTGTTGTAACAGGAAGTTCTGTATTGAGGCGTGAGTTGACGGAGGAAACGCTGCTGAGGTTGTACGATGGGAAGGTCCCGGCGATCATGTGGTTTCTGTCAAAGACAGGTGGAGGTCGACTATTAGGAGTGCGTTCACTGATGTATGAAGAGCCGTGGTGGTGGTGGTGGTGGTGGTGGTGGTGAACCTGATCAGACTTGGCAGGTTCCCTGTCAGAGTCCAGAAGGCTTTGTCCTCAGAGGACATTTTTTCTACAGCATCTGAAGTTGGAACCAGGAGGGTGATGTTTTGATCCGACAGAGAGACACCAGAGTCCTGACAGAAGACCGGACACAGTCAACATATGGACCTGACCAGGACCAGGGTCTGACCACTGGCACCACACTCACCGTGGTCCATTTGAAAAACTCTGAGGTGTCAATCAACGCCATCAGCTCCTACAACAACAACAACAACAACAACAACAACAGCGACGTCATCATCATCATCATGTGACTTTGCTGTGAAATGATGTCAAAGAAAAGTGTGTCCAGCAACATTGACCCTAATGTCCTTCTTCAGTTCGTAAAAAAGAACGAGTTACGTTAATCTCACGACATAAAGTTTGTTTGTTTGGAACCAGCTTCTTCAGGGCGGTGGTGAGCGGGGGTGGGGTGGGGTGGACAGGTGAAGGGTCAGTCAACAGTCTTCTACAGTGGACACACAGATCGTCTTCATACAGATGACCGCATGAGTTGAAACAGAGAATTAAGACAGAGAACTTACGACGCGGACACTGAATTATATGGACGGGGACATTTGGAATAAAAACCTTATTCTGAGTGAGACGGTCAAGTTACTGGAAAGACTTTTCTTAACACAGACCGCGGTCCCTCACCTGACCCACTGTACCGTAACACATCCGTCCATTCCCAACATATCCGTCATCGCAGACGCACGTCCACTGAGAGGACAGCATGCGGCAGGTGGCCTGAAGGGACAAGACAGTCTCACAAAGGTCCCTCAGACCCGCCCACACAGGATGTTGTCATCCTTACCAAATAATGGCAGCTTCCAGTGTCGGTCACACACTGATTCACGGCCTCGCAGTCGTATCCGTTTCCTTTGTATCCGGCTTTACAGCTGCAGTCGCTCTGGGAGACAAGAGAAGACAAGAGAAGACAAGAGCGCCGTGAAGGACGCCGGCGTGAGATTCTATTGGTCGGTTGATGAGTTAAGGGAACTTTTCCACCAGCTCCAGTGCTACAATGGCTACAAAGTGAAAGAAGATGGAGGCGGACCTGTCCTGGTCCAACGTAGATACATGAAGCATTGGCGTGGCACCCCCCTCTGTCCGGGTCGTTGCACTTGTTGATTGGTTGACAGTCGTCTCCATCCTCCCTCCATCCCGTCAGACACTGGCAGCTGTGTGTAGCTGGTCCTGTCTTTATGCATTTAGCCTGCAGGGGGCAGCGACCAGCAAGCAGTAAAAAAATGAGGACATGTTGGTTTGAGCTATGGCTGCTGAAGAGCCTCCACCTACGTTGACGCTGCAGCCGCCGCGAAGGGGTGGAGCGCAGGGGTCCGACTCCACGCAGGTGATTCCGTCTCCCTGGAATCCTGGTTTACAGACACACCTACAAGAGGACAAAGGTCACTCTCTGCAGACACACACACACACACACACACACACTCCTATTTGTCCTACTGTGTCTGTCTCCGGCTGTAAACGCAGTCAGCGTGAGCGTGACAGAAGCGGGCCAGGGGACCACACGTGGCCCTCTGTCGGTCGCAGAGTGGACCAGTGAAGCCTGTGAGACACGTGGAGGATTTACATTGACCGTTGGAGTCCGGGCGGTTTTCACAGACTCCGTGGAGACAGGGACAGGCTGCGGGGACATGACGGAGATCATTTTATTTTTGGCCGATTGTTCAAACGTCTCTAAGAAGGAGAGGAGAGACACACACTCACTCCTGTCACAGTTGGGTCCATATTTATTGGTGGACGAGCAGAACTGACAGCGAGAGCCGCTGAAGTTGGGACGACAGACACACGTCCCGTTTCCTGACATCCCGTCTGAACACTGTTTGAAGAAGCGGAATGTCAAAAACACGTGGTCCTCAACTGCTCTGTCTTCAGGTGGAGGAAATATTCTTAAATATTATTAAAAACATTATTCTGTTGAGACTGTTCACTGTTGTAGATCAACAGAATTGACCCAGAGACTGAAGCTGGGACAGGATTGAAGATTGAAGACAATTGTAACTTGGTCCTTTGATTTGGACGTCTGGTCTGGGGTCAGTAGCAATAACATGGTTTGTTATTTGTCCTCCACACAGGAGGTGGACCTACTGCTGGACCAGGGACTTAACCCCGTCACGGTGAATCTGACCTGGCCGTGGCCGGAGCACGGTGTCTGGTGTCCACCCGGACAAGGACTGCAGTCTTGTCCATAGAAACCTTTACAGCAGGCAGGAGTCTGAATACGTGGGGATGGAACATTCACAGGTCAGAGGTCAGAGGAGGACAGCGGTTCAACATTGATGATGATGATGATGATGATGATGATGCTGTTTTACCGTCACCACCGTGTTGCAGAGAACAGCGCAGCCCTTGGTGGGAATGTTAAGTTTGTCAGACTGGAAAATGCATCCACTGCGAAAGGCACCCTGAACGCAGCACAGACACAGGCAGGGAGACAACGATGACCGTCCAAGTCTTTCCAAACAGAAAGACCATGAGACAAGAAGCAAATGTAAGTGCTGTACCAGTTCTAGTCCAGATGGACACTTGGACTGTTTGAAGCTGAAGCAGTCCACACATTCACCCTGAAGACACAAGAGAAACATCTATGAAACCTCCTCTCTCCAGTCCAATAACGTCCACGAGCACACGGACACGTGGATCCTACCATGACGGTCCTGTTGGTGCTGATGTCACACCTGTGGGGCAGCACAGGTTGGATGGAGGATGGAATCAAGACTCCGTCCATGACGTACAAACGGCCGTTCTTGGCTTCCACCGCAGCCTCCAACACTGCAGCTCCGTTCACCAAAACCTGGCCCTGAGGAGAAGAACCAGAGGAGACCTTAGACCTTGGAGCAGACAGGAGGGACAAGAAGTCGGCTGATAAATGCACTTACGTTGTCGGTCACATTGAAGGTCAGAACCTGATTGGCCGTCGTCACGACCCTGGGACTGGATATGACAGTGAAGATGTCCAGCTTAGAAAGACAGAAGAAAGAGAAAAGCCTTTTGACCACAGGGCATCACACTGGGATGGACAGAAGACGACCACGGTCCTTCTTACAGAGGTGGATTTGACCATGTGGTTCCTCAGGAGCTCCAGCAGTTTGTTGCGACCCTAAACATTCAATATTTGTCTTTTATTTCATGTTCATTTCCTATTGACCGTTGTTGAGGGTCGATGGTTGATCACCTCTCCACTGCTCAGGTAGTCCAGATACCCCTCGGCCATGGAGTCGAAAGCTGAGCTGGTGGGAATGAAGACGGTCGTGGGACCAGGAAGATCCATCAGAAACGTCAGGCCGGTCACCTGTGGAGACACTGGAGGTATCACCAGGGCTCTGTGATCTTGGAAGAACATGACATGTTCCACCTGTCACGTGACAACCACTTCTCACCCCCAGCAGAGATCTGAACTTGTTGAACTTCCCGTAGTCGGAGATGATCCTCATCAGGTTCTCCTGGAAAAACATTTGCTGTTATTCTCTATCACCAGGTTGGAGAAATGAAATCCACTCAAAGCAACCCAACACTGCCCCCTGTGGAAATGTTTCTCTACACAAATAATTGTTTGAACAAAGAAAAAAAATAAAAACTATCCTCAAGAAAAGAGACAAATGATTGAAACACAAAGCAATTGATGGAAAAATAATCATAAACACAACAACTATATGGAAACATGGTGTATTTTCCTCTGCATGAATCGGCCAATCACAATCTACACCATCAACAGTGTAGACGCAGTTCCATTCCCCTGTAGATGGCGATGTTAAGCTTTCACAACACTAAAAGTTGACACGTGACTCGCTGCGTCAACTGTGTTATTTGCTCTTCTAGGAATTAGTCACGTTTCTATAGGCTTAGACCGCTGGGGAAACTCCCCTGGTGCAGACGAGTGAGTTACAACAGACAGACAGACAGTCAGGTGGACAGACAGACAGACAGACAGACAGTCAGGTGGACAGATCATTTTTAAAATCTCACCCTGGGATCACTGTCCACTGTAGCTAACACCCCGTCCATCACCATATTGATCAGATGGATCATCCCGTTAGACGCCACAATGTTGGACTGGACGATCGCACCTCTTTTCCTGCTGCCGTGGATGCGGATCACGGTGGACGAGCCCTGGAGGGGACATACCATGTGATCGGTCGTCAATAATACTGGACATCCCACCTCTCCTTCTGCTCTTTGTCCAGATCCAAAGTGTGGGACTGACGTCAACTGTGGTCTCCGTCTCAGCTGTTTTTCCCGTTAAGGTGTAAAAGACATCAGTTTTCTTTAAAACGTCCAACGGCATCACACCGGCAACCAGGTGCAGTTTACAAAGGTACGCTGCTTTGGAGGTGTCTGAGGTCAGAGATCGTACCTGAGATCGAGGGAGAGAGAGAGAGAGAGAGACAGGTGACAGAGAAAGCAGCAGAGTTGAAGGTGCTTCAACCTGTGGTACGTGGTCTTCTTGACTTACCGATGTCCCTCTAAAGCCTTTATTGATGGGGACAAACACAGTCAAGGGGCCCAGGTTCCTCAGGGGCCAAGACAGCGAATCTGGAAGATGTTTAGATGTTTAGTACTGGTTACTTCTGTGTCTGAATCTTCTTCTTCTTCTTCACAGGAGTCAGAACCCAACCATCGTAGGTGAGTCACTGCTCACGGATGTGAAGGTTTGGAGAAAAAGCCTAAAATTCAGATGGTTTGGACAAGTTCAGAGGAGGGACAGTGGACGGAGGAGGAGGAGGAGGAGGAGGAGCTGAGCACTACAGGGACGTTCTAGCTGTTGTTGGTGAAGGTGTAGAACAGGGTCAGGAAGGCGACAGCAGGTTGGTCTGAGGAGAAACCTGGTGGATCATCTCACCAAACAGGGAGATGGCCTTGCTCAGCTGACCGGTCCACTGTCCCCTCGGCTCTGTGTTCAGCTCATTCAGACGCTGCACGATGTTGCCGTAGCACACTTTCCCGTCACCCACGTAGCCCTGCAGACAGGTGCACCTGCAGCAGACGGGACTTATTACCGGGCAACAGCGTCAAAACCTTAAGACGACCTGAAGAAGGACGGGACTGACTCTGTTTGTCCAGGTCCAACTGTGGTGCAATTGGCGTTGACGTGACAGGAACCCGGTCGACAGGACTCTCTCAGGCTGCAGGCACCAGCCGACAGATGGTCGAAGCCCGGGAGACACTCGCAGTGAGACTGAAAGACCAGAGTAAGAGGGCTGCGGTCGGAAGGCCGTCCCTGCTCCGGGCGGCGGTCGGAACCGCTGGCGCTCCCCTTACCTTCCCCGGTCCGTCGTAGACACAGCGGGCAGAGTCTGGAGCGCAGCCTCCTTGGTTGGTCTGACACGGGTCCACGGCCATGCAGATTCGCCCGTCACCACTGTAGCCCTGGTGGCAGGCGCACAGATGCTGGTTTGGACCCGTGTGGACACAGGAGGCGTGGACGTGACAGGGCTGTCCAAGACACGGGTTCACGGCTGGAGATG
The DNA here is from genome assembly GCA_016785265.1 of Paraplagusia blochii. Classification (NCBI taxonomy): domain Eukaryota; kingdom Metazoa; phylum Chordata; class Actinopteri; order Pleuronectiformes; family Cynoglossidae; genus Paraplagusia; species Paraplagusia blochii. The sequence goes on from JAFBJS010005441.1 coordinate 100,759, forward strand.
CAAAAAAAAAAACAGGATGGTGTCCAGATGTTTGATGTCCACAGTGTTTGGACCAAATCAAAAGTTTACTGTTCTCCACCTCCCCCACCCCCCACACACACCTCCACCCCCCAGACATATTGGAATCAGAACTGAATGAATTGAGCCGTGTCTGCATTTGTGTGGTCAGTAGAAGGTTCTGGTCGGTGCAAGGGATGAACTCACGTAAACACTGGTCTCCTGACTTCTGGTAACCAGGTGAACACTGACACTCTAGTTTCCCAGTGAGAGCTTCTTCCATGCAGCGTGAGCTCGGAGGACAGCGCAGAGCTGCGCACTCTGGAATCTCTGGGAGAAGGTTGGAGTGAACATGGGAGAAGACAGAAGACAGAAGGAGACCTGCTGTGTCCCACTGACCTTGGTCACATCTGGCGCCTCTGTATCCAGAGAAACAGGTGCACTGACCGTCACCCTTCAGTCCAGAGTTACAGACACCGTGGAGACAGTTGCACTCTGACACAGAGGACAGTTCATGTACATACAGTATATACATATATGTGTGTGTGTGTGTGTGTGTGAAAGAATCGTCAACAAACCTTCAAAAAGTCCCACCTGCTTCATTGACATATGAGGGTTGATGGACCAGAGCTGCACATTTTCTCTGACCAAGACTAGTCATCGGTAAAGATGGTGTGGCAGTTAAGAATGTGATGGTGGTTTTGAGGTTTTCAGGTGGGATGTGGAATTTAAAATTAAAAGCTGGTCTTTTTCAATTAAACACAGGAAGGATGGACAAGAAACATGTCCATGCAGGTTCTCAGTCATCCAGGTCATGGTCAAGGTCAAAGAGTTTAGTTTGGCAATTGGACATTCAGTTCATTCATTCATTCATTCATGTCCTTCAATGTCCAGTTGCCAAACTAAACTCTTTGACCTCCACAAAAAACATGGTTAACGTTTGGATTTTCAGGAACTCGTCCTGTTTTTACCTGAACTGCAGGTGGCACCATAACGACCAGGCGAACAATCCTGGCAGGCTGTTCCTGCAAACCCAGACTACACACACACACACACACACACACACACACAGTGATGTGACCAGTGTCTGGTCTTGTGAGTCAGTTCTGTCTGTGCTGAGCTCATACCTGGCAGGTACAGGTTCCGTTTCCTCCCAGTCCATCAGAGCAGATTCCTCGGCCGCTGCAGGGGGTCTCAGCACTTTCAGGACAGTCTGGGACACAAATAAGACACTCGTGTGAGTGTGTTTTCACTGAGACGGCACATTTCTGACCACGAGTCTGCAAAGAGGAAGGAAGGTTTGGTCCCCGGAGGACGAGCCTGCATCCTGATCTGACCGAGAACATGTGACACACGGCCCTGGTCGACTACGTCAGCAGTTTTCCACCACTGCACCACCCCTGCTGACACCACTGCACCACCCCTGCTGACACTTAATGCTTGGTTCAAAGGACTGAGAGACATGAGCCAAGACCGGTCCTCAACACGAGGCCCGACTTTCCACCTTCCACCATGTTTCCTTTCATGATGTCATTGGGTCACCTGTCTCACCTCTCCCATCTGTCTTGCATCAGTTTCTTCTTCTGGCCGTACTCTGGCTTCACTGTCGACTTTACTTTTCACTTTTCTTTACGTTTCATTTCTTATGAATTCAATCTGATTCAATCACGGGCTGATGCTGAACGACTGGGGCGGGGTCTGTGGGGGGAGGGGTCTTGGAGGACCGCCTCCCCATTGGTTGACCTATGTCAAGACATTGAGTCAAAGATTTGATAAAATAAGTTCTCCTTCAGACTCACTGGACTTCTTCTAACTGGTTCAGTTGACAGACTGTTGAGTTAACGTTCAACTCCCGCTGGTCAACACTCACCCACACAGTCTGGACCCCAGAACCCGGGACAGCAGTTCTTCACCTCGGCCTCGCGGTAACACTCGAAGGAGCAGCCGGTGAGGGAGACTTTCAGAGTCAGGGTCTGCACATAGTAACTGAGACACAGCACAAACATCACAACACAACACGCGAGTGCGAACCCTCCGTTCTGCGGCAGGTGGCGCTCACCTGCAGCCCCGAGCCATGGATCCCGGCGTCTGTTTGTACCCGGTTTTACACGGAACCAACACGATGACGTTACAGGAGAGACAGCGCGTCCTGGTCCGCAGCACCGTGGAGTTGGAGCAGATGTTCTGTCGGAACGAGAAGGTGAAGATGGAGCCAGACCAGACCCGTCGGATCTGTTCTAACCTCAACACTGGACCAGAGCAGATGTGAACAAAGACTGAAGATACAACAAAGTCAAATCAAATACCAGTCAGATCCAAAACCTTCATGTACATTTGTACAAATATTCACAAAATATATATAATTCAATGAAAGCCTGAAGTTGTTGTTACTGTACTGTACTGTACTGTACTGTACTGCACTGTACTGCACTGCACTGAGTCAATCAGACTGAAGTTCTGGTGGATTCACTTTGACTTGGATGTGTATAAGAGACAGAGATAAGGGTCCCCCCTTATTTGGTTTATTCAAATAAGACAAAAGGATTTTCCTGAGACGTAGCCAGCAGGGGGCACTAGACTATGCACAACACACAGATCAGTCAGTTGAAACTAGAAACATCCAGAACAGCTGTCCACTTCTAGAACCCTCCAGAACCAGACTTGGACCATATCTGGGGTCAAAGTCCCACCAACAGCAGAGAGAAGGAAGAAAAGTTCATTCTGACGAAGCCCAGAGGAAAAACAAGATCAGACGGAACTCACTAACAAACCAACTAACCAACCAACCAACCAACTAACTAACTAACTAACTAACTAACTAACTAACGAATGAATGGATGGATGGATGAGTCTACCTGTTTGGCTGTGGCTGCTTCCAACTCCATCATCACCATCATCATCATCATCACCACTGTGGTTTGAGTGAAAACCCTCAGCCTGTTGTTCTGTCTGACCTCCATCTGTCCCAGTCCTGGTCCTCCTCTGATCCAGGACTCTTCCAGTCGGATCTTTTTCAGCCCTCACCCCCCTCCCCCCTGCTCCCTCACCCCCGCTGTGTTTCCTGGACGTCCTGACGCTGTCCTCATGTGCAGAGTCAGCAGTTCGGACCCTCGTGCAGAGGTCACCTCACGCACAATGTCTCGTCAGGCGGTCTGACCAGAACCCCGGACCACTTTGATCCACCATCAGTCAATGTTGTAAAGTGGGGGTTTTCAAGGTGTGCCTCCACCGGGGGGCGCCAGAGAACTTTAGGGGTTGGAGGAACCCAAGGAAGGAACAAAGAGCGGGACAATAGGAAAAGAAGCCGACCTTGATGAGATCGGATGAAGGGAATTCTGCCCGGTTTCGACAGGAAGAGGAAGGACTGAGTGAGTGAAGGTGGGACAGTGGACCAGGACACTTTATTCATTTATTCATGGAATGAAAGACTGGGGCTCCTCAAGCTCAGGTCCGGGGACGGGTGCAGGTCCACAGGAGTCCACTTGGTGCCTTACTTGTCTCATCACAGTTGTCTCACGGCTACAGAGTCAAACCCGCTGGCCGTGATCTGACTCCCATTCAGAACAAAGTCTCAGAGCAGATGAAGTCAACCTGGAACCATGTCCTGGTTCTACCAGATCTGATACTGGACCATCGCTTCCTGGCGAGCTCTACGTCAGGGTGTGTGTGTGTGTGTGTGTGTGTGTGTGTGATGACAGAGCAGAAGGTTTTCAGGGAAACAGAGGAAAAACAGTCGTTTACAGTCCAGGATTTCCTGCCATTCAACTGGAGCAGACACACACACACACACACACTCACACACAGACACAGGCACACACTGGCACACACACTCACACACACTCACTCACTCACACACACACACACACACACTGACAGCGACAGGTCCAACTGCTGACTCAGTTTCACTCCTGAAAGTTCAGGTAAAAAAATGTTCCATCTCAACTGGTCCAGGACCAGGACCAGGACCAGGACCAGTTGAGATGGATGGACTTTAACCCTTTCAAGGTCTGAGAACTTTATTCAGTTGTTAAACAGATTTCTGTGCTGACGCCGTGAAAACAACAAACAAACGAAGAACGTGAAGGAAGTTCATTCAACGACACCTTCCTTCAGATCCCGTGTCCTTGGTCTGGTTGTCTTGTCCACAGCAGCCAGTGTTCAGGACCAAGACACTCGTGTCCTTCAAACGTTCAGCCGTGGAAACTGTGGAAGCATCTGACGCGGCGTCGCCACTTCTCACACCAGCGCAGAGGAATTCAGCTGAAGAAGAGCAGAAGGAAGAGATGGACTGGAGTTGATTGTCCGACCTTCTTTCTTCTTGACTCCAAAGTCAGTTTTATTTAGCACAAAGGTTCAAAGGACGTTTACATATAAATAAATGTTTAATTCATTTTCACTTTCTAGACGAATGACCTTCCATCTGGGACGGAGAATGAGGTCTACAACGTTCTACAGACCAGTGCAGGTGGAAGCAGGACCTGCTGCAGAGTGAACAGAAACACACCAGCTGAGGGCGCTCTAACCAGGACTGGGCAGTCTGAACAGGGTCCACAGTCTGGAATCACATCCAGAACTGGATCAGAACCAGGACGACTGGTTCATTTGCAGGTGTGCATGTCGTTCATGCTCTCGCAGCGGCGGCAGCGGACGTAGCAGCACCAAACGAACTTGCACTCGCAGCGTTGCACGTGTCTGACCACGTGGGTGTTGTAGCCCCGCCCGCAGCACAGCAGATTGCAGCCGTCCGGCCCCGCGGAAGTCCGGTTACAACGACGGCCCCTGGTGCCGGCGACCCCCCTGCGCTGGTCCTCCAGGCAGTAGTTGGGAGACTTATTGAAGAAGACGAGCTGGTGTTTGTCCACCTGGGGGCGCCGTTGCTCTTTCCTCCCCGTCTTCCTCTTTGAGCGGTCCGACACCTGGACGCTGCGCTCGTACCGCTCCTTCAGGTAGAGTCCCACGCGTTCAAACGGGGCCATCGTCCTCCAACAGGTCTTCACGGCGCAGGAACCAGAAACGCCGTGACAACGACAGTCCGTCGCCATGGTCCCGTCCA
>JAFBJS010005441.1:128697-143384 GCA_016785265.1 Paraplagusia blochii
TGTCTCCTGTCTCCTGTCTCCTGTCCCAGGGCTGCGGTCCAAAGATCTACTCTTTCATCCGTGGTACGAAGCAGCTGCAGGTGTTGCGTTTCCTGGGCGTGTCCATCGGCGTGGCTCAGATCCTGGCCATGGCGCTCACGCTCACGCTGCTCTGGGCGCTCTATTATGGACGTAAGGCTCCTGAGCCGAACACCTCAGCGGCGCCGGACGAGTCGGCCTCTCCGACGACAGCCGCTCATGGAACCGAAACCCAACAGTCGAGCTGCAACCACACGAACCCGACGGCCGCCAAGGCACAGGGAGTCCAGCTGGAGATGGAGCGGCTGTCGTAGGACGGGTGAGGCGGTCCTGAACGCACCACTGGCCTGAAGTGGCCTGGACTCTGACGGAGCAGCGTTCCTAAAGACTCACAAATTCATGAACCTGAAGGCAGTTGGTTTGAACATGTTGCTGTTGGAGACACCTGGAACAACAGCTGCAACATCTCAGATCTGACTGAGGAACCTCCTGGATGTGGCCCTCCATCATCCATCCATCCATCCATCCATCCATCCATCTAACCCACCCACCCACCCAACCCTCCATCATCCATTCAACCCCCATCCATCAGGCCCTCCAACATCCATTCAACATACATCCAACAACCATCCATCCACGCCTCCATCCATCCACGCCTCCATCCATCCACCCCTCCAACCATCCATCCATCCATCCCTCCATCCATCCACCCCTCCATCCATCCACGCCTCCATCCATCCACGCCTCCATCCATCCACCCCTCCATCCATCCCTCCATCCATCCATCCCTCCATCCATCCATGGTCCAGACTCATCCAGACCAACAACCATTCACCCTGTAATTCACACCTTTGGTCCAGGGCCCACATTCAACCCAGTCTGGAGACAGTTGGACCAACAAGTCATGACATGTCCAGATGTGGTCCAGTTTCCCTGTGACATTTGTCACAGAACAGTTTTACTGGAACGTTCCTTCAGTGGTTCTACCTGTTTCCCCCCAGAACACGATGGTTTGGTTTGATCCGAGTCACTGCCACGAAAATGTGTACAAATATTTATTGACTAAAAAAAAAAATAAAAAAGATGTTCACTGTTTACCACATCTTCAGCGTGGACCTCGTACAGCAGGGGTGTCCAACATACGGGCCGAGGGCCAAGTCTGACCTGCTGGCTGTTGGCGTAGATACGTTAGCGACACAGAAACCTACTGTCAGTGTGTGAGCTCTGAACTATAGATAGAACTTCATGAGGTCCTGAAGACAGGGGTGTCAAACATGGGGCTGGCGGACCATAACTGTCCCACTCAGGGGTTCAGCCTGGCCTGTTTTTGTTAAATGCTGAAAGTGATAAAAATGTTTAGTCAAATATTTGATTAAATATATATTTCAACCATATATGTGAACAAATGGTAAAAACATGAACTTCTCATTATTTTTGGGTATCGATGGTCCAGCCCACGACCACATCTGACCAGGGGGAGTTTGACAGCTGGACTCTGACGTTCACACTGAGTCAAAGACCAAGATTTCACTTCAAGTATTTATTTCTTTCTGCAGCTCCAGGTCCTTCTGATCAAACACATGCAGGTCCGAGAAAAGTTCCATTGTATTTTCAGCAGGATCAGAATCAACCACACACCTGACCTCCACCCACCTGACCTCCACCCACCTGACCAACACTTCCAGTGTGACGCTCAGCATGGTCAGAAGAAGGTTTCTACGTCAGTCGTCCGTGGTTCTTGACAAACTCTGGTTCTTGAGACTTTGGACGTCTGTCCAGCTGCACGACTGGAGACTTGAGAAGTCTTTTCATGTTCTCTGGAAGTTTGATGGTTTGGTGTGAAGAGGAAGTTTTGGATCTGGTCTGTTTCAGTAGAACTCTCTCTGTGTCTCTGTCTGTTTCCAACATTTACATTTTCCACAAAAATACACTTTCATTAGTGAATCAAAGACAAGCATTGACAGTGAAGACAGTGAGGACAGTGAGGACTGATCGGTGCTCTCTTTGGAGACCCCATCAGAAGGTTAGTCATCAACACGTCTGATTTGTTGCCCCTGATCAGCAGACCATCAGCCTGAGTCTGTCAAGTTATGGGAACCCGGGCCCAGAACACTGAGGTTTGGGTCAAAGTGGTGGTGCAACGAGATGGAGGGAGATGGAGATGACGGGAGGCGGAGGGGAATCCAGCCCGTACCACATTTTGCGTCATCTTGGCGTGAGCTCGCCACAAGTCACATGACAAGCTCAGCTGTGTGAACGGGTCGTTTTAAGCTGAGGAGTTTCTGCTACAGAAGAACCGCCGGAAAAACCCAGGAAAGGCCGTTCCTGTCGCAGCAGAAACTGCAACGACTGCTGCAGAGCTGGACGTTCAGTGACGGGAAGAAAAACTCTGCTGAAGCATGCAGTCACAGACAGACAGGCAGGCAGACAGACAGACAGACAGGCAGACACTTCACTTCAAATCAAGGCTACGAAGATCAGGAAGCTCACCACAGACTGAAGAAGGGACACAGACGCAGGACAAGATGATCCAAGTTACAAAGTCAGAAGAAATAAAGAAAAGTTCACAGGAAAATCATTGAGAATAAATTCAAGTATAAAAACAAAACTTTTATATTTAACAACATTTTTTTCAGCTCAAATCTTCATGATGTTTACCACAGACTGACTGACTGACTGTCCCTGCAGCTGAATTCTCTTCAGAGACGTCGCATCACATGGATGTGAAGAGGAATTGGACCTTAGACCCTGAGAGTCCACCAGCAGCTGATCCATCAAACAATCCATCATTTGGACTGTAAAGTCAAACGGATGAAGTGTGTGGTTTCTCTGGAAGACTGGGACTATGATTATGGACTGGGACTGGGATTAAAGACTGGGACTAGGATTAAAGACTGGGACTAGGGATTAGGGACTGGGACTGGGATTAAAGACTGGGATTAGGGACTGGGACTGGGATTAAAGACTGGAACTGGGATTAAAGACTGGGATTAGGGACTGGGACTGGGATTAAAGACTGGGACTGGGATTAAAGACTGGGACTAGGATTAAGGACAGGGACTGGGATTATCTCCGCCCATAAACACAGCAACATGCTACAAAATCATTTGACACGTTTGTCTTTTGTGGACGGTTGCTGACAGTTCAGAGGTAAAAAGAGGCCGAGGCTTTGATGTTGTTGTGCATCAAAGAGAAAAGCCTTTGTTGTGCCGTGTGCTCCTCCACCCACTGAGATGTTGGTCCACCTGAGCAGATCTTTGGGGATTTTGGGTGGAAGCTACAAAGGGACCATCAGTACTTGTGTTTTTAGAAGAAAAATAGTGAAATGAAGAGAAAAGCACGGTGGCGTTTGTCCACGCCCCCTCGCCAGTCAACTCAGCTACCGTCACCAACATCAACAGCCCCCTGCTGGTGAGGTTTGTTGTCGCGTCTGAGAGGAAGTCGGCGACACCTACAGGGCCGACACTCGGACCGCGTTGGCCTGGGAGCAGTCGGCGCCGCAGGCCGAGTCCTGGCCCTCGGGAGTCGTGGCGGGCGGCGCGGCCACGCTGATGATGGCGGCGGTGAGAAAGTTCTCGCAGTTCAACGGAACATTCTCTTCAAATTTGGCGTTCAGACTGGATCGACTGGAACGACTGCGGAGGAAAGACACGGTCCGTAAACACTTGTTTCTGTTTTATAAATAAGGTTGGCAACATGTGGGGCGGGGGACGGGGAGGACACAGAAGACAGAGATCATGTTGCTCTGGCTGCAGCTCTACAGTTTGCAGGTCCGACCCGAACCCGACCAAACGACCGCACTCACACTGACTAACACAGACACACACACGCGCGCGCGCGCGCGCGCCCAAGTGGCAAAGACAGTTCCCGGACGTCCCACAGCTGGACATGCCCGGGATTCCTGCTCTCCGGCTCCATGGGAACAGGAGGTCACATGATCTGTGCTGCAAGAGTTTATGAAGAGGAAGTGAGTCTCTGTTTATGACACCAGTGTATTTATAGGCAGAGTCCCTCATCGTCCAGCAGGGGGCCCCAGTCCTCTGACCCTGCACGGACACATTAGCCACCGCACCGTCACGGCAGTGGACTGTTTGGGACAACAGTGACAACAGGGACATGGACATTAAGTTCATCTCTCTGTCTGATCTTCTCCGTTCTCCAACTCCACTGTGGAGCAGCCTCAGAAGGTCTCTCCTCTTCACTGAACAGACATTTCCCGTAGACCCGTCTCACCTCCAGCCCCAGGTCTTCTGCCCCCTACCTGTTAGTGAGCGGCCTCTCTCTGATCTGGATGGTGCTCAACTCCTGGATGCTGTCCCGCAGGCCGGCAGACATGTTGGAATTGGGGACCTTGAACGTCTCCTGCTTCTTGCGTCGTGCGCAGCAGGACGTGATGCCGTGAGGGGAGGAGCAGGGGGAGGTGGAGGAAACCTCCCTGGCCACCATCACCTCCCGGTAGCCGGCCTCGTACGTCTTCTCGTCCACGAACTCGTGGTTCTGAGGACCCGGGGACATTTGGTTGACAAGAAAAATACTCACACATAGGAGAAAATCAGAGTGTCCCTGAACTCACCGTGGTCGTCTCCAGACAGTGCAGCAGGTGATGGCGCTGAACGTCAACGTTCTGGTTGGTTTTACACACGAGTGCCTGTCCCGCCTCCTTGGACGCCTTCAGGGGCAGAAAGAGGAAGAAGGTGAGCTGGGTTAGAGTGGACTTCCCTGAGGGACTGATCCACCCTGACATACCTGGACAGGTCTACTGGTGTGTGGACGCCTAGCTTTTAGTTTCATGCCCTGCTCTGGTGTCAGAGTGAATGAGACGCAGGAGATTGGACGGACGGAGGAACAGGACATCTGGAGATTTTTGTCCAACCAGAACTTTATATAGATTTTTTTAGTTAAGATCAGTGATGCCTTCAAGGAACTGTCCAGTTCCGTACCTGGAATTCCCACATTCAACCTCAGCCAATCCTTCTACTCTCAAACTCTGATTCTTCTCCTTCTTGTCCTACGGCTGGACAACGCTGTTACGTTAAGGCAGAAACTCTTATGAACATAAACTGAATTGGATAGAAATTCCTGCTGAGGACGGAACGTTGACAGACTGAGAAGTTGTTGCCCAGCTCTAGTGAGAACAAAAGGTTCTTGACGTCCATCGCCACCGTCTCCTCGTCCTCTCTGTGACATGCAGCTACAGTGTCCAGTGTGTGGAGACGTTCTAATGTGCAACCAAAACCCAAATCCAACCAAAACACAGAGGAGGAGGAGACGGAGAGGAGATGAAGCCGAGACAGCGAGAACCAGTGAGAGGACGGTCCAACTGTAACTGTTCCCTGGACCCAACAGCTCCGTCAGCTTCAGCTCCAGGTCCTCCACCCGTGGCCGAGGGCCGTTACGTCGCCATCGCTGAAGTTGGAGTGGACGCAGCCTGAGTCACATCAACACGAAACTTTAGAGATGGAACTTCATTCATCTCTTAGAGCCAGGGTGCCAAACGTACGGCCCGTGGGCCGCGGTTGGTCCGCTCGGGGGCTGAACGTGGTCCGGCCCTCGAATGTATTGGTCTTTATATTCATAAACACAATGGGGACAAACTGGGTCTCATTGTTATTTATAGGCAGCTGTGATACGACTGCACAGGTCCGACCCGCTCCGCATCTAATCAGGCCGAACCAGAACGACTGGGACAGCCCCGCCTCAGTCAAGGTATGGAATTCCAACGTAAACGGAGGATCACGATTGGACCCCTGAGCCACGGACGCACGTTAAAGAGTTCCGGGTTCCGTTGAAATTGTTGAAATGGCATCAGCAGAGAAAAAAATGTTACTGTTGAACCTGAGAGGAGAGACAAATCAAAGTCCAAGAAACCTGAAACGTCTCTGTCCCATGCACCATCACAGGACAGGTTGTGGCTCAGCATTCAAAGGTAAAAATAGAGGGAGGAAGAAAGAGCGTCAGCGCCACCCAGTGTCCACCGCGTCTCCACCGTTACCTCCTGATGTGGGTCAACCAGCAGCTGTTTGTACTGCATATAAGCTCTAGCTCCTCCACTCTTCACCGCAAGAACTCTACCCACCCTGGTTTTCTGAGGTTGGACACAGACACAGGTTCATCCCACGTTAAGCTTCTCTGTCCAGGTGTGTGTTGTGTTTGGATCTATCCCATAATATCCCACCAGAACCAGGATTAGATTTGAGCCAACACCCAGGACCAGCTGAGACAAAGGTTGAACTTTGTCGATTTATATTCATATCAAAGTTTGTTAAGATAAATCTGTCCAAAAAACATTGGACCATTTGACTCAGATGAGTTGGACTCTGGACCTGGTCGTCTTGGTCCCTTTTGTATGAATATATTTTTATGGCCCGGGACAGTGAAGGCACCTCCTCCTGGTTGAATGACATTCTGAAGACACAGTCATGCATGTGCGATGCATTCAGGGTCATCACCTTTTGTGCACGCCTCTTCTCCGCCCTCTGGCTTTGGTGATAAATGCGGCTGAAGTTGGAGACGATGACGGGGACGGGGAGCGCGATGACGAGAACGCCGCTCAGCGAGCAGATGGAGCCGAAGATCTTCCCCATGATGGTCTTTGGAACCATGTCGCCATATCTGGAAGAACGAAGGACAACAGAGACTGAAGGGCACTGAGAGCAACACACTAGAGGCTCACTGCCCTTTCCACTAGGTGGCGCTTCAACAATGAACTTTGTTGAAAGCAGGACCAGTGGGCCGGACCAGTGGGCCGGACCAGGACAGCTTTGACATAAAATACAAAAAGAATTGACAGCAATGAAAAATAATAAATATACAGAGAAATGAATATTCAAATATAAACATAAATGAATGAAAATAACAATGATTGATGAGGACATTTTATTTCCAATATCCTGAACCTTTTATTTTAAATTGGTACAGCGGGACAGATTCTGGTCCACAGGCCTTATGTTTGACTCCTCATCAACCTTGCATTTTTGGAGGAAATGCCAAGGAAATAATTGAAAGAAATCTGATTAAAATAGATCTGATCAATTAGTTCCATCCAACCATTCATCCAACATCATCCAACCACCTATCCATCCATCCTCACCCACCTCCACCCTAACCACACTGCTCCACTGCAGCAGCTCCTCCTCCTTCCTCCAGCTGCTCGCTCCACACCACTGACAGAGACACTGACTCTTGTCCGTGTCTCTGTCAGTCCCATAGAAAAACACTTGATTTCAGCTGCAGTTCACCCTTTCCCCACAGGAGAGCGCCAGAGCTTAGTACAGGCAGCTCTCTCCTCTCCTTCATTTCCATACGGAGTGTAAACACATTTATTTAAGTCAAGGTAAAAATAGATATTCCACAGTAATGAAGTCTCGGAGGAGGAGGAGGAGGAGGAGGAGGAGGAGGTCTCCTCTCTGCCCCACTTCACTCCCTCTCATCTCCACCTCCCCTAACCCCCACAGTCCCTCAATCCTCCTCCAGCCTGAGTGCACCATCTAGTGCTCAATGTTCGGTCATTACGACAGTTGGGAATATAAATAAATATTGCATCAACTGATAAAGGCCCTGGTGGACAGATTCTGTCCGGGAACCTCAGTTTTGCCCACACTGGTATGTGGAAAACATAACCTGCAATTCCAGTGTTTTCCAGCAGATGGGATTATTGTAGTTGGACCATGATGGAGAATAAGGACGGGAGTTTGAGAAGAACAGAGCAGAACAGACCCTGAAGTAACCGTGAATGTTGCCTTCCATGTTATTAACTGTTCCATGAAGATCCTGTGGGTGTGAAACATTAATGCTTCAACACACACACACACACACATGCATATTAAAGCCCATCCTTCTCGCTCTAATGAGCCTTTACATGTATTATAGATTATTTTCTTAGCCATGAAAGTATGGAGCAAGTGTGTGTGTCTCTGTGTGTGTGTCTGTGTGTGTGTGTGTGTGTGTGTGTGTGTCTGTGTGTCTGTGTGTCTGTGTGTGTGTGCTTTTATTTTTTCCACCCACTGAATCCCAGGGAGACCATGAACTGGACTCTGTTCCGTGAGGACAGTTGTCTCAGCAGAGACATTGAACGTCAAACAAAATCCCAGTAGAAAAGTGTGAAAACTGTGCTCTGTTATCACAGAGCGCCACCTGGAGGTCATTTCACCTCTGGGTCGGTGTCATGTTGTGTCTCAAGTTCAAAAGAAAATTTTGTTGGGAAAACATGAGGTGTCACTCTGGTCCAAACTGGTCAAAGTCCTGTTTCAGCCACGGTGAAGGTCAGAGGTTCACCTTTGAAAATACTGAAGTTCTCCATCATCATGGTCAGACATGAACTTTGTTTTATTCCATGTCGAGGACTCTTCTCCAGAAGAGTCAGACCTCTGGGTCCAAGTCTCACTCTGCTCCACAATCATGTTGACGTTAAATAGATAGCTTTCTTCAGTGCACGTGCAGTCTACAGGGGGCAGTAGAGTTCCTAAAGCTGTGCCACTCTGTCTCACTGGTCTCTGAAATTGTCCCCTCTGAGCCTGGACACAGAACCATGTGTGGAGACTTTCCTTCATTCTCCTCCTTGGACAGAGTCACGTCTTCTACCTGTTGTTGATGTGTGTGTGTGTGTGTGTGTGCGTGTGTGTGTGTTGACAGCAGGAGGGAACTCAGCAGCCCGAGGAGGACACGGAGGAGAAGCTCTCAGCAGGAGACTGATGAAGCCCATTATCCCTCAGCTGACGGCTCTGAAACCTCAAAGAGGGAAACCACGGGTTGAACACCGACCACGGGACTGAGAGGAGCAGCAGGAGCAGCAGGATCAGGAGAAACCAAAGAAGGAGGAGCAAGTGTAACAGGAGGTACAGAGGCCGCTCCTGTCCATCAGGAGCAGACGGCACCTCCTCAAACGTGACGGTCAGCTTTGAGCCGTGATGATCCCTGAAGCTCAGCTCAGTGAAAATCCTCTAATGAGCTTCGTCCTGTAGACGTGTGGTCTTCCTCAGTGACGGCTCCTCCTCCAACCGCTGTCAACTGGTCTGAACCGCTCATTGTTCTGGAGCCTGGTTTTCCTGACAGACCCTGAACTGCACAAACTCAAGGTGGAGGAAACAAACTCCAACCATTGAGAAAATGTCAAGAATATTGAACGGTTTCATTTGGTGACATTTTTACTGCAGCTTCGGGGTCCCTGAACACATCATCTGAGACCTGACTGTACGTCCCCTGAACATCACTGATTCAACCCGCTGAAAACAGTCCTCAGAGTACGGCGTCCTCGGTGTACGGCGTCCTTCACCTGCCGCCTTTTGTGGTAACGTGGTCATAACCTGATCAAGAAGCTCTCGTCCCCTCCACAGGGACAAGTGATTAAGAAACTGGACTTGGGTTCAGAAGGTTCCAGGTTCAAATCCACCAACTGCCAGGTTACCACTGAGGTCCACTGAGCATGGCACCGGGTTAGGGTCAGAGGTGACGATTGGTTGTGTGCAGTGGAGTCACACAATGACGACACAATGTCACAATGAGGAGGGGGTTTGATTTCGACAGGTTCATGCAGGGGGTGGAGGAACATCTCCACCTCCTCTCACTCTGCTGCATGTGGAGCCATGTGGCCCACACAGTGGATTGGGCTCCAATATTCAATTCCATCCATTTGTCCTGTTTTTGGACAACATGTGTGGACAACATGCGGGTCTTCTTCTCTTGGACCAATGGACCAATGGACCAGACTGACCAGTGACCTCACTGACTATTACTGCTGTTGTCATGACAACCACTGGAATTCTGACTTGTGATCACAGAATAAAAACAACTCTTAGCATTCATTTCTGAAACAATGCCATCCCTGCCACGCACTCTCCAGCCCAGCAGGGGGCAGAATTTCCCCTAAGTTTTCAGAAACAGAGTTTTCTCATCCCTGAAATTCCTGAAATGCCATTGTAATTCCTCTGATAATCTCAATAATCCACAATCTACAACAATGACAGTGGATCCCAGAAAAAAACTGGGACAGACAGACAGACAGACAGACAGACAGACAGACAGACAGAGGGACAGACAGACAGACAGAGGGACAGACAGACAGACAGACAGAGGGACAGACAGAGGGACAGACAGACAGAGGGACAGACAGACAGACAGACAGAGGGACAGACAGAGGGACAGACAGACAGAGGGACAGACAGACAGACTGATTCTGCTGAATTAATCTCCATCAGGACCATTAACAGACAAAACCTTCTTCAAACCATTATAACATCATATTCAGAGAGAAGGACATTCATTAGTCAAGAGCCTGATGTCCTCTGTGGACGCTGTCTTTCACAAGGTCAAAACACCTGCAAGGACAGGCTGAGACCAGGTCCCTGAACGCACCAGGAAACGGGCAATAAATAAAATTGACGTTTATTGTAAATGTTTTTAATCAGCGTAAAAACGGTTTTAGTGTTGGCCGCGATGGACCGCCCACTTATGGATGTCACACGTCAGACAGGGAGACAGAGAGAGAGACAGACAGAGAGACAGACAGGCAGACAGACAGAGAGACAGAGACAGAGAGAGGAAATGTATTCTGTCTCAGTTTTCTTTCAGAAGGGACAGTCCCAGGTCTAATCCAGTGACTGCAGGGATTAAATGATGCGACAGATAAATAGTCAGATTAAAGTGTGAGGTGTGAAAATGAAAGGATGAAGAATCCACTCTTTTCTCTCCTCCAGCTGTGAGTCTCAGTGTCTATAAATAACCAGCTCAGATAAATGAGCCAGGCTCTGATCCTGGATCTGCTGACAGACTCCCCGCTGGCCACACACACACACACACACACACACACACACACACACACACACACACACACACACGCTTGCCTCTTAAAGCTTAGAAGAAGATAGAAGAAAAGCTGGCTCTAGGATCGTGGTGGAGAGAAGATCAGGGGGAAACAGGGAAGACTTTTGGTTTTGTGCGTTGATGTTCACATCTCCTCCAGATTAGTGACAAAGAGCAGACAGAGGCAGCAGTTCAGGTGAGAAGAAGACGAGCTGGAAAGTTAGCAGCAGCAGCAGCAGCAGCAGCAGCAGCAGCAGCAGCGTCAGTGGAACTATAGTAGAGCAGTAATGGATGAGATGTTAGACCCGGTTAAGATCTGGAGCAGAGAGATGGAGCCTTTGTCTGAACCAAGAACAATGAAATGGCCGGTCAAACACAAAGGATGAAATGTTTGACCTTCTTAGATCTTCTCCACTGGGATCATTCAGAAGTTTCACTAAATAAACCAACGTTACACAGATTAAAACGACCCACATCTAGTCCTCGGGCCATAGTTGGTCCAGGTGCGGTCCAGTTCATCTGGCGAACGTACAGTAGAAGATCAGATCACAGTAGAAGCATCAACATCAGGCACAAAAATAAAAATAAGTAAGGCCCCGCCCCCTTCACCGCCCCGCCCCCATCACTGTTTAAGAACGACCGCTTTAATAGATGTGACCTCCACCCTGAGTGTGTTCAACTGATGGAGTGTGTGTGACTGTAATGTACAGTGAGGGTCTTCGCCCCAGGACACACACACACACACACACACACACACTAATGACATCTTCAGTTACTTCCAGGAGAGCGCAGTATCTGGCTCCGCCCACGGGGGGAGGACGGGAGGTGGGGCGGAGGGGGCTCCATCAGAGCGTGACAAATACCAGAGATGGAAGTGGAGAAGAAGAAGAAGAAGAAGAAGAGATCACTGCAACACACAAACAAAGAGAAGATATGACTGGAGTGGTCATCACCTCCTCATCACCACCTCCTCATCATCACCTCCTCATCATCACCTCCTCATCACCACCTCCTCATCATCACCTCCTCATCATCACCTCCTCTTTGACCAGAAAAAATTTAAGGAGCACAAACTCATCGTCATTGTGATCCACTGCTGCATCTCTGACCATCCATCTCCTCCTTCTCCACCTGCCATGACCACCACCTTAGAGTCTCTGATCTCAGGTCAGAGAATATGATCTACCTGAGTGGACCTGCCTCCACTCCACTCCATTTCCTCTCTTTTGGAGATGGCTGTTTACCACGGCCATTTCCATTCTCTTTTCATCCCAAACTCCAAACTTCCTCCTCCCTCGGTGACCTTCTCCTACATGACCATTGAAATCTGCTCCAATCTCCACTCCCTCTCTCTCTCTCTCTCTCCTGGAGATGCTCTCTCTACAACTAAATCCAGGCCATTCCAAAACTTCTCCTTTTCTTCTAACTCACCGCCAACCTGTGGTTCTCCTACATGACCATTGAAATCTGCTCCAATCTCCACTCCCTCTCTCTCTCTCTCCTGGAGATGCTCTCTCTCCAACTAAATCCAGGCCATTCCAAAACTTCTCCTTTTCTTCTAACTCACAGCCAACCTGTGGAGCAGACCCACTGACAACCTTCAACATCACTCCTTCTTCTTCCACCTTCACCCACATCAGCCTGTCTGACACTGGTTTCACCTCCACCTCATTCCTGTCTTAGTCTTCCCTGATGATCAGACCTACTCCATTCCTCCAACCATCTGATCCATGGTCCAATAACTTCTAACCTCCTCCAATATCTCTAGTCCTGCTGTCCTTCCACCTGGTGGTCGTCGTTAATCAGAAATGAATCTGTTGACTCACATCTTTGATTTGGCCACAGTTGACGGATGGTTAGATGATGGTTAGATGATGGATGGATGATGGATGGTTAGATGATGGATGGATGACGGATGGTTAGATGATGGATGGATGATGGATGGTTAGATGATGGTTAGATGATG
Source organism: Paraplagusia blochii (assembly GCA_016785265.1). NCBI lineage: Eukaryota > Metazoa > Chordata > Actinopteri > Pleuronectiformes > Cynoglossidae > Paraplagusia > Paraplagusia blochii. The sequence continues at coordinate 141,479 of JAFBJS010005441.1, forward strand.
GATGGATGATGGTTAGATGATGGTTAGAAGATGGTTAGATGATGGATGGATGATGGTTAGATGATGGTTAGATGATGATGGATGATGGATGGATGATGGATGGTTAGATGATGGATGGATGGATATGAAACTGTTTCCACTGCTTCTCCACCTTTTGCCTTTATTTCAATATAGTCAGGACAGGAAGTGGAAATGATTGTGTTGGAGCTCTGATCTCCGTGGTGACCCTGAGGGATGCTGTCGTCACCGTGGAAACACACTCCAACCCCCCATTAAGGATCTTTGTCCCAGTGTCATTAAAGACAATAAAATCACCGCTTTGTTTTCACACGTTATCAGTGTCAGTGAACGCCTCCTGACTGACTGTGCTTCTCCTCTTCATGACCTTCTCTGGAACAAACACTGAGAGTGGAGCTCCTCCAGGAGACCAGGTCCACAGGAGACAAAGACCACCTCATCTACCACTCGTGACGTCCCATGATGCACCATCACACGGCGGTGACGAGCAGCGCAGAACGATTATGTGTTTTGTGTTTGATGGATGTCTCTTCTCGCGGGTCGGCGGTGGTACTGGATGCGGCGCCATCTGGTGATCATGGTGATATTGATACAGGGTGAAGTGTTTACCGTTGTCGCTCTGCTTCTTTGACCAAACACACAGTAATGGGTACGAGACGTTAATGAGCCACTAATGATTGACTCAGATTGTAGATGTTACCAGAGGAGGAGCTGCTGCTGAACAGACCTTAATCCCACCATGTGACCATGTAAGGTCTGGATTAGAGCTCTGCTAACCCTCTGACCTGAGCTCCTTCATTTTAGCCTGGAGTCAAATTAATGGGATCTTCTGAAGGCCACGGGAGAAGGAGAACCTCACAAAGTAAATGAAGGCCATGAAGGTTCCCTGATGTTTCTCACATCGTTCCCTTCAACAAATGTGAAGCTTCACAACAGGACGAGGACGAGGACGAGGACAGAAAGTTCATTTTCCAAGAGAAGAAGAGTTCCAAAGGAAGTTCTTCACTTCTCCTGGTTTCAATCTTTGAATCCACTTTGTTTGAAATGAATCCGATCACGATTCAAATCATTTTATTGGTTTAATGAGATTAAACTGCTGCTGCTGCTGCTGCTGCTCATGTTACCGTCCTGTTACCATGGAAACAAACAATGTGGACGAGCAACTGGGGACATGAGGAACAGATCAGGACTAGAACAGGCAGAGGGATGGTGACCACCATCATCATCATCATCATCACCCTCTTCATCGCTGTAACCATTGTTTACATTTCAATGGTCCTTGTTTCCAGTTTGACAGTCACCCTGATGACATCATCACAGTAGTCTTCATCACCTCCACGTTCCATCATCATCATCATCATCGTTGTCCCCCTGGACCTGGATCATATTCTTATCTTCTTTGTTTTGATGGTAAAAATCCACCTGATCTTCATCTTCTGACTGGACGTTATCGCCATCTTCACTGTGGTTTGGAGACACAGTTGGGATCATGGGTGGAGTCAGACTCCAGATTTGAAACAACCAGATTTGCCTTTTGAAACATGGTAGTTGACGCTGTTGGTCGAGGACGTGGTGAACCCTGGACCTCCGTGTCCACGCTGTTGCTCTGACTACAACGTCAGAAGAACGACCAGTGTCCTCCAGCTCATGGTCGTCCTTATCTTCGTTGATTCTAACCATTCCAACAACTGTCATGGACATCGTACAGCAACCATCTCCACCCTAAACATCACACACCTCATTCTCACCACTAGGGCAGCGAGGGCGCTGTGACTAGAGGCAGGACCAGTCCAGCCTCTCAGAGTCTCAGCTGCCACCATCTCCATCAGGACCTGGAACACACACACACACTCACACACACACACACACACACACACACACACACACA
>JAFBJS010005441.1:161321-217893 GCA_016785265.1 Paraplagusia blochii
TTTGTTCCTAATAGAACGAGAAAGATTCCACGGGAGGCGAGAACAAAGCAGAGGTGTCGTCTGATTGGCTGCAGTGGAGCTTGGATTCAGGTGATGAAGAAGAAAAGAGGATGAGGATTAAATCAGGAAGTTGAGCTGAAGGACACAAGTTTTTCAACATGAGCCAGGGACAGTGGACAGAGGAGAGAGGGACCAATGGCACTGAACCTGCTGCTAACCTGGGACGGCGGAAAAGAAGTGGGATGAAGGTCCCTGGTCCAAGGCATTGGACTCAGGTCCCAGCAGCAGACTGATAACGGTCTCTCAGAGACACATGAGCGTCTTTGTCCCATGATGAAGACTGAGACAATTCTCAGTTATTTATTTCTACCACAGTGTCTCTGCTGTCTTTGTGTCCATTCCTGGTTCCTGTCTCTGTTTGTTTGTGGCTCAGTTTCTTAAAGACCGGTCGGTTGGAGGAATTACTTTTTCTCCTATTTTGACTCCACCCTCCATCCAGGAAGTACCCGAGTGGACGGTGCAGCCCCGAGGGACGAGTTTGGAGGAGAGCTTTGTTGAGACATTGTAAAGACAGAGCAGCAGATGAAAAACCTGTGTGAGATGTTTGGATGATTTCCTCAGTGAAGCTGCACAGACTGTGACCAGACACTGGAACAGAGCAGGTCCAGCAGCAGAACCCTAACCTACTGTTCTGGTCTCTGATTGGACCACACAGGACACCTGACTTACCTGCAGCTCCTGCTCCAGTCTCCAGTGGCTTCAGTCAACTGTGAAATGAAGAGAGGAAACATAGTTTAGGGTCAACGGTTCCTTCAGAATCCTCCTGACGTCTCTTTGGACGTGAACATCTCAGACTGATGAGCTTCTTCCAGCTTCCAGCGACAGGAGAGAAGCTGAGTTTCAGGTCTTCTCTCAAAGACCAACCTTCTCTGACCAGTGAGCCTTGAGGGAAGACTGAGGGAAGACACAGACGCCTGGCTGGACTACTGGACTTCCTTCCTTAGACTTTTCAAAAAGACGAGCTGCTGCGTTTGAGGAAGTGACATCAGCAGATTAGAGCCTGTTAGATGTTAGACGTGGGACTAACATCTAACAGCCCCCCCCATCTCTGCTCCCTGTCTGATGTTTGGAGTTTCCTGTGAGGGGGGGCCGAGCCGGGAAATGTCCCGTCCAGGACCGTCCAGACTGAGGACGTTGAGGGTCTCTGTATCTGCTGACATCACTGTTTTTAGTGATGGGGGAAGTTGGTGGCCTAGTGGTTAGGGAAGCGGACTTGGGTCTGCAAGGTCCCTGGTTTGAATCCCCCTACCACTGAGGTCCACTGAGCCTGGCACCGTCCTCACCCACTGTCAAAGACAGAGGCCACGTTTGGTTGTGTGCAGTGGAGTGAAACACAACGTCACGATGGCCAGGAGTTTGATTTCCTTTCCTTTCCACTTTACGTCCTTTCCTAGAGGAGCTGCATCACGTGACAACAATAATGGGAAAGACAACTGAGGAGGACACATCATGTCCTTGGTACGATGGACGTTACTCATTAGTCCCCGTGACCTCAGGTGTAAGACAGACGGGGGAGGAGGTGTAATGGAGGACATTGATGGGAAAGGAAAGAACACAGGTGTGTGTGTGTGTGTGTGTGTCCAGCTGCTGGAGACAGATATGGTTTTCATTTTTTTAGATTAAAAATGTCTTTTGTTCAAGTTCACTTTCTGTCTTTCACCACTAGGTGGTCTGGTGGGTCCAAAGCCAGTGTTGCAGAACCTTGTTGTTGGGTCCGACTGTTGAAGAGGCTGGAATCAAACCCTAGACCTCCTGCTTGTAAGGCAGTGGTTTCAACTCTTTCAGTTTTCTGTCCCAAAATAAAGGAGGGACACAGGCTGTCCACCGGGGAGAGGAGAGTGATTGGTCAGCAGGCTGAGCCCTGATTGGACACTGTGTTCAGGTAGAGGGGACCACCTCCCTGAAGACAAAGGAGGAGCAGAAAGAAGAAGGAGAGTCTGTCGGACCAGAGATCGCTCTGGTTAAATTAAGAAGGAGTAAATTTAGCTCCTGTCTCCTCCTCCTCCTCCTCCCCCCCCTCCTCGTCCTCCTCCTCCTCACATTAATTACAGAGCTTCACTGCTGCTGGAGGAAGGGAAGAGCATGAGGAGACAGAGGTGGAGGAGGAGGAGGAGGAGGAGGAGGATGGAGAGAAGAAAAGGAGGAAGAGGTGGAGGAGAAAGGAGGAGGGATGTCCTCATCTTCATCACTCATTACTGTCATCTTCATCTCTTCTTCAGTCTGGACAAATGTCTCTGCCGTAGAAAAGTCTTCAGTTAAATTAACGGGGATCTGCTGCCCCCTGCTGGCCTCAATAATAACAACAACATCATCATTTTTCTTTTTAACTGCGAGATCTTCTTGGAACTGGGTAGAAAATGGACCTTCATGTCATTCACTGACACCGTGAGACTCATCCACCAACAGCACTTTAATAAAATACAACATATTTATTTCAGTGTCCATTCATATAAAATTCACTAGAAAAGGTCACGACCTTCCTGACCCTAGTTCTCCTCCTAATCCTGTGGTTAAAAAAAAAAAAAAAAACCAACACAAAGAAAACTGAGACAAACTCTTCTTCACCTGCTCGTCCACAATAAGACGTTTTCTGTCAAAGAAAATGAAGACAATAAATAAGGACACACAGATCCTCCACTCCGTCTCCACCCACACCTTCACTTCCTGCTGCACCAACAAACACAAACTCTCTAAATACAAAAACACCACCGCTGCCACAGAAGAAGAAGAAGAAAAGAAGAAGAAGAAGAACGTCTCTCACTCCAACTGCTCCACCTTCACCAACAGCACGCTGACCGCAGCAGCACCGGTGGACTGGTGACGTAGAAGGGTGTGGTTACGGATGGAGCGCATCAGCACAGAGAGATGGCAGAAAATGGGAAAATAGATTTTCTCTGGAGACTCTTCTCAGTGAGGGGAGAGGAAAGGAGAGGAGAGGAGAGAGGAGAGGAGAGGAGAAGAGAGGAGAGGAGAAGAGAGGAGAGGAGAGAGAAGAGAGGAGAGGAGAGGAGAGGAGAGGAGAAGAGAAGAGAAAAGAAGAGAGGAGAGGAGAGGAGAGGAGAGGAGAGGAGAAGAGTAGAGAAAAGAAGAGAGACGAGAGGAGGGGAGAGGAGAGGAAAGGAGAGGAGAAGAGAAGAGAGGAGAAGAGAAGAGAGGAGAAGAGAAGAGAGGAGAGGAGAGGAGAGGAGAAGAGAAGAGAGGAGAAGAGAAGAGAGGAGAGGAGAGGAGAGGAGAAGAGTAGAGAAAAGAAGAGAGGAGAGGAGAGGAGAGGAGAGGAGAGGAGGTCATGGGACGGAGGGGAGAGGAGAGGAGAGGAGAGGAGAGGAGAGGAGAGGAGAGGAGAGGAGGTCATGGGACGGAGGGGAGAGGGCCTGGAAGTTCATGGCTCAGGGCACGGTGACGTGGAAGGGACTTCCCGGCACGTTCTCGTCCCCCCACTTCACAATCAGGATGTAGCTTCCCTGTTCCTTCACCGTGTACGTGACGTTGTACGTCCTGTTGCCCATGTGTTTAACGTACACCTCCTCACAGGGCGTCTTGGGCCCATGGACCCCAACCATCAACATGTTGGTGCCTAGAAAACATTTCCCAGAAGGAGAAAGAGTCAGAACAAAGAACTCCACCCCCCCAGGCACAGACCTCCACCTGGGACCCGGGTCCCTGGTCCCTGGTCCCTGGGCTTGTCCTCTGGAGCGGCCAATGAAATGTTCCACCTTCTCACCTGCTTTGCTGCAGTCGACTGTGAAGCTGTTCTTCTGACCAATGAAAGCCTTGAAGAGGCCGGCTCCTCTGGAGATGGCCTTCGTTGCGTCTGAAGAGAACTTGGGTAATGAAGCAAAGACCCCGCCCATTGTAGACGTCTTGCTGACAGTCTCCACGAGCACAGACGACGTTTCGTGAAGGCTGTGACCTCCAGAAAGACGAGGCCCTGGAGATGGATGGAAATGGAATCAGAACCCGTCCACGCCGTTAAGATGGCAGCAGAGAAGAAAATCAGACGTTTGGATCAACCTGAGATTTTGGCTTTGAAGGGGCTTCCAACCACGTGCTGTGGTCCTCCGTACTTGATGGATATCAGGTAGTTTCCGGGGGCCATGGGCGTGTAGGAGATCTTGTAACCCTCGGGACATTCTTGACAGTCCATTTTTACTTTGGACGGTCCGTCAATGGTGACGGACAGAGCTCCGGATCCAGCGTTACATGTGTTGACAATGAACTCTGATGCGACCCCTGAGGGTGGAGATGTGTGAATGATCTACTGCATGTTCCGTAACCTATACCCTGTATTTGTTATTCATAAACCTGGAACGTTCATCCCACCTGTTGTCCCTCCTTCCAGTCCTGGTCCGAAGGCAGACACCATCCCCGGATCTCCTATCTGGCCTGGTTCTCCTACTCTGATCTTGAATGGACTTCCAGGGATGTGGCTGCCGTTGAAGCGAACGTCGATGGAGTGAATACCGTTCTCCCTCGGGATGAATCTGACGGCATGTTGATCTGAAAGGACGGAGACGTTCAATTGGATCAGTCGGAATGGGTTCTGGCAAAACCGCAACGGATTTGACAACCAGATGATCTGGATCAGCCACTGTGTGGAGGTGGATCCCAGATTAGTTTTGGAACTTGGTTGCACCTGGTGTTTGCCCTGTGGAACCCCACAGTTCTTTCAGAAATCGAGGCGAGAACCTTACCGCCGTCCACCTCCGTGATGTGACACTCCTCCGTGGCGCCAGACGGCGTGTGGATCTTTGCGTCGATTAAACCTCTGGCTCCGTTCAGCTGCACAGTGAATGAGGCGTCCTGTCCCACCTTCAGACCCATCTCCTGAAGACAGTGGACATTGAGACAGAGTAAGTCACATGATCCGGGACAAACCGAGCCATTGTGTCACAGGGTTAGTTTAGTTTTTTTAATAACAGAATGTCAATGTCAATTGACATTCTGTTCTTTCTTCCACCTCCTAAAAGCTGGTGTCACCTGAAGGCTGGTGATGGTGAGACGGCGAGCATCGTCAGACAAGGTGGCGATGGGAACCATGAAGGGAGAATCAGGGATGTGTTCATCGTTGAACTTGATGGAAACTTCATAATCACCTGCAACAGCAAAGGCCACACACTTTCACTCTCACTCTTTGGAAGCTGTGTATCTTCAGCGTATCTTCTCAGTCAACCTGGTCGTTTCAACCCAAAAATAGTTACTGTGAGGGAACTGGACAGAACTGAAGGAACCTCTGGGATCAGAGGTGGAACGTCTTCAGGGAACCTTCCATGTCCAATCGGCCTCCAAGTAACTACTTCAGCGTCCTCACATTCTCACACTCCATCAACTTCCATCAATGTCCTAACATCACACCAGGTTCTTGGACCACGTAGGCCACTCCACAGGATCCGTCCTTCCTGTCCTCAAAGGTGATCTCAGCTTTACTGGGTCCTTCCACCGCGATAGAGAGCCCGCCAGCGCCGGCCTCTCGGGTCCAGATACTGAACTCGGCTGAAACACAGAAAACAACTTTGATGCAACAAAGAAACTAGAAAAAAAAAAGGACCAGGAAGGAGTCGGAAGCTTCCAGAATACCTGGGACTCCGGCAACTCCTCTCTCCAGTCCAGTTCCTCCTGCCCGGACCTTGTGAGCTCCTCCCTCTCCCAGAGGTCCTACAGTGAACTGGAAGGGGCTCCCGGGAACGTGTTGGCCCCGGTACTTCACGTTCACCGTGTGAGGTCCCATCTCGTGTGGAATGAAGCGAACGCTGTAGGTGCTGTCCTCCCCTTTGATGATCTCTGCGTCCTCCGTCTTCCCTCCTGGACTTGTCACCTGAGCCGTCATCTCCTGGTTACCTGCTTCACCTAACGAGAAGAAGGAAAAAGTGTCTCAGTCAGTGAGAAGGGACATTTCACAGTTGACACCACAGTCAGAGCTGCTGCTCATAGGAATGACATACTTGGCACCAGCAGGGGGCAGCATCCTGCCTTCTAATCTGTCCTTTATGGCAGGGGCCCTTGATAATTGTCTGTAATGCCCCCTGCTGGAGGACAGACCTTTAACCCCCTGTACCAGTTGAAATACTACTGAGAACTTGATGCTGCCACCTAGTGACTGAAGGCTGGCGTATTGTTAAGTAGTCCAGCAGTGACACACTTGTCTATTGCACTGTGGACCTTTGGGGGCTAGGGGGCGCCCCACTATTGGGTTAGTGTCCAACTGCAGTTCTTGCATCATCAGAGTCAACGCATCGAAATAACTGTAATGTTTTTAGTGCAAAGTACAAAACGGTTGCATCATCAATTGTCCAACTCTCGTGGTCTGCTCGTCCACTGTGAAGGTGCTGAGGAGGTCCTTGTCCCTGGTCCTTGTCATGAAGCATTAGTCTAACACACACACACACACACACACACACACACACACACACCATCCTGTAGAGGTGGACGACTGCTGCTGAATCCACTCAGACTCTCTCGTCCCAGAAAGTCTCCGAAAACATTCCTGAAGGGATCTCCTCCAACCTGCGTGCTCTCCTCCACACGGACCTCCCTCTTGGTCTCCCCACCGTGGGTTTTACTGATCTCCGTCCTCTCCGTACGAGTGTAGGTGTGGCTGCTGCGCGTGAACGTCCGAGTCAGACGCTCCTGGTTTGTCACCATCTGAAACCAGTTTCCTGAGGCAAGGATGGAGGAGGTGAAGGGACAGACGGGAGGAAAAGCGCAAGACAGGAGGAACCAGTCCGTGTCACACCTCACCTGGTATCTTTAAGTTGAGGTCACACGTGCTGCCAACCGTTGCAATAGACGGAGCTTGACGCTTCCTGGTGATGCTCTCCTTCATCCGACCTTCACCAAACACCTTGACAGTAAACGGACTTCCTAAGGAACCAACCACAGTTTGGTTAGGACTGCAGAGAACCAGAATCCTGGGCCATGACCTCAGCCGTTCACCTGGTGGCTGTGTACCTGGTACGTGCTGGTCGGCAAACTTGATGTTGATGATGTAGTTCCCAGGTTCAGTAGGACAGTAGGTGACTTTACAGGTCCCATCGTCCACGTCCTCACAGTTGATGTCCACCTTGCTCGGACCCTCGATGGACAGACCCAGGCCGCCGTAGCCTGGGACCAAATGGTTAAGTCAGGTGTCAGGATCAACGTTGGTGCCGATCAACCATCGCTTCATCTTTACCTGCGTTCCTTGTGTCCACCATGAACTCTGCCACCTCAAAAGTGTGTCCCTCCACCAGACCCTGACCATGGACCTTCACCTTGGTGGCATCGCCGATCTCCGACTGACCCACCATGATCTTAAAGGGACTGTTGGTCACGTGTTTGCCGCTCTTCTTCACACTGACCACATGTTCTCCCACTTCCTTTGGTGTAAAAGAAATTCCTGGAGAAACCAAAGAAATTCCTTGACACTCGCAAGACAATTTGTCCTTGTCTTCCTGTCCCTGCGGTCAGACCCGTATTAGCCAGAACATCAGACACACTTCCTTTTCATTCCTAGGTTGTGTTTGTGCAACTTATAGTCACAAGTGACATCTAGTAAATTTCACATGATCGTGATGTTCACACTGGCAGCTGCTAGAGGGCACTGTAGGCTGGTCTGCTATATCCATAACAGTCACTAGGGGGCACTGGGCTGTGATAAGATACAGTAGGTTCAGTGTTTTACCGATGTGTCGGTTGGGAAGTCTCTTCAGCAGACAAGGCTCCTCGTGTCCAGACGGAGCTCTGATGGTGGCTGTCAGGCTGCTGAGGTCTGTCTCCATGATCTTCAGGGACACATCTGTTGCTGTGCCTACGTTGAGCTGAGATGTCCTCATGGAGTCGTCTCCTGTCAGATGATCAACGACAAAGGTTAAGGAGATGAGAAGGTCCAAAAAAAATAATAATAAAAAATTCCCACAATTCAGTTAAAGAGAACATGGATAGGGTTAGTCCAGAGACCCTGCCCCCTATATTTGACCACCTTTGACATGGCTAACATCTGCACCAAAGTTAAAAATCAGTTAAATCCTGAAAAAAAGAGGAGGAAAAGACCACGATGAACAGATTGAAAGGTGAAAGAGCGAGACGACATGTGGCTTCACTTTCACACACAGACAGAGACAGAGACAGATGTGGGGACAGACGAGGAACAGTTGTTCACCCGTGATCTTGGCGGTGAAAGGACTGCCGGGGATGTGCTTGTCATCAAACTTGACAATGATGTTGTAGTCTCCAGCTGCAGTGGGCAGATAGGACACCGTGCAGGTTCCGTCCTTGTTGTCTTTGCAGCTAATCTCAGCTTTGGACGGACCTTCCACAGCCAGTGAGAGACCACCTGGACCCGGGACATTCAATGTGATGACTCCATTTCTTTGAACACGCCATTTAATGGACATAAGAGTGATCCATCACCTTCTCCAGCATCTTTTGTCACAATTGTGAACGTAGCGGCTCTGTTTATGGTGCCGTGGGTCAGACCAGGACCGTAGGCCGTCACATGACCACTGTTGATGGCATCCACGTAGAACTGGAGAGGACTTCCTGCAGCAGGAACAAAAGAAGACGATGGTTTGTTTCCCACAGCCGACGATTCTCCGGCGTGTTCCTGCCGAGTTACCACCTGAGATGTGGCTTCCGTCATATTTGATGTCCATCTCATGAAGCCCTCGTTCGGTTGGAGAGTACTTCACTGTCACAGTGCCGTCCTTGTTGTCCGTAATGTGCGGCCAGGTGGTTCCACCCGACGGCATTCGAACTTCACCTGACGCAGACAGTAAACATTGTCATCACCAGGGAGAACTACTAAATATGATTCCCCAAATTCCCAGAATTCCCAAAATGCCCTCACCTGTAATCTCCCCAGACTGCACAGTGAAGGGAATGACCAGACTGAACGGGCGGAGCACAGGCTCCATCCCATCCACAGGGGTGATGGGCTCATCAGTGGCCTGAACAACAAAAGACAGAACAAGTGTAACCACACTGAGCTCAGAGATCAGCCGCAGAGAGAACACTAGAGGGCAGCAGAGCGGTCCACGATGGAATCACAACGACGTTAATTTCATGCTATTGATCGGGTAGAATCAAGGTGCCGAGTCAGCAAAGACTCCAGGAGGAGACACAGCGGCGAGGACTGCAGAGTCCATTACAACAGAACCACCTGGTAGGCCTAGTCCAAATGGTTCTGTTCCTGTGTCGTTTGAGGTCACACTGACAAGGATGTTCTAAGGGTCCCAGAACTTTCTAATATCTCATTGGATCAAACAAGTAGAACTTAGTGTCACTGAGTGTCCTTGAAGTGGATCTGGGAGCCCTGCTATACTGTATATATATATATATGTACATATATGTACATATATATATACATACAGTAATAATAAGTGTTAGTCCATGTACCCATTCAGAAGCGTAGCCCACGTAGGGAGAGCAGTGTTGCTGTAACTGAAGCTGGTCACATGGTTCCTGGATTAGAGGGACGCTGTCACATGCCTGACAGAAGACAATCCCAAACACTGTTACACACACTGTTACACACACCGTTACATGACACAACTCACTGTTATCCACACATTAACAAATGAAGTGAACATAGTGAAACTACAGTCGTTACTGAAGGAAGTTCAAGGTGAAATATATTTGTTTGATGTAATAACAACAAGAATGATTTCATCAACTTACAATTACAACTCACCTAAAACTAGGCAACGATGAGCCAAAATAATCAATGACAACGACCATCGATGCTAAAGCTTCCATGAGGGGGCGCATTAGTAACCCTAAGCCCAACACAACTCAAACACCAACCCCAGCTGTGTTACTGTGCTGCAGATACGACCATGTGACCGTCCTGGTCGTCCTGGTCGTCCTGGTCGTCCGGTTTCACAGCATCAACTCACCACCACATGGAAGGGGCTGTTGGGAATGTGTTCGCCTCCAAATCTGATGGTGATGACGTACTTCCCAGGCTCGGGGGCAGTGTAGTAAATGTCGAAAGTCCCGTCTGTATTCTCCACCACGTCCACGTCAAGCTCCGCCCCATCAGGCGTTGACACCTTGCAGGTGACTTTACCTTTCCCGGCAGCCTTTGCATCTACAGTGATGACAGTTTCTTCGCCGATGTGGATCATTGGTCCGATACCTGATCCTGTAAGAGTTTTAAAAGGATTAACAAATGTACGTGAAAAGCCGTTGCTCTGACTGCCGTGAGTAGACGAGGGTACCTAGTCCGTGTCCTCCGATCGACACTGTAAGAAAGCGAGGACGGTGAGTATCGAGTGGTATTTGATTGGTCAACAGAGAAGAGGTGTAGGAACCTGACCTGTGACCAGACACTTGCTGGCATCACCAGTGGGCACAGCATGGATCCTGTACGGTGAGTACGGGATCTCATCGCCGCCATATTTGATGGTAATGGTGTAGCGTCCCGTCATGTCCGGAACGTAGGATACCGTGTACGTTCCGTCCCGGTTGTCCCTGATGTTCGCCTTCTTGGGCTTTCCCTCCGGATCCTGGAGTTTTACAGGAACATAACAGTAGTTAACAGTGTGGATGGATCATCGGGTCATTGGGTTGATGAGGAGATGATCGATGATCAGTTTAGGAGGAGGATGAAGAGGAGACCAAACAACACATGAAGCATTGTGTTATCTTTGCACCTAACCAATGGGACGCAAATCCAGAGGCAGACTAGATGCCAGTAAGAGAGGGACGTCTTCTCAACATGTTAGATTTGTTATTGGACGTCTGAACTGAAGTCCAGACCAGAGTGGGGCTCAACCTTGTACTACAGACTGGATAAAACACCCAGATTATGGGTCCAATGGCTGCTAGGCTCAAGGCTAGAGGCGAACACAGCACTCTGATGTCACACAGGGTCTAACGACTGAGTCAAGAGGGAGGCAATTTCCTTAGCACTCCAGTTAGTGGAGAACCGACAACCACAGGAATGTGTTAGAACAGGGGTGTTAAACATGTGGGGGGTTGAACTCTGCATGTCATTGATTTTCATTAAAGGTGGAGACTGTTTTCCAGAGTGCATTAAAATAAGGAGAAGGTAGTGAATGATGTCGTTGTCAGTCAGGCCAACTTGACATCAGGTTGAATTGTATGCAGCCCCTGAACCAACATGAGTTTGACGCCCCTGTCCTGGAGGGTTAGGACAAATGGAATGAGGACAAGGGGAAAGGGTGGGTGAAGACGTGGGGCCTTACGCAGCCTCTGGTCAGAATACTGAAGGGGATGGTTCTCTTTACTATGTGACTCTCCCACACCCTCCTGCCCCACTCCTCCACAAACAAAGAGGCCTCGCGCCTGCTTCCGTCAGGGCCCTGACGCGCAGTGGTGTTGGTGTTGGTGTTGGTGTTGGTGTTGATGAAGAGCAGCAGACCAGGACGTCACATGGAGAGTGTGAACCAGGGTTAAAGAGTCAGTGACACAGACTCCGCCTTGATCATTACATCAACAACCAAAGTGTAATTCTGCGGTGTAAACACACAGGAAGTCTTCCACTGCAGATTTGCTTATTGGATTCATTATTATTGGACCCCCCCCACCCCCCCGTACCCCCGCCCGCCTGAGACCAGGCCGAGGGATCAAGGCCGAGAGGAAAAACCCAGTAGAAGGAGTTGTGGACCAATGACCACACACTCCACTGGACTTTGTGGTAACGTGTTTTGTGTAATGTCTTCTCATTAGGTTCACGTCACCTGTCCAACAATCACACCAGTGTGGACATTGGTGGTTTCACATACCAGGATAAAGTGACTCACCAAAATCTGGACTGTTAGCAGTCCTTCGCCAGCGTCCCGGGCATCGATGGTAAACTCAACTGGCAGACTTGCCGAAACCCCGGATGCATTCAGACCTGGACCACTGGCTCGAACCTTGCTGGCATCGTGAGCTGGTAGTGTCTTGATTTTAAAGGGACTGAGGACGACATGGGTTAAGAAGTTAGGACTTCCTGGTCTGGGGAAACCTATAGACCTACCCTACATAAGCAACCCTTACTAACCTGCGGGGAACCTCCTGTTCGGCATACTTGACACATACAGTGTAAGGACCATCATTGGTAGGAGTATAATTGACTGTGTGAATCCCATCACCATTGTCAGTGACGCTGACGGGTTCAGCAACTCCTGTGGTGAAACCAAACGTCTGCTGATTAGTGAGGCTTCTTCATTTCATCGGGCACATGAAATGAGTTCAATGACTCTACGGTTGACCCTAGAGTCTTCTTCTAACCTGTTCTAAAGTCACATTACCACCATGGACTCGCTTAAGTAACTGGTCCCACTCTTTTACAGTTTCTGCTGCTGCAAATTCGCGGGACGAGCACAAGACCAGGACTCGGTTGTTTTTTGTGTATTGAAATTGTAAACTAACATCCACTGTCCGGACTGTCTGTCCGTCCAGGGAGTGGATCCGTCACCTGTGGTTCTCCCTGAGGGTTCTCTCTTTTTTCCCCTGATAACAGGGTTTTTGATTCAGTCGTTTTTCCTCACCCTGGCTGACGGTCTAAGGACAGAGGATGTTACCGACCCTGTGAAGCCCCATGTGACAAAGTGTGTTTTGTAAATATATGTAAATATATAAATACAATTTGATTTGCTTTAAACTTTTTGCTGATATTTCCCAGAAACTCAGAAGAGCAGTGACGGCCTGGTGATCAAGGACGTTAAGTTCCAGCAACTCAGACAGAAGATTTTTAACTCAGACCCATATTAAAAACTATATTTACTGTCTGGTCATATGTATTTTTTTCATCTGTGCAAACTACTATATAAGGTTGCTGGCAACAGTAATGTGAATACGATACCTTAATTAGCAAAATATATCAAAATAATGAACTGCAATGCTGCCATCTAGTGACTTTCACTTTCATATAAAACCTCAAAACAATTTTAGGTCACAGATAATTTGGAAAATCCCAGACATTTCGAAGGTAAACCGACAACTATTATAAGATATATTTCGTAATAAGGTGCTAATAGTCCGGTCCGCCTATGCTGTATAACCACACACATCTTTAGGATGAATGCTTCACCGGGAGAACAGGGGTGTCTTCTTACCTGCTGGCCCAAAGAGCAAGACTTCCAGTGTTGCCACTCCTGCTTTGCTGCTGTCCACAGTAAAGGTTTGTGGGACATGAGCCCGGACACCACTCCCTAATCCTGGACCTGAACACTTCACTTTACTGGGGTCTACCAGGTCTCTCACCGGGACCCTGAATGGACTCCCTGCAATACAAACAGGTTCTGGTCATGTCTTGGTCATCTTGGAGTTTTGGGTTTTGGTAGGAACTTAACCCTTAATCACCGAGGATAGGAAGACCTCCAAAGGTAATGTTGACATCATACTCTCCAGGAGTAAAGGGGATGTACTCTACACTACAGCTGCCATCTTTGTTGTCCTTGCATGACATCTTTGCCTCAGATGGACCCTCAATGGCAAGGCCGAGACCGCCAGTGCCAGCCCCCCTGACAAAAAAACAGAACTAAGCGAGTTAGACATAAAACACAATGTGAAGACAGAGTCTGTCAGAAAAGCAGAACCCACCTGGTCTCAACAGTGAAGCGATTTGGTTTGTTGACAAGTCCTTCCTCCAGACCTGGACCATAAGCTCGGACTCGACCTGGGTCACAGCCCTCGGTCACTGACACCCTAAATGGGCTCTTTGGTACGGGGACATCATTAAAGGCAACTTGGACAAGATGCAAACCTGTCAACGTAGATTGCATGTTTTTTTTATTTTTATTATTTTTTTGCTTTATAGAAAAGAGTGACACAATGATGTGCTGTGTGGAGACACTTCCGTTTTCCTACAAATACACACAAACGGTACGGTCTGCATCCTCACCATCTTCATACGGCGTATACTCCACTCTGTAGGTGCCGTCCCCTTTGTCTGTGATGTAAGTTTCTGTGTTGGCACCCGATGGGTTGGAGATGGAACTTTTGATTTGGCTGCTCCCTCTCTTATTGAGAGTCCGGGCGTCCACAGTGAAATGTGTGCTCACTTCTCGGAGGACCCCTGAAAACCAGAAAAATCACGGGTGATGGCTTTTAAACCATATCGAATGGCAACTTACTTCTAGGGTTGTTTAGTCTTCTCACCTCTGGGCTCCACTCCTGGTCCGTAGACTTTCACACCACTGGTGTCCAGGGCTGGGTCTACCTGCACGCCAATGGGGAAGTTTGAAACTGCGTGTCCTCCATATTTGATGGTAATAGTGTACATGCCGTGGAATTGTGGGATGTAGGTGATGGAGTAGGTCCCATCACCGTTGTTCTGGACATGAACTTCGGCTTTGGCTCCAGATTCTGAGATGATCTCAATGGTGAGATCGGCCTCCCCGGCTTTGGAACAATCCACGGTAAATGATCCTGCCTCGTTCACTTTACCTCGCTCCAGGCCAGGTCCGCTCGCAGTAACCTTGGACGGATCAAACGTGGACTGTACCACGGCCTTGAAAGGGGAACCGGGGATATGCTGATCTGCAAAGAGGATGTTGATGGTGTACTCTCCAGGCTCAGTGGGCAGATAGGACACAGAACAAGATCCATCTCCATTGTCTTGACATTCGATTTTGGCCTCGCAAGGACCTTCCACTGTTAGTCCCAGACCACCTGTCCCTGCTCCTTTTGTGTCAATGGCGAATGGTGCAGGTTTACCCACAACACCTCCCTGAAGACCTGGACCATAAGCCCTCACCTGTATCATGAAAGAATGTAAGTAAAGCAACAAAGGTTGGTCAAGTTTCCTCCATCATCTAACAATGAGCCTTTGACAAGGAGAAATGACCTTAGATGGATCAGGTGGCATCACGCCCTCCACAGTGAAAGGGCTCCCTGGTATGGGGTTGCCATCATAGCTGATGTCCACTCTGTAGGTTCCCTCCTCAGGGGGCATGTACTTAACAGTGTGAAGCTCATTGGCCGTGCCAGACTCCAGCTTGCAAGGGATGGGTCGATGGGAGGGTGATGTGATCCTAACCTCCAGTTTCCCCTGGCCTCCAGCGCCTCTTGTGCAGATGGTGAACTCTTGATCATTCCCAACATCAACCTCTGAATGTTTGAGATGATGCAATCATCAAATAACATCACTG
Organism: Paraplagusia blochii; assembly: GCA_016785265.1. Classification (NCBI taxonomy): domain Eukaryota; kingdom Metazoa; phylum Chordata; class Actinopteri; order Pleuronectiformes; family Cynoglossidae; genus Paraplagusia; species Paraplagusia blochii. The sequence continues at coordinate 176,459 of JAFBJS010005441.1, forward strand.
CAACACGTCATCCTTAGATCAGCTGACCAAGACCTACTGTTATTCATCCCCTGCACCTTCACCATGTTGAGGTCCAGGGGTGGAGCCACACTGATGAGAAAGGGACTTTTGGGGATGGCATCTCCTCCATGGGAGACACAGATTGACATGTTGCCCTAAAAGGAAGACACACTGGTCACTTAACCAGTCTCTCAAACAATACCACACCGATATGAGTAACGTGTCCTACCTGCTGTACGGCAGTGTAGCGCACGGTGTAGGAGTAGTCGTGGTTGTCAATGATCTCAAAGTCTTTTACGACGTCAACTTTGGATCTGGTGAAGGCAAAGTTTACCTCAGGTGTAGCTTTCCCGGCCCCTTTTGTGTAGATGGTGAAGTGAGTGGGTTTACCCACCTCCACACCTGGACATGTGTGACAGAGACATTTGGTCAAAGCGAACTCAGCCATTTAGACACAGGTAAAACGCTAGTGTGGACCAGATGGGGAATAGACCCCATCCTGCACTCGGCTCCTAGTCCAGTCACGTTTCCCCTATGATTGTATTTGTGAGGATCCACGTTCTTGACCTGTCTTGTTGAGCCCAGGTCCTTCTGCTTTGACTTTTGCTGCATCATGTGAAGGATCAACTTTTATTCTGAAGGGACTGATGGGTATTTCCTGGTAAATTCAGAAATGTAACCTATCAGAGTCGTGTTATGGTGGGTTTTCAGAGGATGATGAACATGGTGATGGTCTTTACCTGATCCGCAAACAACACCATGATGGTGTACTGGCCAGGACCGGGGGGCGTGTACTTGACTGTGAAGGTGTCATTGTCGTTTTTTATAATATCGAAGTCGATGTCAGCCTCAGCAGGTCCAACCACACCTGGAGCACATTTTATCCCGATGCTGACGTCCCCTGCAGGTGAAAGAAACAAACAAAAAAGTCATTTACAGAAAGGAAAGACAGAAGAATAAACAGACAAAACCAAAGTCCGACCCTGTCCAGCCTCGCTGCAGTCCACAGTGAAATATGTAGGTTCGTTGGCTTTTAGTCCCGACTTTTCCACACCTGGACCATAAACCTTGACATTTTCCGGGTGGCTGCCTTCACCAATGGTCACCTGTTGGCGAAAGAACGTCCGTTTCATTGGCTAATTTCTCAGACCCTCCCAGAGCTGATGCCTCAACACCACATCCACAAACTACCAGGTCCAATGGCCAGTCCACTGGTCATTTGGTAATGGTCTGCAGTAACGACTGATACCAGACAAAAGGGTTGGCCCAGTTGCTGGTTTGGAAAGTCAACCCATCTGTCATTCTGACAGCTCACTAAAGATTTAAACTGTGGTTCATGGGGTCAACTGAGGGGGTGAGTGTTTACCCTGAAAGGGCTGTTGGGTACGTTGACTTCGCCCCAGGTGATGATAATGGTGTGTTTAATGGGCTTGCTGGGAATGTAAACACAGAAGTAGGTGCTGTCTCCATTGTCGCTGATCTGGATATCGATGGGGAAACCCTCCGCATCCTGGAAACCAAGAGATAAAGTTCTCCATTAAATTAGGATTGGAAGATGAATGTTAGGTGACGACTTGACTCAGAGTCACAGGATCATTGCCTGGGCATAGAGTCGGAGCTCGCCGTGGCCGGCTCCGTGGGTGTCGATGGTGAAATCAGCAGGTTTGTTGACGATGCAGCCCAGAGGTTCCAGACCAGGACCGTAGCATTTCACCTGAAGGTTTGAGAAGATTGACATTGTCACAATGTGTCGCCAACGTACTGTTTACTGGGAAATCCTGTTTAACTGTGGATGTCACTGTCACTTTTTCAGGGAAAACATCATTGGCTGCAGGGAGGATGTGAGCCATGAAGGGACTGTCCTTGATGTCCTCATCATCACATATGACATGAACGGCATACATGCCAGGTTCAGTCGGCCAATATCTCACATCGCACGACCCATCGCCTTTGTCATCGCATTCAATCTTTGCTTGAGAAGGTCCCTCGATGGAGAACCCTGCGAACAAACACACATCACATGGTATTTTACCAGAGACATGGTTTGACAGGAGGACAGGGTTCTGAAGAGACACAACACCGCATGCATTTATTCTCTGACAGTTCAACTCCTGATCTCCTGGAAGTATCTTACCGAGTGTTCCCACTTCCGTCCCAATAGCTTCTACGACAAAGTCCGCACTTTTTCCCACCATGCCCGTCTCCAAACCTGGACCCCAGGCCCGGACCTTCTGAGGTCCTGCCTCCTCACTCACGTACACTTCAAATGGACTGGAAGAAATTGAAGATTGTTCACATTATAGAAAAAGCAATTGATACGGAGTACCACAGGGTATGTATTAAGGCCTTAATGAGTTTGGGTTTTATGATTAAACCTGTCATGAAGTTCTGATACATTAGGACCTTTACCTCCTTGGAATGCTGTGTCCGCCCCATGTGGTGCTGACAATGTATTTCCCCTTCAGGACAGGATAGTAATTGCATTCATATACGCCATTTTCCATTTCCAGAATCTTCACTGGCTCCTCCAGGCTCTCTGGTGTCACAGTAAACATCCAACACAGTCAACCTCGTCCGTGAAGATTCTCACTCATCCATAAATGTCCAAAAAGTGTAGCTGTCCACAGCTGCACTTCTTCTTCTTTCATTCCTCAACTGAGGAACTTCATCAGTTTGTGGTTTGTCCAGTGGTCCAAAGGAGCAGAACTACTGGAGGTCCAGTAGTATCAGTCAACCGGAAACTGATGAAGTTCCTCAGTTGATGAATGAGACGTCTTTCAACACCAAGAAGAAGAACAAGTCCAGTTGCTGACAACTGAACTTTTGGGTTTGTGAGTGTGATTGCGTGGCCGGGCCTTACTTGGTCCTTTGACAGTGACCTTCAGCTCTCCACTGCCGGCCCCCTTTGTGTAGACTTTAAAATCTGCCACTTCCTTCACCCTGAGGCCCTTGGGCTGCAGACCTCTGCCAGAAGCTCGGCAAGCGTTTGGGTTACAAGCTGGAGGACCAATGAGACAGAAGCAGGACATGGGTCAGACCAGAACCAGAACCAACAGGAAGATCACAGCCGGGGTTTGTGTGTTAGTGAGCGCTGACAGAAGCAGTTGCTGAGGCTGGAAGAGAAAAGCAGCAAAGATAAAGACGAAGAAGACGGTCTCAGAGACACAGGTCTCAGAGACACAGGTCTCAGAGACACAGGTCTCAGAGACACAGGTCACCTTACCTCAGACTACAGAGTTATTGGAAAGGCATTAAAGACTAGAAACTGTGGTCGGAGCCTGCAGGAGGAGACCAGGAGGAGCTGAAGCAGGAGGAGGTGAAGACGTGATGGAGGCAGTGGAGCCGGTGTGTGTGTGTGTGTGTGTGTGTGTGTGTGTGTGTGTGTGGAGGAACTCCCTAAAATCTAACACATTCACACACACACACAGACAAAAACACACTTGTCACCAGATCTTTTTTTAAGTCACATTTTTTGCTTCTTTTTTTCCCAGTAGATTTCCTGCTCATTCATCGCCTCAAGGTGGAGCCACAGACTTGGACTGGACGTCTCTGGTTCCAGACACTTATATATACGCTACCGTTCAAAGAGTGGGGCTCACCAGGACAACTCTATCTCGTCAGTTGTAAAATGAATAGAAAATTAAATCAAGAAAATTGAAAATAATATTTTTTCTTCAATGTGAGTGTGTGTGTGGTTCAATTTTATGTTTTGTTTTCCTGTGGGACTCTACTCCACTTTCTCAACCACAGACCACCACAGACCACCACAGTCACACGTGTTCAGGTCCAGGTTGATGTAATGAAAGGTGAAGCATTTCAGGGTGAAGCGGTTGCTGCACATGCCAAGACTTCAGACCCTCAACAGAAGGGGGCGACAGCAGAGGTGGTTTGATTTGAGGTTGAAGAAAAATCAGGCGAGCACAGGCAGGCTAAGCCCCGCCCCCTGGCCTGTACTAACTTGGTCTTCTGGGTTTGGGCGGAGTTGGAGGGGGGGCTCTCCGTGCCTTGTCTGAGGGCGGGGTGTGAACGGACGGAGGTACCATCTGTACCGGAGACCCCGTGGATGAAGGGGACTTAGAAGCTGCAGGAGGGAAGAAAACTTGAGTCTCATCAGTGAGACTGGAGACAAGCAAACTGATCCCAGAACCTTCCACTCCAGAGGCCAGCGTTGACCAAACAAACATTTTTAAAGAATCACAATCCAAAGAAGCCAAACCACAATTAAGACTAATCCAGTTTTAAAGCAGAAAAAAAGAAATAAATCGATCTTGTGAGACACACCAGGGCCTCAGCCCAGTCTTTGGGGTTCTTCCTGTCTGTGTTGTCCCTCTAATGTCCCTCTTTCCTGATCCTGTCCATCCTTGTCTCTCCTAAAGAGAACCTCAGCAGCATCTTTAACTCCTCCACCTCCAGCTCTGTCTCCTGTCTTCTGTCTCTAATCCATCCATCTTGGCTGGTCTCTCCACCGTCCCTCCACCTTAGCTGACTCTCTTCTATCTCAGATCACTCCTGACTCTTTTCTTCTGCAGATGTTCCATCCTGACTCCACTCTATTCTTCTCCCCAGTCTCTTCAGGTCACCTCCACCTTAAAGTCCTCTGTCCTTCCAACATCTCACCTCACCACCGTTGTGCTGTTCTCATACATATCCTGCACCAATCTAACATACTTCTCTGCCACTCCTGACCACACGTCCTCCCTTGTCTCCCTGTCAGAGGCCTTTTCTGCATCTACAAAAACACAATGAAGCTCCTTCTTCTGACCTTCTCTGTTCTGCTCCAGCAACATCCTCAAGGTAAATATTGCACCTGTGGAACTCTTTCTCGGTCTAAAACCATGCTGTTGTTCACAAATCTCCACCTCTTTTCCACAACGTAGCCTCAACTCCGCCCCACTGGGCCCCCAATCATCTATGATGGAAATCCTTACGGTGGATGCACTTCCTGCCCCAACTCTCATCATTATCCAGGCTTGGGATCGACAATTAAAAAACGCTGTTGTGTGCCCCCTAGTGGCTGGTTTCTTCCACGCAGACTTACCCTCTGAAATATGGACGGTGAATGGACTGGTGGGAATCTGCTGTCCAGCGAAGGTCACATAGACAGTGTGAGGTCCTTCCAGGACAGGGACATAGGTGCAGCGGAAGATACTGTCCCCTTTGTTTTCTAGGACAATCTCCACTGTGTCCCGGCGCCCGTTGGAATCAACAATAATGACGCCCACGTCTCCGGCTCCGGCCCCTGAAAGACACAGACGGAAGAGCCTGAAGAAGAAGAACTGAGATGTGAGCCGTCCAGATGTCAGAAGTTCAAAGACTCCAGGACTGCAGTACCTGCAGTGTAAATGTCAAAGTACGTGGGCTTGTTGGCCACGTTCCCCACGGCCTGCAGCCCCGGCCCACGGGCCTGGACTCTCGTTGGGTCGCCCATGGCCTTGGAGACATTAACAATGAATGGACTTCTGTCAATGTCCTGACCAGCAAAAAGCACCTTCACCTGGAGACAAATGTTGGAAAAGTCCAAAACTTTGAGCTTTGATTTCAACGTTGAAGGTGAAAAAGTGTTCCAGTGTGAAGGTGTTGTCCCTACTTTGTGAAGTCCTTCCACTTTGGGGAGGTAGACCACGGAGTAGGTTCTGTTCATGTCATTGTTGGGGATCACGCGGGCCTGGTGGAGACAAACAGCGTGTCATTTAATTAACTCTGTCCAATGACTCATGGTATCAAACTCGGTGACTTTACCTCTTCGGTGTGTCCCTCTGGGTCCTCCACGTAGACCAGAACCTCACCCAGCCCGGCTTCCACAGTCTCAACCAGGAACTCTGCCGGTTTCAGAACCACATTGCCTTGAGGTTCAATACCTGAGGAGAGATGATTCGTAGGACATGTCCTTGAGAGACCTCCTTATTTTTTTCCAGGGTGCCTTTGGTGTATTTTTGCAAATTGGACATTGGACGTGACAACCTGGAGGTGTGTCTAGTGTCTGGTAGAACACTGAGCGTGGACAAAAGTTACATCAGGAGACAAAGTTTTTAAGAAGAAATGGAGACATGGAGCAAACTTGGTCTAAACAGACCACAGGTTGTCCACAGGTTGTCCACAGGTTGTCCACAGGTTGTCCACAGGTTGTCCACAGGTCTGTTTTTAACCAAACCCGTGAATTTGTGGTAAAGAAATGTTGGTGAACATTTTAGTTTGTGGATGAACTTCTTAGAAGTGAATTCAAAAGAACGCAGTCGTTTGTACAGAGTGAATAGAAGTTAAGTTGAAGCCACTGAGGAGGTTTTCACTCACTAGTTCTTGTTGCTGGTCATTTCTCACCTGGTCCGTAAGCTTTTGCTCTTTTTGGATGCAGGGTCTTCGCCCTGAGAGGGGCACCAGGTTTCAGTTTGGCTTTGGGGAACTGGGACAGGTAGGTCATCACCGAGTGCTCATCCACGTTGGGGTCAACAATCTCTTCAGGAGCGATCACCTGAAGAAGAAGGTGGAGTGAGTTAGACGTTACGGACGTTACGGACGTTACAGACGTTACGGACGTTACGGACGTTACGGACGTTACGGACGTTACGGACGCTACGGACGCTCCTTACAGACATGAACTTCTGTTACCTGAGGAACTCCGAGCCAGTCGTCAGCTTGCTGCATGGCCTCTCTGGCATTTTCCACCGGCTGACTGGGATCCCACATTTCCCAGTCGGGGCACAGACCTGGACGTGGTCAAACCAGTGTTAGCGCCAAGGAACCAAACTCGCACCAACTTTCATTGGGGACCATGTGACAGACCTGGAGCACAGTTGTCCACCAGGGCGCCCAGGGCCTTCCCGTCCCTCCAGTCACGGTGGAAGTTGGTGATGGGCAGCTGCGGAACTTTATTCTGGATCCAGCCCAGAAGACGCTGCTTGGGCGTCAGCTTCTTGGTGTCTTCCTCGTCCTCGTCCTCCCACATGGGCATGGAGATGGAGTAATGGAGAATGAGAGTCCAGATCAGACCCAGGATCAGCTTCAGGTTCCCGTCCACGATGGCTTTAGAGTCTGATGGACGGACACAGAAAGGGTTAAAGCAACAAGGTCCAGACCCAAGAACCAGCTGTCCACCTGTCAACCAATCACAGGGCAGGACTTCCCAAGGCTGGAGTAGATTTCCTGCCACCCTGTCAAAATAAAATCACAGTTTATGTTTCACTGCTGAACACTTGTCTAGGAGTGTGAAGATGATGTCATTCAGCTCTGGACGCTGGAATGAGGTCACACACACACACACACACACACACACACTCACACACTCACACACACACACGCATGTTCTCAACACACACACACACAATGGACAAGCTGTGATAAAGTGGAAGAAGTTTCCACTGACTCTCCTCTCAGGGTGTGTGTGTGTGTGTGTGTTGAGAACGTGTGTGAGTGTGTGTGTGTGTGTGTTGAGAACATGTGTGTGTGTGTGTGTGTGTGTGTGTGTGTGTGTTGAGAACATGTGTGTGTGTGTGTGTGTGTTCACAATCATGAAATCATTTTTTCCTTCTCTGAACTCACACACAGGAAGCAGAGGAAATGCTGTGATGGAGCATCAGACCAACCTTTCCCCAGGAAACAGGAGTTGGTGAAGATTATGACGTGTGTGTGTGTGTGTTGAGAACGTGTGTGAGTGTGTGTGTGTGTGTGTTGAGAACATGTGTGTGTGTGTGTGTGTGTGTGTGTGTGTGTGTGTTGAGAACATGTGTGTGTGTTGAGAACGTGTGTGTGTGTGTGTGTGTGTGTTGAGAACATGTGTGTGTGTGTGTGTGTTCACAATCATGAAATCATTTTTTCCTTCTCTGAACTCACACACAGGAAGCAGAGGAAATGCTGTGATGGAGCATCAGACCAACCTTTCCCCAGGAAACAGGAGTTGGTGAAGATTATGACGAGGAGTCACCTGACCTCTGAACACACACACACACACACACACACTCCTGCTTCCAGTCCTTCTGCTGAAGGAATCTGTCAGACCTGACGTGAACGTCTCCACCATGAAAGATGAAGATCCTGACGCTGCAGCTGACGTTAGTTCACAGACATCAGGTCAGTCAATAATCAACTCCTTTTGTCTTCGTCTGTGGACAAAGGAGACAGTTTTCTGTTTTGGCCAAACTCTGCAGAGGAACCAGTGATAGAACAGAACTTCATGAATCCTTCAGGAAATGATTGGTCCAGCAGCAGAACAGCACCGAACAATGACCAGAGACAGAAGGACCAGAGACAGAAGGACCAGAGACAGAAAGACCAAAGACAGGATGACCAGAGACAGAAGGACCAGAGACAGAAGGACCAGCGACAGAAGGACCAGAGACAGGATGACCAGAGACAGAAGGACCAGAGACAGAAGGACCAGTGACAGAAGGACCAGAGACAGAAGGACCAGAGACAGAAGGACCAGAGACAGGATGACCAGTGTGAACAGATTGGGAAAGTGTTGTCAGCTCCACTTTGTTTCCAGGCTCCAGGTTCCTTCATCTCCGTCTCTCTGTGTGGTGATTGTCTGCTGTTGCCAACGGTGACCAAACAAACAGAGTCAACAGAAACAATGGAGTCCTGATAGAAGCAGAGCCGGAGGACACAAGGAGACATTTGGACTTCATGAGAGAGTTGGAGAGAGAGAGAGATGATGAGAGGAGACGAGAGGAGAGGAGAGAGGAGGAATTATCTGAAATGCTGCCCCCTAGTGTGTGCTTCTGTGCTTCTGTCTCAAGTGTTTAGTAACTTAGTGTAACTTCAGTTCTGCTGCTGCTGGAGGGACACTCAGGAGGGAGGACAGTGAATCAGGATCTCCTGATCCTTCTGACCGTCCCATAACATCAGCAGATGTTACCATATCATTGGTTTTCACTCCGATCACATGACCTAAGTGAAAGGGAAACTTTTACCAGTGTGAGCTTCAACATCTGAACAGGACCTTATGGACCTCACAGACACAGTTGAACTGATATATGATCAATATTATTGATATATATATATTTATATATGTATATGTAACAGATGTGACAGGAACCAATAACAAGGAAGGAGGATGAGGATGATGATGATGATGAAGAAGGAGACACACACACACATACACACACACAGAGACAGACCCAGCAGGTGGAGAACAGCTGTAAAAAATGTGGACACACACGGAGACAGACAGACACAGGTGTCACCAGCTGCAGACCAGTCTTTAGTCGACTCCACCTTCACCGCTGACCTGGAGCAGATGGAGGTTCCACAGTTTCCTTCTCATTAACTCTGGCTTTGTGGGAAATCTCCTGGAGGGAAATACTGAACTGGACCAGAACCAGAAAAAGAATGTTCTTTTTTGTCGTTGTGATGTTGTGATTCTCTGACTCTGACCCATCATCGTCACAGTGAACAGTGTTCAGGGGAGCAGTGGGTGGGCACGATACCAGGACGATACCAGGACGATACCAGGACGATACCAGGACGATACCAGGACGATACCAGGCTCAGGACACCTCAGCGAACCGGGGACCTTGTGGACCTAAGTCTGCCGCCTTAACCACTGGGCCACCAACTACCACCAAGAACCACAACCAGTCGACAGAGGATCTTTGTAGCCCCCCCTTCACCAGACTGAGCTACGTCTGATAAACATCAACTGTCCATCTGGACCTCGATCTGGACCGGTCCAGTCTGATGGTTGACCCACATCTGAAGAACGTCAGATGTGGGTCACGTAGGTGAGGAAGTCAGAGAGAGAGTCTGTTTGAAGGTCCAGCTGTTGTTTTAGATTCTTCACCACAACTGGGACGACAGCTGACACACACACACACACACACACACACACACACACACACACACACACACACACACACACACACAGAGGCCACATTCAGCCCCACATCATGTGGTCACATCACTGCCTGTAGGGGGCAGTTTGGTCAGTGGGTTCCACAGACTTCGCCCACGTCAGCCTGAACCCATATGTCGTCCCTGGGACACAGGAACGGTCCATCGTGGGTCCAACACCAGAAGAACCCGTCTCCTGCTTCCTCCGCCAACATCACACCCTATAACTGACCGGTAGTACAGCGCCACCTGTGGGGAATCATTGGAATTTCTTCTGCCGCTCTCAGAGTCTGAATGACCCGATGTTCTGAAACTCCATCCCAGAATAAAAACTTTTAAGGAATATGAGGATAAAAAAAAGACTATTTTGGAATGTAGTATTTAGTAAAGTGTCTCACTGTGGCCCAAAACCAAAGACCTACGCACCAGCATGAGTCCCCGCACCACAGCTTGGAGAACTCTCCCTTAACTGGTTACAATAGATGAACAACAACAACAACAACCATATAAACCCGACTCTGCAGACCAGCGACAGCTGTCAACACCAGGTGTCCACATCATCACCATCATCATCATCATCACCAGCTGACGGTCCAACTCACTGGTCTCTGCCCAGGTCTAGGCCCTTGATTCTCTCAATTGTTTTTGTGATTTGGACCACGGGCCGTATGTTTGACACCCCTGATCTGACTCCCCTGTCCCTCCGCTGGTTTGGAGAAGATGACCATAAACAAGTCCAGTTGAAAGAGATGTTTTTACTGAGGCTCTAAATCAAAAGGTTCTTTGTTGAAATAGTGAAGTGCACCCCCTAGTGGTGGTTACGTCCTACTTCCTGTGTTCCAAGATGATAACGCTGTTCTTTTAACTCTGGATCTGCCAGGAGGAAGGAGGACTGAGACGAGGAAGAGTCGGTGACATAGCAGAACGTGTGTGTGTGTGTGTGTGTGTGTGTGTGTGTGTGTGTGTGTAGCTGTCCTGGCTGCAGAGTTGAATTCCTGTCTGATGACAAACTCACACACATGGGAAACATTACAGAGAGAAAGAGTCGACACTGACACATGAGTTCACACAGACACACAAGGAGGAGGAGGAGGAGGAGGAGGAGGAAACTGCAGGGAGCACAGAACAAGGACCAGAACCTTCTAAACCAGGACCAGAACCAGGACATTCTGAACCAGAACAGAGCGGTTCTCTTGGTCACTGCTGTCAGGACAGTCCTTCAGTGAAGACATTTGTCCAAACTGTGTTGAAGATCTGACACTGTTGTGGATTTGGTGGAACCACGGTGAAGGTTCCCTCAGAGTTCCTCAGCTGACCCAGGATCACGAGGTTCTGTCATGTTTCTCTGAAGATTCTGACCGTGTCAGTCAGCACCGTCCACTCTCTTAGTTTTGCTTTTTTATCTGTGGGCAGAGACTGGAGCTTCAATACAGGCAGCGCTGCCTGGACAGGAGGAGGACGAGGAGGAGAAGGAGGAGGACGAGAAGGAGGAGAAGGAGGAAGAGAAGGAGAACAACAACTCAGTGTGCAACTTCCTTGTTGAAGTTGACTCTCTCTCACACACCTCCCTCTCCTGGCTCTGGTCTCTCTCTCTGTCCGTCCGTCCGTCCGTCCATCTGTCTCTCTGTCTGTCTCTCTGTCTGTCCATCTGTCTCTCTGTGGTCTCAGGTCTATTTTCAGCAGCTGTGGGTGGAGGCCCAGCAGAGCAGAGCTCAGCTGTCCTGCCATCAATCACCAAATACTACCCCCGGTCCCCCCGTCTCCCCCGTCCAGCCCTCTCCTGTCCCGTCCTCCCCCAGATCTTCCCTGCTCCAGGCCTCACATGCCCCGATAACCCGGTCCAGTTAGAGTCTGGGGTCCACCACAGACCCCAAACTGCAGACGCATCAACAAATCCCATAATAGACCTCTGATAATCCCAGGACCGACCGTAGTCCGCCCCCGCCCCCCAATGACATCACCCCAGAGCAGCCCTGGGAAGGTGGGCGGGGGTGGGGGGTGACAAGGGGGGGCAGGTGAAATGGGACCAGAGGAAACTGGAGGGTTCCTCTTTGGCAGTGACGCCCAGACTGACTGGTCCTGTTTCCTGTTTCCAGTCCAGGTCTAGAACCAGGATCAGGACGGGGGTCTCACTCCAGCCAGGTCCGTACGTGGACCAACTGTTGTCTCTGCTGGTCCTCACTGGTCCTCACTGGTCCAGCGTTGTCACTGTTGATCATTTTACATATTTTGCAGCTGAAACTGTTCAAGACAGCGATCTCTAAACCCGTGGGTTGCAGCCCCACAGGGGGTCAGGACGTTGTTCAATGTCAACAGCCTCTGACGTAGGCAGCGCTCTGAGGCTGAAGATCCAGCAAATGACATGAAAACACAAAGAGAAGAGCAGGAACCGACCCGAGGTTCCAGGACCGTTCTCCACGGTCTCCTCTACTGACACCACAAAGTAACTTGGTTAACCCAAAACCCTTTTCTACCTGGTCCATGAATCAGGCTTGGAGTTGGAGGCCGAGACACAAAGGTGGAGAGCGCAGGGGAGAACATTCTCTAAAAGGTTCCCCTCAGTGGACACAAAGGAGCTCCTCAGGGAGTGTGAGAGTGTGTCCTTACCTATGGACACCAGTTTGATGTGCTCCCTCTCCAGGAACTCCAGCGCCACCGACACGTTCTCCAGCTTCATCTGGCGAAAGTTGGGTCTGCTGTGGTACTTCCTGTACATCTTCTTCTGGCTCAGCACCTCCAGCAGCCCGATCAGCTTCAGCCCGTCGCTCAGGTCCCTCTGCAGGTCGTTGATTCGCTTGTTCAGAACCTTCAGATGCTCGTTGCACCACCTGGTGAAGGTGTTCTGTTGGATCTTCTTCCAGGGAGCGTCCTCGGCCAGGTCCTTCTCCGTGGCCGGCATCTCTTCCTCCTCTTCCCCGCCCAGGTCTCCACAGCTCTGGTAGAACTGGGGCTGCATCTGCGGCTCCAGGTAACTGCCGCTGCTCATCATGTTGGCAGGAGCAGGAGCAGGAGCAGGAGCAGGAGGAGGAGAAGGAGGAGGAGGAAGAAGGAGGAGGAGATCACAGGACGAGAAGAATGAAGAGGAGGCGCAGGAGGAGCGAGTGGACAAAGGCGGCGAGAGTCCCAGTCAGTGGTCCAGTTCAGGGTTGGCCATGGACTCAACGGGAGTTAGAGAGAAGAAGAAGACTTGGAGGAGCTTGAGGAGAGGAGACAGGGACGGAGGACACGCTGGGGGTGGTGTGTGTGTCTCTCTGATCCAGAACCAGTCGTCTGTTGGTCCGCTCTGGGCTCAGCCGCAAACTCCAGGAAAGTTTCAAGACAAAGTCAACAAAAAAAGGAGGAAGGAGTAAAAGAGCACTGGAAGGAGAAAAGGAGGACAAGAAGGAGGAGAAGGAGGTGGAGGAGGAGGAGGAGGAGGCGCAGGATGTGGCTGCAGCAGCAGCAGAGACAGAGTGAGTTTAAAAAGCTCAGCGTCACTCGGTTGCTCTCTGTGGAATGTCCCTGCCATGACCATATACACACACACACACACACACACACACAGCTGAGGGGGCGGAGTTACTACAGGCCACACCCCAGACCCCCCCCTTGGCTGGAGGAGGAGCAGGAGCAGCAGCACTGACACCTCCAGGTATTTTTAGGGAGGGAGACCGGGCCCCGTTAAAACGCCGCTCGTAAACTCGGTCGGGGCCACAGCTGATGTCATCATCAGAGGCAGCCAATCAGATCACAGATGGGAAACAGTTGTGAAACTTAGAATAATAAACAAAAAAGTACAGAGGAGCAGGAGCAGGAGCAGGAGCAGGAGCAGGGAGGAATCTGACCGACAACTTTTATTTCAGGAAAGAAATTTCTTTAAAAGTAAAAAAAAAAAAAATCAATGAATTTGACATTTTAATCTCAAATGATATTCATTCATAATGAAAAAAAAATCACTATCAATAAAACAATGTATTTGTTCCATCACATCCCATGAATCTCATTAATATTTTTGACAAACTTGAACCAGAAGATCCGTCCAACTGCTGGAAGAACCTACAGTGTGGAGTTCACAGAGGAATCATCTCCGCTACATATGTTCAGGCTACACCTCTTCTTCCAACCCTTCCATGAGAGGAGGAGGTCACAGAGGAGGAGGTCACAGAGGAGGAGGCTAAAGAGGAGGAGGTCAGAGAGGAGGAGGCCACAGAGGAGGTCACAGAGGATGAGGTCACAGAGGATGAGGCCACAGAGGAGGAGGCCACAGAGGAGGAGGTCGCAGAGGAGGAGGCTACAGAGGAGGAGGCTACAGAGGAGGAGGCCACAGAGGAGGAGGTCACAGAGGAGGAGGTCACAGAGGAGGAGGCTACAGAGGAGGAGGCTACAGAGGAGGAGGCCACAGAGGAGGAGGCCACAGAGGAGGAGGCTACAGAGGAGGAGGCCACAGAGGAGGAGGCCACAGAGGAGGAGGTCACAGAGGAGGAGGCCACAGAGGAGGAGGCCAGAGAGGAGGAGGCCAGAGAGGAGGAGGCCACAGAGGAGGAGGTCAGAGAGGAGGAGGCCACAGAGGAGGAGGCTACAGAGGAGGAGGTCACAGAGGAGGAGGTCACAGAGGAGGAGGCTACAGAGGAGGAGGCTACAGAGGAGGAGGCCACAGAGGAGGAGGCCACAGAGGAGGAGGCCACAGAGGAGGAGGCCACAGAGGAGGAGGCCACAGAGGAGGAGGTCACAGAGGAGGAGGCCACAGAGGAAGAGGCCACAGAGGAGGAGGCCACAGAGGAGGAGGTCACAGAGGAGGAGGCCACAGAGGAGGAGGTCACAGAGGAGGAGGCCACAGAGGAGGAGGTCACGAAGGAGGAGGCTACAGAGGAGGAGGCTACAGAGGAGGAGGCTACAGAGGAGGAGGTCACAGAGGAGGAGGTCACGAAGGAGGAGGCTACAGAGGAGGAGGCTACAGAGGAGGAGGCTACAGAGGAGGAGGCCACAGAGGAGGAGGCTACAGAGGAGGAGGCTACAGAGGAGGAGGTCACAGAGGAGGAGGCTACAGGTTCCAGGAAGAACAGTGACCATGTGACAGATACAGAAAGAAGCCTTTGTTTGTAGACGTGATGTTTTTAGCTCCTCATGGTCCTGGTCACCAGGGGTCGAATTGTGGCTTTTTTCCCTGATTTTTAAAGTTTTTTTTTTTCTCTCAGAACAACAGAGTCTCTAAAAACGTCTCATCTTAGATGAGACGTTTTTCCCGCTTGTATTTCACCACAAGGTTTGTCCACATTGGACAGTTTGTGTCTAATTCTTGACCAAAGACATTAAAGCACCAATTACTGCACATATATTTGTCTGAGGTCTAGAACAACAACCCGTGGCTGCGATGTTGTTGATGTTGTTGATGTTGTTGATGTTGTTGTTGATGTTGTTGACACCAGATCCAGTTTGTTTCAATCTTTGGCCTTTTTTCTCTGTTTCTCTGTTGTCAAAACTTCAACTTAATTCATGGAACAAAAAGTAAACAACAACCAAACACAGTATTTACAGAGTCCTGTGGTCACATGCTGCAGGTTCCACCACCAGTCATGCTGCCGCTGGCTTGAAACGTCACATGATCAGTAATTCAAGAACAACACTGAACAAAACAGAACCCACGTTGACATTTTCTAAACGACTGTTTCTTCAGGATCAAAATGTCTCTCCAGTCACAGCTCCCCCCTGTGGTCAGTTCTCAACACTGACTTGTTTCCTTTTTAAATGATAATTATTTCCCACCATTCAAGGTGTGTTTTTACCCCCAGTTTTATTGGTTTGTCGCAAACACTAAGGATTCACCGACTGTGGTTGAATTGCACAACGGAAAAAATATTCAGCATTTTAACATAAATATATTATGATTATTAATGTTATCATTTTATAAGCAGGACATCTGGACCATTAGGCATTGATGGCGTCCCTCAGGGAACACTTCTAGGACCCTTTCCATATATGATTTAAAATGGTTTGTGCAAAAATGGAACAGGGTTTTAAAAAACAAAATCTAATGAGGAAACATTAACCATAGTCCTTCACAATTATTATTATTATTATTATTACAGACAGACAGACAGACAGCTTCTCAGCGAATAACAACGCTGTCATAAACACTGGAACTGAATAAAGAACACTGGAACACTAGTCCTTAAAGAGACACTGTGGAGAACAGTGTTTGGACCATTCAAAATTAAAGAGTAGTCACTTCTATTTACTTTAAATGTGTAATGAACGGTATACATATATATGTACATATATACTGTGTATATATACATATGGAGAGATACATACATACATATATGTCGAGAAATAAGAAAAGAGGCAGCTCAATCAATCAAAGCTAACAAACTTTGTGTGTGTGTGGAATCAGTTCAAATATAAAGATTTTTAAAAAGTGCCACAGTGAAAACAGGAAGTTCCTTTTTTTCATTAAAATACCAAGTGAAACAAACAGAAGTGAGATTCTAAACCACAGAAACCTTTCATCCTCGTAGCTTTTACATTTATTTTTTACAAACATGAAGGTGTTAAGGGCGTTCCACAGGGCTCTGAACTTGAACCCGTTGGATTTACTGTATGATGGTTTCGACTTTTACAGAAACTTTTCTTTGCTACCAGAAATAATTTAGCACAAATACTTATGACCATGCAGTAACCAGGAAGACTCAGAGATTGCTATTGGATGAAACTGAATTAAACAAGTTTACTGAATTTCCTACCATCAACCAGCGAAACATCGGGTCAACCCGGGACTGAGGCCTCGGCCAATCAAAAGACAGTGAAACAGAAGGTTGATATCGATGATCATCCACATATCCCAGGGTTCTTTAGGTTTTGTTGAAGGCGGGAACAACAAGAACCAACATGGCTGCCACAGCAACGGCCGCAACAACCAGGCTCCAGCCCTCAGAACTATTCTGCAGAGACGAAGAAGAGGAAGACGACGTTAACAACAAACTCCAACAGTCACTGAGAGGACACAGTTGATAAAAGTCTGTACAAGAACACAGATCGTCCTGGGAGAGGACATCCGTCCTCAGTGTTCCTGTCACTAACCTGCCTGTGTACACACACACACACACACACACACACACACACACACACACACACACACACACACACACACACACACACACACACACACACACACACACACACACACACACACAGTGTTGTCCCTCCTGTCCATCCTTGTCTCTCCTAAAGACAATCTCAGCAGCATCTTTAACTGATCTAGTGTGTAATGTAACAATGTGCAGTGATGGAGGACATGGAGGACATAGAGGACAGGGTGAGATGGAAATTAAGGACTCACTGTGGCAACCCCTGAAAAAGGGCCAAGGTGAAAAGGAGGAGAAGATCTGTCCATGTGTCCATCACTAACACAAACAAAAAGCTTCTCAGAACAGATCCTTGATGAAGTCCCACCTCCATCTCCTCCAAGTTCTCCCTCCATCGTCCTAACACACCTTCCTCACTGGTGATGACTTTGAATATCGGTGGACAAACCGATACCGTTACTCACCCAGGTTGCAGACCAGCGTCAGGACAATAGTATCGGTGGAGCGATGTTATCATCCATACCTGGTGTTTCTGTCCCAAACTCCAAACGTCCTCCTCCCTCGGTGACCTTCTCCTACATGACCATTGAAATCTGCTCCAATCTCCACTGCCTCTCTCTCTCTCTCTCTCTCTCCTGGAGATGCTCTCTCTCCAACTAAAGCCAGGCCATTCCAAAACTTCTCCTTTTCTTCTAACTCACCGCCAACCTGTGGAGCAGACCCACTGACAACCTTCAACATCACTCCTTCTTCTTCCACCTTCACCCACATCAGCCTGTCTGACACTGGTTTCACCTCCACCTCATTCCTGTCTTAGTCTTCCCTGATGATCAGACCTACTCCATTCCTCCAACCATCTGATCCATGGTCCAATAACTTCTAACCTCCTCCAATATCTCTAGTCCTGCTGTCCTTCCACCTGGTGGTCGTCGTTAATCAGAAATGAATCTGTTGACTCACATCTTTGATTTGGCCACAGTTTTTACACCGAATGCCGTTCCTGCTGCAACCCTCACCATTGATCTGGGTTTGGGGCCGACACTAATGAACACTGGCTTGTGCCCCCTAGTGGCAGGGTTAGCAGAGAGAAGACGATACGATGTGGAATTTAACTCCTAGATTATTTCCTCTGGATTTTCTGAATTAGAGACTGATAGAGATCAGTTTTTTGAACGTTTTTGCCCAACATTTCAACCAATGACAGCATTTGGGGCGGAGCTTAAGCTGTTTTGACGCTGATATGGAGAAAAGCACAGAACTCTCATATCAACATTTTCATTTTTACACCTCTTCACTAGAGCGGCCAGACAAGCTAGACAGCCACTAGGGGGCAATGTTTATGACTTTACACTAGCATCACAAACTTCTGCCCTTTAGCAACTTGAAGGCTAAAGTATTAACTTACATTATTAACAATAATTAACTCTACAGATAAACCAACAAATACTGCAGCAGAGATGAACACGTTTCTAAACGTCCACTGTCCAATGGGACAGTAGAGCCAGGACGACCAGTAGAGACCGCTATCACACCAACGACCACGCCGACAAAAAGCCATTTCCACCCAGAGGATGATGAGGACTCCTCAGCCTCTGTCTCCGTCTCTCTCTCAGCATCCGTCCTCTGTCTGTCTCTCATCGTTCTCTCTCTTTGTCTAAGTCCAAATCCTCGTCAGTCGTTCAACATTCCAAACATTCCAAAAAAAAAAAAAAAGAGGGAAACAATGGATGTGACCACATTCAATGATCACGGTATCGTGGCTCATCGTGATGCAGACTGACTGGAGGAGCGCTTTCAGAGGAGGAGTCTGAGACGTCTCCTCCGTCCGTTTCTTCAGAACAGGTTTAGGTTCTGATAGAGCTCCAAAGCGTGGACTCTCCGTCTCTCTCCAGACACACATATATTTTAGGATTCTTCTTTGTCAATATGTTTGATGAACCAAATGTCAGTTTGTGGAGTTCTGAACGGACGGACTGAGGAGGGCTGCTGTGAACTGGTGGGTGGGGGGCACCACCCTAAAGATAAAAAAAAAAAAACACAGAGTGAAAGGGGCGTGGCCGTACCTGCCGTTAGGAAGCCAGCTCCTCCCACCAGCACCAAATCAAGGCCACTATAACAACCAATCCTATGAGAGGGGCTGAGAGGACAGGGGGCTCAGACTGAAGAGGACAGCTCTAGGGAGAAGACAGGAGGAGGGGGTTTTGAAGATCAATCCAGAGCAGAAATTACTCAGAACAGAAATCAAGTCCAGAAGAGGGCGGTGTTTCGGCGCACATGCAACAAACAGGAGACAGGGAAGGAGGAAAAAAAACAGAAACCAAGAGAACCAGAGGAGAATAAACCAGAGGGTGTTGACAGCTGAGGTGAGAGACAGAGACAAACAGCTGGACACACACTCACTGTTAGACTTCATCTAACTCCATCAGACCAAGAGACACCTGTCCCTCTGAAACGCATCACTACCACGGACCAATGATGTGCTAGCCCAACTAACCTGCCATCGCAAAACTGCTGACGTGGAAGCCAACGCACAGACAACGGACACACAGCATTGGGCAGAAGCAGCTGACGGCAGGAGGCCTGGAGCGAGGGACAAACATGCACAGAGACGCCACCTGCAGGTTGTCCTGTGACTCTGACCTGTGTCTTTGCTCCTAGTTTGTGGAGCTGCGTCCTGCAGTGCTGCAGCTGCTGCTCCAGAGCCGCTCGCTCCCTCTGGCTGAGGTCGTATCGCCGCTGCAGTTCAGCCAGCTCCTCCTTCAAACCGTCGCACTGAGGGAGTGAGGGAGAAAGAGGCGTCGTTACACAGCTGAAACACCAGGGGGCAGCCTGCGCTTGTGTTACAGTTACCCTTCTCTGCACTCTCTGGACCGTCTCCTCCGCATCTCTCAGCTGAGCCCTCAGGATGGTGAGCTCGTCCGGATCTTCAGAAGCCTTTTCCGTTGCCACGACGATGTAAGGGCGCGCCCTCACCTGGTCATCTTGTGCCCTGACAGCCAGGTATACGTCCTCGGCCCTGCGCGTCATTGGTGAAGACTCTGTAAAGTTGGATTTGTTACCTGGCAGCATGGAGGGGTTGACGACTACTCACGTGGTTCCATCATGATGCTGCTGCTGCTGCTGCTGCTGCTGCTGCTGCTGCTGCTGCTGCAGTTGCTCCACTTTGCTGCTCAGTTGTTTGTTGTCATTGCTGAGACTCAGGCGTTGGTCCGTCAACTGATCGATGTCCTCCTCCAGCTGTGTCATTTCACCTGAGAAAGAAGAGCGAAGAGACACAGATGTCAGGGTGGAAACATTGACCACTGGGAAACAGTTAGGATTCAGTAAATTCTCCACAATCAACTGCATTAACACAGGATACAGAGACTGTTGGATGCTGAAGTCAGCATGTTCTCCAGCATGTTCTCCAGCATGTTCTCCAGCATGTTCTCCAGCATGTTCTCCAGCATGTTCTCCAGCATGTTCTCCAGCATGTTCTCCAGCATGTTCTCCAGCATGTTCCTGAATTCTGTTCATCGTCTTTGGAAAAGGAAGATCTGTGTCGTCTTTCTATATTTGTCGTCTTCAGATGTGTGAGGTGGAGCAATGTCACTGACACTGTGTGCTGTAACCACTTAATGTTCCATTACTGCCACCTAGTGGCCGTCATTGGCCTCCTCACCCCGTGTCCCTGTGTCCTGACTCTTCATACTGATCTCTGCTCTCAGGGTCGTGATCTCCAGCTCGTACTCCTGCGCCGTGGCATGGAGGCGCTGTAGCTCCGCCCTCATACGACACAGCTCCTCCTGCAGGGAGGCGATGTCGTTCTCCCTCTCCGCCGCCACTTCTTCCGCGGCCTGCTGGAGAAGCAGCACCTCCTCGTGAGCCAATCGTAGATCCTCCTGCACCTCGTCTAGCTCCCGGTCCTTCTCCTCCTCCACAGCGCGCATCTCCTCCTGGACAGAACGCAGCTGGGCTGCAGCCAGAGCAGATAACCAGTTCATTCAACTTTTGAATTGAATTTGTGGGAAGAGCAGGTCGTTATGTTGAATGCAGAGGACTTCCTGAATTATGGAAAGTGTCCCACCCTGCAGCCTGTGGATCTGTCTGGTGAAAGTCTCAGCCTGGTCAGCACTGGTCAGACGCTCCTCTTCCAACAGACCTGGGGAGGGGGAAAAAATGTGAGTTGAACCTCAAAAACAATTATGATTAAAAGTTGACTGGTCCAATTGTTGGTTGACTCACAGATCCTCCAAACAAACATGGAAAAATGATTTTTGTGAACAAAGAGTGAAAAACACTGACCCTCCATCTCAGAGAAACTGTCCTGGTGTCTCTGAGAAACCTCCCTGGTCTCCTCCAGCTCCATCAGCAGCTGCAGCAACTGGGCTCTCAGCTCCTCCACCTCCTGCTCCTCCTCCCACGCCTGTCTTTCTCCATCTTCCTCCTCCTCCTGCTGCTGCTGCTCCACCATCTTCTCTTTCTCCTCCTGCTGCTCCAGCCTTGTCTCTTTCTCCTCCTTCACCTCCTTCTCCTCGCTCTGCGGCTGACATCTGTCTTCATCTGGCTGCTTCTCTTCCTCCTTGTCCTTCAGCTCACTCATCTCATCTGAAAACAAACACACAGGAAATCATTCTGCCCCGGCCTCAGTTGCTGAACTGTAGCTCCGCCTGCTGGCAAACTTGGAGAAAAACACATTTGTCAAACCATGATAAAGATGAAACATAGACTCGACAAATTGAGCTTCACCAAAATATTGAAACTAAATATTTCAACACGACACAGACTTTTAAAGTAATCTGCACAAACCAAAGTTCAGCCTGGAGTCCAGAAGACCAACCCTGTGTAGTGAAGTCAACACCATCTTCTTCCAAAGTCATTAACAGCCAATAACAACGTCTCCATCTACAAAAGTCAAACTGAGACTTTCCCCTGATCCTCTGAGCTTCAGTCAAGATTCTCTCTCATTATTAGAAGGGATCCGACAGAGAAACCCCGTCCACCCTCGTTTTATATGTTAGAATTTTTAATAACATTGAATCAAACAACACAGGAGGCATGGAAAAAAAGAATCTACATTTTAAAGATTAAAGGTCCAGGTTGAGGAAGGATCTTATTCTGAAAGGAAACAGGAAGTGACATAATTTAACAAACAGGATCAAGTAGGATGAAAACAAAATGAGAGAAATCACCATCTCTCCACATTCAGTCCTGCCACTGGTCCATCATCTGCTCACCTCATCAGTGACAGTGTAAGAGTAGGTGAAGACACTGACCGTATGAGTCCAGCACCTCCTCTATAACAGGAGGCAGTCGAAATCCATCCATGATTCCTGCTACTCCTCCTGCTGCTGCTCCTGCTGCTGCTGCTGCTGCTGCAGAGACACCAGTGAGAGAAGAGGAGAAAGAGGAGGACAGAGATCAGAGAGACAGCAGCTACTGAGGGGGACCAGCAAGTCTCCTCACTGTCCACGCAGACAGAGATGCTGCAGCTCCATCACCCTGGAGCTGAGGCATAATAAAGGAGGAGGAGGAGGAGGAGGAGGAGGAGGAGGAGAGAGAAAGGAAGATGGCACTGACTTTAAAGTGCAAACACACACACACACACACACACACACACACACACACACACACAGGTGGATGTGGGTACAGAGAGTCACCTCTAAACACAACAGATGACGTCAGTAATTCCTGCTTCTGTCATGACTGTATAGAGAATCCGAGCTGCTCTGGAGTCCAGACTGAAACTGTCCCTTTAAGAACCTGCTGCGTCAGAACGACCTTCAACACGCACACGCACACGCACAGAGGATTTACCTGGTGCTGAGCTCTTCCTCTTCCTCCTCTTCACTGCAGACTGTTGTCCTATGTCTTTTTCTCAACAGCATCGCCAGTGAGCAGTGATGCAGAGTGACGTCACGCCTGAAACGGACGCCATGACAGGAATTTTGAATGAACCTGTGTGTATGGAACGATGCTACATTCAGGATCCATCCATGATCTTCAGGACCTCCAATTTTTTTTCATTCACATTTAAATTAAACGTGAACATTGAAGTAAAACTCATAATGTTAATAATAAATGATTTCTACTCCGGCGATTCAACTCCCGGAAACACGTCAGAGCCACATCCGGTCTGTGTAGCATCAGCTGACCTCATTTCAACCATTTAGATTGCTCGACAGCGGTGACGTCTGGACGAGCCGGTAGTTTGGTGGTCACGTGGTACAGTGTGGCGCTGGACGCGGTAAGGTCGCTCTTCTCGTCTGTGGTCGACTGGTCTGGACCAGCACCGACTCTGGTCAGTGATTCCGACTGTGTTGGTTGAATGATGGACAGACGTGGGTGGAGGTTCAGTGAGGCGGAGTTCTGCTGACTTTGTGACTCGTTTCTTTCCCCAAACCTTCTCCAGGTTCAGCTTCTATGTCAGGCTGAAAGTCTCGGTTCCCCCTGTCATTGGTCAAGCCTTGTGACGTCAGCAGCCCTGGGTCCGTCCAGAATATTCCAGCCTTCTCGAACTAACTGAACTCTTCTCAACCATGTTGGGGCTGCGGTGGACCCTGGCTGACCGGCGACTTCCTCTGGTCCTTAGGAGTCACCTCAGACCCGGTGGTCTTCGTCAGCTGCGGCTCCTCTCCACCTCCCGCCGTCCCTCGGAGTCCAGCCCGAGGACCAAGCTGACCACCCGTCTGCTGGTGACGCTGCTGTGCGGCGGGGGCGCGCTGGCAGCCTGGTGGCGCGTCCATGAGGAAAAGAAGCAGCTTCAGCGGCAACAACGTGTCGAGCAACTGCGGCGGTTGACCCTGGGTCGGGGCAACTTCAGCCTGTTGGACCACAGGGGGCGGCGCCGGACCAAACGCGACTTCCTGGGGATGTGGGTGCTGTTGTACTTCGGCTTCACCCACTGCCCTGACATCTGTCCCGAGGAGCTGGAGAAGCTGAGCGCCGTGGTGCAGAGGCTGGACCAGGAGCCGTCACTGCCTCGGGTGCAGCCGCTCTTCATCACTGTGGACCCGGAGAGGGACGACGTGGCTGCCGTGGCCCGGTACGTCAAAGACTTCCACCCGCGCCTCATCGGCCTGACGGGGACACCGGAGGAGGTCAAGGACGCGGGGCAGGACTTCAGGGTGTACTCCAGCGCCGGACCCAAAGATGAGGATGGAGACTATATTGTAGACCACACGGTCCTGATCTACCTCATCTCTCCTGATGGGCTTCTTCTGGACTACTACAACCGAACCAAGAACGAGGAACAAATGGTCCAGAACGTCAGAAACCACATCAGGAACTACGTCACCCTGGAAAAGACATCCTGACGCTGAGGATGACTGCAGGCCTGGAACCAGTGGACCTTTGAGGAGGAGACAATAAACTGATTAAAAAGGTCTCCACGGAGTTTGTGTTCTTTTTACTGAAAGAAAAGAAAAAAAAAGTCTGACGTTTGTAAGTCTGCGACCAAAACAAACTAGGAATTCTGAAAACTGACACCAAATACTGAGGCTCATTTATTGGCATTGATTTCACTGATTTTTAATCTTAGACCAAACATAAACACACACTGTCATAGAGGAGTTGTTGTTGTTATTGGTCTCCAATGTCCAATGGACATGCTCGTCCTTCCTGAACACATCTCTTCTTGGAGATGTTCCAACCTCAGAATAAACAGATACAGAACAAATGTGTAGAAAACATTTCAATGCAAAAACAGAGAAACTGGACAGAGAGACATTTCTCTCCAACCAGGGGAATGTCCATGTCCATGTCCCCGGCTCAACTCTCACCCACACCAAACTCATTGTGCTTGAATCGTTCTGTGGCTCTGTCCAGACTGAGAAGCCTCAGACCCATCGTGTCCAGACTCTCCTCCAGACCTTTGACGCTGTCCACCTCCACCGTGTAGTCGTTGGCCTGAGAGGCGGCGAGGACAACAGTGAGGAGGTGTGAAGGAGGAGTGCAGACGAGGCTCAACTTTGCATCACACACACTTACCAGCTGCAGTGAAGCCAGCAGGTATTTACAGGCCTCGAAATTGTCCAGACCTTGAACAATGGACGAGAACCTTCGGTGGTGTCCCACGCTGCCCAGCGATCCCACGATCCTGTCCCCGTAGTCGTGGATGTCGAACATGGGACGTTCCTCCTTCAAGAGACATGTTACAGAGAGGGATACGACATGAGACAGGTGGGACATGAGGACCAGGGGGTGGGGGTCTCAAGGACCATGAAGTAAAGGTTCTGGACCTGCAGATCCAGCTCTGGGCGGATCTTGTCCTCCCATTCTTTGACTCTACGGGACAGAGCCGTCTCCTGGATGTAACCTTGTGAGCTTTTCAGCAGTTGCTCCTAAACATAGAGTGAAATGAGGCAAAGATTATCAAGAACCTCCATCAAACAGAAGAATCATCCTGGAAGATCCACAGATCAAACATCAAGCTGCTGAATTCCTTTAAGGCAACAAGTGTAGAGAAAAGTTCACGGTTAGTCTAGTTTGTTTAGAACTGCTTCACAACAACAACAACAACAACAACAACAACTTACCACATGAAGTTTCACCAGGTCTTCGTACGTCAGAAGATCTCCATGATCTACACACACACACACACACACACACACAGTGAGAGTCCAAATCTTCCCTCTTTAAATGTTCTGGTCTATGAATGGCTGTTGCTAATAGCTGTTAGCAGGTTACCAGGTACAATGAGGTCGCCACCTCCTCCAAATTCAGCAGGGAAGTCGTCAGCGTCACACACTTCTGGCTCGTTGTCCGACAGCCCGTCGTCGTCGCCCCCTGTAGGAAGAAGTCAAAGGTTCACTTCGACCATCAGAGTCAACAGTAGGTTCCAGTTTGTTTTTTTTTTTACCCATCCCATCTTGTCTAAATGCATCAACAGGCTCCTCCCCCTGGTGCTCTGGCCCCTCCTTCTCCAGAAAGGTCTTCCTCAGTTCTTCCTCAGAGATCACCACGCCCTGAGTGACATCATGGGCAGAAGAATGGAGACAACACTAAGTCCACTGAGTGATTAGAATCTCTCCTGTATGTGAAATTGTGCGTTTTAGTTTCAGTCCAGACGGTCAGGTCAGTTTTCTTAGACAACCCTGCTTTAAAAATCAGGAGCAATCAAAAAGACTAGAAGCTCCTTACTGCTCTCCTGTGGAGTCTCCTCTGACTGGTCACTTTGTCCTTCATTGTACTCCGATAGACGTAGTTCAGGTCTGAAACCACACAACGCTGCATTTACACTTACTGCACTTGAGTGTCATAAAAGCCAACATGCTGTAGAGTAATGAACAGGTTGATGGTTATTTTGAAGAGCCTGCTCATTAATCTGAGTCTAGAGCAACGACATGAACTCATGGAAACCTGTGAACTTGGGTCCATGTTTCAGTTTGTGTTCTGGAGGATCAACTGGAAGAGAAGGAAAGATCTCAATGAATTGAAACCTCAACAACAGCTGCTTTAGACTGGTCAGAAAAGGTTCCGTTCTTACAGGTTCCTCTGAACCAGGTCCTGAAGTCCTGCAGAGCTGGAGCTCGTTTACGTTTCCTCTTCCCTCCGTCCTCCAGGCCGTCGGGGACTTTGTAATATTTTCCTGGACAGAAAAACAAAGTGTAACTTGGTGAAAGACATAATAAGAAGGAACACTTTTCAAGAGGATGTGGACCAGTACCTGACTGAAAGGGTTTCTCCACTCCATCGACGACGTAGGGGTCATAAAATGTCCAGACATTCACCTGAAACACAATCAAAGACATTGAGACGACCGGTCATGAATTTAATCAATTTGAAAAATATTATGAAAAAGTAAAAAAAGAAATTTTAATTCCTACAGAAGCTTTTTTTTAAAAAAAATAAATAAAAAACGAACAACATACAGCAGGGGGCGCCTCTTCCTTATTTGCTGGTTTATCCGTCTCCACCGGTCTGTCTCTAAGAACTCGACCTTCACTCGGACCCTGAGCAAAGTAGACATTAATATCTGTAGGTCTTCAGTGAGACCCGTGCCTGCTGTGGTCAGACCTGGTGTCTCTGCACATGTTCCTCAACGTTCTGCTCCACCTCCATGTTGTCATCCTCCAATGGAACAAAGTCCTCGTGCCTGTGGTTGTTGTCAATGTTGGACACTCCAACTGAAGTGTCGGCTAAATCTGGAAATTCATATCCCAACGTGGATTAGAATCAAAGATCATAAAAGTGTGATTCACGTACAGGATGTCCACCCTGAGCCCAGGTCTTTTACTTCCTCCGGTTTCCTGCAGCTGGTAGAAACTCTGACTCAGATCCACGTTGACAAACTTGGATCGGGGACCCTGGCGGAGGAGGACCAGGCCATCGTCCCCAGGGATGAAGAGGTTGATCTTAAAGTCCTTCAGACTGGACAGCACCTCCCCCTTCACACTGAGACACAGACACATGGACCACACACACAGGAGAGTGAGTCGAGGGTTGAAATATGAACTAAAGAGTTGAGTGAAAGGTCTCACCTTATCAGAGGAAACTTATGTTTCTCTAAGGCTTCAAGAGGAACCAGGGATGGAGGAGGAAGAGGAATCACGTCCACTGACTCATGCTGGAACAGATGGAGACAGAAGGTTAGCTTCCAAAGATGGAGGCTACACTGTTCAACCAGCGTGGACGTATACAGAGTGTCCTGGGTTCATGGAGTGAAATCGACCACCATGGAATTTCACGTCTATGTCCACATCTCTCAAGAAAAAGCTTGTTGCTGATCAAAACTGGTCCATAGGGTTAGAGCGTTGAGTTAGGCAACGGGACATTCTTTTTTTTTTTTTCCCCAAAAACTGAATGTCCAGTTGCGTAACTTAACTCTTTAACCCCGACCAGGACCTGGGTGACTGAGAACCTTCATTGACAGTAGACAAACACTGGGTGGAGCTACATTTGCCTTCGTTCATTTGTGTTTATTTCAGGAACTTCTTGCTTTTCATCACGTTGAAATCTGACGGTGCAGGTATGAAACTGCATCTGAAGACAAGTGCCAGCTTTTCATAAAGGACATGTGGACAAAGTAGAAGTAAAGAAGTGACAGCGGTCAGGACTGAGTGTGAGAACAGCATCATCACTACCTTCTTAAGGTCAGCGTTCAAAGACATCTGTGATTCTTCAACATCCACAGGTTCAAACTAATAGAGAAAAACACAAAGACAGATCTTCAATTTCAACTACATTTTTCGTACAGTTTGAATCAGAAAGATTCAAAAATCAAATCCACCTCCTCAGCATCGTCCATGTCTTCTCCCACATTAGTAACACCGTCCTGAGAGTCTGCGCCCTGGTTGTTACGTCTGGAATAAGAAGAAGAAGAAGAAGAAAGAAAGAAAGAAAGAAAGAAAGAAAGAAAGAAAGAAAGCTTGGAGAGCAGTTCCAACCAACATGGTGACATCAGTGTTTTGTTAAGACACCTCTTACTTTTTCTTCTTTTCGTTGATGCTCTCCAGAGTCTGGTAGACAAGATTGTGCAGAAGCTCCACCTGAGTGAAGACAAACAGATTTTAATAGATGCCCAGAATTGCTTCACTGTGTAAACTCTGAGCTGCGTGGAGCCCAACCTTCTTGCTGTAGATGCAGGCAGAGCCCTGGATCAGCAGCGCGGCCTCTGCAAAGTTCAGCTGAGTCTTTTCTCCATCAAATGTGATGCACATCTCCTCCAGCTGGAAACAGGAGTGTTAGATGTTTCAGTTTCATTTTACTCATCATTAAAGCTTGGACCACAAAAGTAAAAGTTCTAAGTAAATCTAATGACTAGACCTGTATTTAATGTCGTTGTGTAAAACTCAAAGTACATATTTCAATGGACACAACTTACTTCTTCTAAGTAGTCGTTTAACTCCGATGCCACATCGATGTCCCAGTTTTTGGTGAGTTCTCTGATTGGTTGGAGGAGGTGAGCAAACCTGCTCTCAGTTGACTCCATGGCAGCTTTTCCACTGTTGAGAAGGACTTCATGTTGAGTGTTTTCACCCTTTACTTCTGACTGACAGTTTAACATTTAAATCCCCTTAAATTGACTGCGGTTTTAATACCATATGTTTTGTACGATGGAGCAAAATTGTTAAGACAACAGTGAAGGCGACAGTACTGTGAAACAAGACAAGAGACAAGGAGAGGATTTTATCCCGAAGTCGACACTGTGCTGATGTGGAAGGAGGGAAGGGTGGATGGACAGAAGGACAGAAGGAGGGAAGGGTGGATGGACAGAAGGACAGAAGGAGGGAAGGGTGGATGGACAGAAGGAGGGAAGGGTGGATGGACAGAAGGACAGAAGGAGGGAAGGGTGGATGGACAGAAGGACAGAAGGAGGGAAGGGTGGATGGACAGGAGGACAGAAGGACAGAAGGACGGTTCTCCACTGCCCCAACAGGAACAGTGCGTTTCCATCCTTTCCTGTCAAATAAACGACACAGCAGTAAAAAGGTGAATTCCTAAACTTCTCTAACGCTGTTCGATCTTCACCGTCATGAAGAAAATGACATCAATGTTCTCACTGCGAATGCGCTGAGAAAAGATTCATGACTATTTAGACGTCGTTCGGTCTGAAGAGATAAAGAATAAAAAAAATCCACATCTGCGCGGTGGTTTGAGTGTAAGAGACGTTTGACCACAAGGACAAAGAGGCCGTAAAGTCCACAGGACATTGGATAAATAGATAAATACAGAAAGGACTCACCGAGGAGAGACGGTGACAACAGTTAGCAACCAGCGGACAACCAAACAACCCGCCACTCTGCCTTCGTCTTCTTCGCCGTCCTTAATGTTGGGTTACAAGTGCTAGTGCCATCTGTCGGCGCCGAGTAGCATTACAATAGTATTACAACGTGTTGTCGAATGGACGCGTTCATTATTAACAACAACAAAACATGTTTACGCTTCACGGACGCAGTTTCCACCCGACAGTCTCCTCCGTGGAACACGTGTTCATGTCCCCGTACTGTCCAACATGAAGACTTAATAACTTAATAATAAAGTGTT
The DNA here is from genome assembly GCA_016785265.1 of Paraplagusia blochii. Classification (NCBI taxonomy): domain Eukaryota; kingdom Metazoa; phylum Chordata; class Actinopteri; order Pleuronectiformes; family Cynoglossidae; genus Paraplagusia; species Paraplagusia blochii. The sequence goes on from JAFBJS010005441.1 coordinate 206,311, forward strand.
TATATGAGAATCATTCAGAGGACTACAGGTGTCCTCTCAGTGGACGGACCAGCTGGAGGGTTAGGGTCAGCAGGGACCGGTAGGGTGGAGCAGTGGGTGGACTGTTGCCCCGTAAACAGAGCAGCTGGCGAGAATAGACGGATCTGTAGGACAACACCAACAACAACAACACAACGCCAAATATCACAGCAACACTGTCACAGGATCGAACATTTTGACTGAAGACTGACGTGTAAAAACAGCAACAATGTTTCCTTTGGCGAAACAACTAACCTCGGCTGCATTGCTGCCCCCTACAGGCTGCGCATTCACTGTAACAAGCGTCCAGAGATGAGGAAACTGGAGAACAGAGGGTAGAACGATGTGATCCAGAGAAACATTGACAGCATGTTGGCTCGGTCACAGAGTTAGAACCAACAGAACCAACAGAAGACCTGGAGAATAACCACCTTAGTGACTCCACGCTCCAGTGAAGCTCCTTCGATCAGGACCAGGACCAGGACCAGGACCAGGACCAGGACAAAGACCTGGATCCGGACCAGGATCTGGACCTGGCCCAGAAGCAGTAGTTTGTTTTAACCACACAATCTGTGTCAGTGTCAAAGGAATAAGTTCTTAAAATGTCGCTAAAACAAAAACAAACACTCGTGTGTGTGTGTGTGTGTGTGTGTGTGTGTGTGTGTGTGTGTGTGTGTGTGTGTGTGTGTGTGTGTGTCAACCACTTAAATCGCCGCTCTCTGCACCTCGTGACCATATTCCTGGAAAGCTCCAAGAATCGTCTTCTTTGTGTTTATGGTTGCGGCGGCGGCGGCGGCGGCTTCTCGGCGGTCAGTACCGTCCGATCCCAGTGAGTGACAGACGAACAGGGTCAGTGTACCGGACCGGCACCTTTCCTCCAGGAACCGACGCTGTTGCTGCTCGATGCCCGGACCGCGAGTGTTGTTGTCCGGACCCACTGGTTGACGCTGTCACCTCGGTGTTCGCTCTCCACAAGGGAACCCAGTTCTCCGAACCTCGCCGAATCAGCGGGACCATCCGTCACTCGTGTGCGACTACATTCCCGGGGGTTCGGAGAACTGGGTTCGCGCTTATCGGACCGAGTGAAGTCCATGCCGCAGCGGTTCCCCAGCGACGAGCAGGTAGGAAGGACCGACACCGTCGGGGCCGGGGGGGGGCGAACCGAACCTGTCCTCACAGGAACCGAGGGTTCGTTTTGCTGAACGACGTTTATAACATTCACACTTTCAAGTTCCCGGCCCAGTTACGGTTCTCCGAATGTCAACGGGAACGAACCCACAGTCTGCTTACGTAACCGAGCTTTCTAGCCTCAGAACGTGGTTCAGTTCTGAACCGTTGACTCGGGGACAAAGACACCGAGGTCCAAAAGTGGCGTTGAGGAAAACTGGTGTTGTTCAGGTTTCAGGACAACTTTGTTGGTAGAAGTAGAAAAACTTCAGAGGCTGTGAACGTGGAGGGAGTGAAATCTCACAGTCAGTCCGTCATTCCTGGAGGAGGAGCAGGAGGAGCAGGAGGAGGAGGAGGAGGAGGAGGAGCAGGAGGAGAAGGAGGAGGAGGAGAAGGAGGAGAAGGAGCAGGAGGAGAAGGAGGAGGCTGTCTCTTATACACATCTATCGATGCTGACCAGGCCTTGGTTGGTGTCTCCATTAATGACTAGGCCTTGGTTGGTGTCATCGTTGCTGACAGGAGCAGGAGGAGGAGAAGAAGGAGGAGGAGCAGGAGGAGGAGCAGGAGAAGGAGCAGGAGGAGGAGGAGCAGGAGAAGGAGGAGGAGGAGGAGAAGGAGCAGGAGGAGAAGGAGAAAGAGCAGGAGGAGGAGAAGGAGCAGGAGGAGAAGGAGGAGAAGGAGCAGGAGGAGAAGGAGCAGGAGGAGGAGAAGGAGCAGAAGGAGCAGGAGGAGAAGGAGGAGGAGGAGAAGAAGAAGGAGGAGAAGGAGGAGGAGAAGGAGGAGGAGGAGAAGGAGAAGGAGCAGGAGGAGAAGGAGCAGAAGGAGAAGGAGCAGGAGGAGAAGGAGCAGAAGGAGCAGGAGTGAGAGAATAGAGTTGTCCATGTTTAGATGAAGGTCTGTCTTCAGGTGAACCCTGATGACCTTCATCTCACTCCAACCTCTCTGAGCTGCAGGTTCATCAAGAATCTCATCTCAACCATGGGATTTTGGTCGGTGATGATGGTTCTGGACCATTGGAGCAGATGATTGATGACGACAGTCCATCATCATCATCATCATGGTCCATTGGTTACAGAAGTCCTGCCTGGTCAGATTAGTGGAAACACAGTGTTTGATTTGTCGAGGTTTTCTTCTCCATAGTGAAGGAATCTCCTTCTCCTTCTCCTTCTTCTTCTTCTCCTTCTTCTTCTTCTCCTTCTCCTTCTCCTTTTTCTTCTCCTCTCCTTCTCCTTCTTCTCCTTCTTCTTCTTCTTCTTCTCCTTCTCCTTTTTCTTCTCCTTCTCCTTCTTCTTCTTCTTCTTCTTCTTCTTCTTCTTCTTCTTCTTCTCCTCCTCCTCCTCCTCCTCCTCCTCCTCCTCCTCCTCCTCCTCCTCCTCCTCCTTCTTCTCCTTCTCCTTCTTCATCAAACAGACCATTTATGTTTTCATGAGTTTACAAGAAAAACCAACGTAAGTCAATTCAACGGTTTATCTGTCGAATCTTCAAACCAATGTTCACTCCACCAGCACCAGCAGAGCATCTGCTCAAAACTCCATCTCCATGGCTGTTTCCCTGCAGGACTCCGAGTCTTGGTCAACGTCTCAAATGTAGGTGGGACTCGTCCAATGACCTGCCAGTCGTCAGAGTCAACAGACGCCGTCGAGACCAACAGACGGGCTGAGGAGAACTCCGGAGCCGTAGAATCTGATGAGAGACGCATTGCCTTGGCCATGAAGGACTTGAAGAACACAGGTGAGCGAGGACAAACGGTGTCCAAAGCAACAAGCAGAGTGTCCTCAAAAGAACCCTTTGTCCCTGTTAGTCCAGTTGATGTTTGTGTGAGTCATTGAAATTGGACAGATTTGAGTATTTTTAGCTCGTTAGCCAAAACTCCTCGGCTGATTAAATCCACACGAAGCCTTCGCTGAGACAGGACGGGATGCAGCTCACTGACCTCTGCTCTCTGGACTCTGGACAGGTTGGTACTGGGGCAGCCTGACGGCCTCTGAGGCCCGGGAGGTCCTGCAGGACGCGGCGGAGGGCGCCTTCCTGGTACGAGACAGTTCCCAGAGGGACTACCTGTTCACCATCTCCGCCATGACGTCGGCCGGTCCCACCAACCTGAGGATCGAGTTCAAACACGGGAAGTTCAAGCTGGACTCGGTGGTTCTGATGCGACCGAAGCTGAAGCAGTTCGACGGCGTGGTCCACCTGGTAGAGCACTACGTCACACTGTCGCGCACACACAGCAGGACGGGCGCGGCGGTAACGGCCGACGTCGAGAGGCCGGACAGCGGCGTCTTGCCCGCACCGCACAACGGCATGCTGCAGCTGCTGCTCATCAAACCCGTGTACACGGGCGCACCCTCGCTGCAGCATCTCTGCCGCCTCGCCATCAACTGTCGGACCAAGCAGGTGCAGGACCTGCCTCTGCCCAGCAGGCTGAAGGACTACCTGATGGACTACACCTTCAACGTGTAGGCGCAGCCGCGGTCGGCTGGTGGCTCCGGGCGCCGCTAACCGCGGACCGGGCGCACACATCTGTTCCACGTGGATCAGTGCAACCCGTGGACAGGAAGTCCACGTCTCAGTCCTGGAGATCCTCGGACACGGCCACTGACCGGGCCGTGGCCTCGGTGAGAGGAGGAGCACTGCTGAGACTTCAGAACCAAACGTAAGAAGAGTCGGAGTGGAGGAGTGGAATGTTCCTGAACTATGAGCCATGTTTGAAGAGACAACTTGACCTCCAAGGAGTGGTTTGCCACCAGGTGGCAGACTGAGCCAGTCAGGATCAGAACCATGTGTGAGAGTTCTTCCCACCTGAGTCTAATGTCTATGGGTAAAAAGGTTGTTTTTAGAGGTCAGTAAACAGCAGTGTCCACTCCCCCTCAGAGTGTCCACTCCCTGTCCACTCCCTGGTCAGGGCGCTCCACCAAGTCAAGCAGGTCTTCGCTGACTCGAGGTCTTGTCTACATTTTCATCCCAATAAATGGCTGCAAAACATCTGAACTTCCTCATTGAACGCGGTTTGACCAGGAGATGGCGCTGCACCTGTGGGTCTGAGGCAAATCCAATGTGTATCAGGAAGGGCCAGTGAGTGAAGGTCTTCCACGTTCCACCGTTCACTGTGTCAGTTAGATGACCGCCCGGGCCTGACGATGGGGATGGAGGTCCATCACCTGACCATCACCTGACCATCACCTGTTGATCTCCTCCTCTCAATCATTGGGTTAAAAATCAAAGCTGTTTGAAATCCTGCTCATTTCCCCAGGATTCTCACCTCAACAACAGGGGGCAGCATAGTAGACATGACAGGACACCTCCTGGTCCATGCACGTCCTTGTCGTCACCTTTTCTTGACCACAATTGTCAGAGAAAAGAGTTTCGTTATTGTCATGGAGTCTGCTGACGTCTTCTTCTCCTTCTTCTCCTTCTTCTCCTTTCAGCTTGTCCCTTTTTCAGGTGTTTCCACAGTGAATCCCCCTCTTCTCTCCATCTTCTACTCTGACTCCATCTACCTCCATGTCCTCCCTCACTGCATCCATCACTCTCCTCTTTGTCTCCTACCTGGTAGCTCTATCACGTGAATCCACTGTCCCTACTCTGGACATGTCCATTTCTTCTCCAAAAAGGGTTTAGTTGTCAGCAACTGGACTTCTTCTTCTTGGAGTTGAAGGACGTTTCATTCCTCCACTGAGGAACTTCCTCAGTTTCTGTTGTTGTTGGAGGGAACTCTAGTAGTTCTCCTCCTCTGGACCACTGTCTTCACCACTGGACAGAGGTGTGAAGAGGTGCTTTGGTCTCCTCACCTTTTTAGACAGAAACTGCTCCTGATGTCAATGTTCTTGACACATGTCCAGATGTGAATGGGAGTCGTCCTTTCACCCATGTCTTTGTCCATTTCCTGTCTTGTCTTCATGTCCATTACATCTCTCAGACGCTTCCGTCCACAGCAGCTCCAGCTCCAGGACTCAGACGTGTCCTGTACGGTGGTGCAGTGTGATCCATCAGGTGGTTCAGTGTGAGATTGACTGCTACAGTGTGAGCAGCAGGTGGCGCTGAGACTGGGTCAGATCTTCTGCAGTGCAGTAACAGGTTGACTTCATATTTCCAGATCTTCAGGACAATGTCCTTCAGCAGGTCTTCCTCTGTGCTGAGGTAACGACAGCTCACCGTGTTCTTCTACTTCTTCTTGTCTTGGACAGTGATGAAGATTGTTTGCCGTAGGCTGAGAAGTTTGTCCTCTGTCTGTTTGCTGTGTTTGTGAAGGTCAGGGATGGAACTCCTGCCACTCTGTCCTTCAACTAGTCCTTGATATTTATTGATTGTGGGTCAATAAAGTTGAACTTTGACCGTCTTCTCTCTTCACTGATCACCGTCGAATCAACATTTTCCCTCGAGGTTTTCATCCTGGTGGAGAACAAGGAGAACGGTAGGAGGTTCTGACCGAGGAGAGAATGGATCCTGGAAGGACTGGACTCAGACGCTGCTCCCTGGTCTTTGTGTGATGAGAGTTTTTCAGTTGACTCTGATGGACTTGAACTGAGTCCAGAATTGTTGACCTCAAACACGGTCCAACGAGGTTCGAGGTTCAGTCCTGCGTAAGGACGGAACCTTTGTTCCGCTGCCGTGTTTCCAGTCGGACCTGGAACCCAGTGGAACGGAGCGGAGAGCTGTTGTCCCCTCCCTCCCTCCGCCCCGCCCCGCCCCCGAGGACCTTCTTCACCACCATTACAACCAACTGTAGGAGCTGAGGAGCGGACCGGACCGGACCGGGTCAGTGGACCGGGCCTCGGCATGGAGCCGGCCCACAGAGCCCTGCTCCGGAAGCACAGACTGAGCCTGGGCTCTGAGCTGCTGGTCTCCGAGCACATAGTCCCGTACCTGTACCAGGAGCAGATCCTGACGGACGCCCAGGTGGAGGACGTCGAGTCCCAGACCACGAACAGACTCAAGGTCTTCAGACTCCTGGACCTGCTGCCGAACCGCGGGCCCCTGGCCTTCAGCTGCTTCCTGCGGTCTCTGGAGCACTTCGGCTGGGTCAGAGAGCGACTGCTGAAGGAGCTGGAGACCGAACCGGCACCGAGTGGACCAGCATTGACGGGTGAGAACCAGGTGACGTTTATATTCATCAATAAAATGTGACGGTTTGATGAGAGTTGGACAAAAGCAGTGAAAATAATTATAACAGGGCTGCGAATATGTCCATGTCCAGGAACAAGAGACAAAGGTGAGGGTAGAAGTCCAGCTTCTTGACCTCAGGTCTGTCCTCTGTCCTGTCTCAACACTGTGATGTCTGTCCAGAGATCAAGGATAGTATTTTTATCTGTGGTGTTTTTGTTTTTGGAATTCTTGTCCAATCGGGTGACAGGACACTGGACACTCCCTCTGATGGACAGTCCCTTTGGTCTCTCTGGTACTGAGAACTGATGTCACATGACGTCAATGTCAAAGAACAAAATCCAAACAGTCAGAAAAACATCCGCTTGGTCTTTAAAGATGTGGGCTCTGGAATCATCCGCTCTGTCTCACCCGTCTCACCCGTCTCACCCGTCTCACTCCTCAGATATCCCCAACCTTCCTGAGTCCATCCTCCAGAAGGTTCCTTCTGATCGAGAGCTGTCCCGCGTGGCGTCCCGGCTCGGCTCTTCCTGGGAGTTGGTTCTGTTGGAGCTGGGCCTGTCCTCCGAAGACCTGTTCCGCTGTCGGTCCGACTGTGTCACCAACTCCCACGGGGCGGCGTTGGACGGCCTGGTCCAGTGGAGAAGGCGTGGAGGAAAGAAAGCCACCTTGGGGAGGCTGCTGGAGTCTCTGCGGGCGGCAGACATCCACCCATCTGTCCTGCAGGACGCGCTGTCTAGAACAGAGGACATCGTTTGAAGGATGAGACTACAAAGGAATTGTCCTCTGAACTAATTCATACATTAATGTCCAAGTTTTTTCTACAAATGATAAATGTGAGGATGTGTGTTTGGATCAAGTCACTTTGACAGACTCCTTCTTCTCTCTGCTCTACATTCATTCTTCTCACCTTCACTTCTGTCCCTGGGTTTTCATGAAGGCCTCAGCTTCTAGCTCGTCTACGTCTACGACCAGAATAAAGAGGGGAAAAAATCCTGAGATGATAAATCATTTAGTGTTGAACTGATTCACTTCAGTGTGTGTGTGCGTGTGTGCGTGTGTGTGTGTCACGCTGGTCTTGTGAGTTTCTCAGAAAAGGAGTCCATTCTCACTATTTTTACGAAACAGGAAGTGCTGCTGGTGCAGATAGACAGGCTGACTCTCTGTCTGTCTGTCTGTCTGTCTGACTGACTCTCTTTCTGTCTGTCTGTCTGTCTGTCTTCAGAGGTCCTTCTTCTCTGTCCGACTTTACTTGGATTCCTTTTGTCAACTCGACATCGTTGTTTCGGTTCAGTCCAGTGAAAGTGTACTTATAGCTATTTCCCGCAGGGGTCGCTCTTCACCGTCACAGCAGTAGTTTCTGAGGGACTTGAACAGTGACCAGTCTGACGCGGTCAAAAACGGAACCTGGAGCTCCACTGAGGCTCTGATCCAAAGCCAGTCACTGAGAAAGAAACTCATTCTCCTGGGATTCGAACCCAGGACTCTCTGCCGACTAAGAAGGGATTTTCGTAAACAACATCCATTTTGCTCCACAGTGAAAGAAAAGCGTCTGTGTAAACCAGCAGTGTGAAACCTGTGGCCCGCGGGCCGAAACTGGCCGCTGAGCTTCTCCATCAGAAGATTCTTGTTCATGATGTTTCTCTAGGTTTATGAAGGTTTATCTCATCTACGTTACTGTCACTGACACTTAAACACGTTGAGGTCGGTCCGGTCCGGTCCGGTCCGGTCCGGTCCGCTTGGCTCTAACCCCTTAACTCAAGTGAGTGTGACGGTCCTGGTCTGAAGTATGATCTCGAACACATGCTGGAAAACACTGATGATGGAGCTCAGCAGAAGGAGGGGGAGGAGGGGGAGGACGAGGAGGAGGAGGGGAAGGAGGAGGGTCTGGGTCTGCTCCCCTCCACAGCTCCAGGGCGGGGCCACACCGTTCGGCAGCAGCAGCAGCTCCAGCTCCAGCTCCAGCTCCATCTGCGGTCCGACACCGACACCGACCTCCTGCTCGTCTTCAGGCCGGGACATGTAGCCCGCAGTCCGCGCTGTTTCCACTGGACGATCCTGGAGCTGAAGATGACGATGATGAAGAGGAGCCGCAACCCGGGACAAAGCGCGCAGTGAGCGAGTGAATGTGATGCAGCAGAAAAAGCCTCGCCATTGTTTGGATGCGCAGCAGACTGGTGGGAGGCGGAGGAGGAGGAGGAGGAGGAGCAGGAGCAGGAGGAGGCCGACGATCAGCATGCTGTCCCCGGCTCCGCGGCTGCTGCTCGGCGCGGCGCTGCTCTGCTGTGTTGAGGTGAGGACGGAGCTGCGGAGGTTCGGGTTCGGGTTCGGGTTCGGGTTCTGTGTGTGGAGGAGAAGGATGATGATGATGGAGGATGGATGGTTGATGTGAGGTTCACAGCTGAACTACAGGGGGAGGATGAAGACGGTAGACGTGGTGATGATGGTGGTGATGATGATGATGGTGATGATGGTGGAGGTGATGGTGGAGGTGATGGTGGTGAACATCTTGGAGCGTCTGCAGCTGCAGACCTCCACTCTGTGGCGCTGCAGGATGGTTGGTGTCCTGAGGAAAGTGGGTCAGTGACTCACACACTCAGAAGAAGACGTTTGCGCAGCTATTCTTGTCAGGACCTGCATCTCAACATCTAGAACCTTCTAGACCAGGGGTGGGCAAACTAAGGCCCGGGGCCACATGCGGCCCGTTGAGCCTTTTAATGCGGCCCTCCACCTCTGTCCAAATTAAATAATTTATTGATATTATAACTAAACGTCCGACTTTTCCCCAGTAGATGACTTCATAAAGGCTGTTAGAAATGTAGTATTTTGGGTTTGATCCATGACTTTTACGTGTCATTTATCTGAGTTTACACGATCGCTCCATCTCTCTGCTCTTGACTCGACCCCGTGTCCAATTTTAGGAGAAATTGTGTCCCACAGGTCAAAAAGTTTGTCCACCCCTGTTCTAGACTAAACCTCTAAACCTTAACATAAAGTCAGTCTTGATCCCAGAACCAGAACCTCGGGCAGGAGGGGAGGTGTCTTCTCACCAGCAGGTTAAGGCGTCTTCTTATTTGAAGATGTAGAAACAAAGGTGGAGCAGGATGAAGGTGGAGGACTCACCTGGGTCTTCTCTGTTCATTAGACTGACCAGCAGGGGTCAAGGTCTGTCACCGTGACAACGGGGGAGGGGGAAGGATGGATGGCTGGGACCCTGGGTTCCACGGACCTGCAGAAGTGGAAGGGTGTCTCCAAGAGGCTGAGGAGCAGGTTCTGATCTGATCTTTGACTTGTCATTTCCTGTCTGCTCCTTTCATGGTGAGGGAACCTGGAAGATCTGAGGGAAAAACGAATCACAGGAAATTTGATCAAACTCTTCAAAAATCAAAATGATCTGGACCTCAGTGATGTCTAACGAGGCAGGACCACAGTTTGGACCGGTCCATGTCGTCTGGACCTTGATCACAGCTGATGTTGTGATCAGTGATAATTAATCCTGAAGTCTGAAGATTCCAGGCCTTTAGGAAGAAACCACAACAGAAACATCTAGTGGAGATGCAGATGTCCTACTTCTTAGAAGAATACGTGGAGACAGACTTCTCTGAAGTGTTGATGTCGTCTGAACTTCAGACAGATTCATACTCTGGACTGTGACGTCCTGTTCCTCCTGCTCATGTTGGACGACCTCAGACCGACTGACTGACTGACTGCACCCGTCCATCAGGCTGTGGAGACAGAGACACTGACCCAGGGTCCTGTTCCATGTCGTTCTTCAGAACACGTTGAACCAGAGGATGGTGTCAGATCATCCCTGTACCTGCTGACTCTATCGCAACGAGGATGGACCTCCTCAGAAGTTCTGGGACATCCTGACAGCCCTGTTTCCATCCAACAGCAGCAGAAGATTCTACAGTCAGTCTCTGCTTTTGGTCCAACACGTGGTTCATGGAAGGAAAGGAGAACTCTCCGTCTTATTCCTCTCCACCCGTTTGGACTCGTTCTGCTCACTGGCAAACAGTGAAAGGAGGCGACGTGTCCTACATGGCAGCGATCAGTAGGTGGCGCTCTGCCAGCTCTCCTTCATCAGCACCAGGACTAAGTGTCACGGTTCCAGGTCCAGTGCTAGTGGCCTGGCAGTTAGCTGTGCGTGCTAAAGCCAGCAGGTGGCGCTGAGTGTCGTGGTCAGCAGATTCAGGTGTTTTTTTTTTTCGTGACTGGTGTGAGTGGGAGGAGGAGCAGGAGGAGTTAGGGAGGAGGCAGAGGAGGAGGTGCTGCTTTGGTTGGACATTTTGTTTTCTTTCATTTCCTCTTCATTCAAGTTTGTCTTTTCCTCCCGTTTGTTGACGACAGCTGCTGTCCTTTCATTAAAGCTCTTCTGCTGAAGCTTGATGGAACCACAGCAGAGCTTCAGGATCAACCTGCTGAGAGCGGAGCAGGAACATCTGGGCCAAACACAGAAAAACACAAGTCTGGATTTTCAGGAATGAGATGATTGGAGAAGACTGATGGAGAAGGTGTTTTTGAAACATGTTCAGAGGAGGGACAGTGGAGACACGCTGGTAGAAGAATGATCCTAGAGATGGAGCTACCAGGTAGGAGACAAAGAGGAGATTGATGGAGAGGACAGGTGGAGATGGAGAAGATGGTTCACTGTGGGTCTGTGCTTTAGAGATGTTTTTAGATCCTGTTCATTCATCATCACAGTTTTTTACACCAGCTCTGAGAACAGAACACCCCCACCCACCACCACCCCCACCCACCACGTCACCCTCCAACAGGGTGGAGCTGACATCATCACACATCTCAACCAATGAGATGAATTGGTGATTTTCCCTCCACCAGATCAGAATTTCTACAACTGATGTTCTGTTTTTACAGGGATCAGAAGGTGGTGGAGGAAGGGGTGGTGCTAGGGTCTGTTGACGTGGTTGTGTGGTCCTGACCACAGAAGCTCACAGACAACTTGTTTGTCTTGAGCAGCAGAGTGATGGTGTTGTACCCCCCTCCACCCTCCAGTGTCAGTCACTGTCTGACGGACTGTGGACCTCCTCAGCCTGGCTACACCCCCACCCCCGCTACACCCTCCACCCCCGCTACACCCTCCAGCCCCTCCACAGTGGAAACAAAAAGGACAGTTTTGCATAATAATGTTGGCAGCTGCCTGAGGACGCCGCCTCCTGACACCTCCCCCCACCTCCACCCCCACCTCCACCCCCACCCCCCCACACATTCACAGGGTCACGTTCTCCTTTTGTGCATTCACTCCTTCACTGCTTCCTTCACCTGTCTCTTATACAC